>VZSC01000533.1:122908-188736 GCA_013398225.1 Steatornis caripensis
AGTCATTGTTCATACAGAAGCTGCTTAATGCCTTTACATCTTCTTTTACATCTCTTCTCTAAAAAAATCACCAATTCTACTTTCTCTATTTTGAGATTGAGAGGCAAAGCAAAGAAATAAAGATATCTGGGTGTGTTATTCAAGATTTTAGAGAATCCCACTTTTATCAGTGTCATAGAGGTGTCTTATATTCCTTCCTGATCAGAGAGGCACTGACACTTGCTTTTAGCTTCCACAAGCACGCTTTTTTCTATGTTATTCCCTTTCAGGGTGATAAGCACAACTGCAATGGATTACCGGCCTTTGCTCCTTGCATTAGCTTGCATTGTCTAAATGTGTGGTCTGGAGTTTGGGACTCAATTTACCATGCTGGAAGAAAATATGACAGTAATGATCGCTGAAATGCAGCAACAAACTGTTGTCCTTCTCACTGACTACTCGCTGCTACATCTGAGGCAGTAAGGCACAATAAAAAACAGTCACCACTGCATCTTCCTGTAGAAACTAAGGGTTCAGTCATAGTTGCCCTGCAAAAGAGTTTCATTGAGCTACATTTGGATGGATATAGCTATAAAAGGCTTATTCCAGTAAAAGGCTTTTGTTGCTTCTGTACTCCACAAACTTTTTAGGGAGTCATTTACTCCCGAGAGGCAAGCAGACAGCTAGCTCACTCTCTTCTTGCTGGACTAGAGAACTTGGACCTATTTTAATCTGTCTATAGGAACAAGGCACCTGTAGAGCTTACTAGGACTCATGCCTAATTTTCGTCTATAACGAAACCAAAATTTTCTCTTCCAAGCTCTCAAAAGATTGTGAATTCTAACATCACCGACATTTGCTCATCAGATACATCCATGTACATTTGCTTGGTTAAAAAGAAAACAACCACAAAATACAATCAGGTCAGCATTATTGCCCCTGTGCAAACAATATTTTTTTTCACAAATATTCAGAAACAATTCACTTTTTATTAGTGATCCAGATTTCCAGTTTAACTTACTAGCAATATTAATGCACCCTGGTAATCTGCGACAGATGCCTGAACTGTGTTTGGACAGCTGTTCTAGAAATCTCAACTAAACCAAAAACTGACTCTCTTTTCTGCTTTTGTTTGTTTGTTTGTTTGGAAGCACAGATGTCCTTCTCTCAAAATCAAGTACAGTTGATTTTTGTAGGTCATAATTTCGTAGGTCAGAGTTACTTTGCTCAGCTACACAATATGAAGGAGTCACCGATGAGTTTGATTACAAGGCCTGCTGCGCTTTTGTTTTCTGCACATCTATTTCCAGACAACATCAGATTTTCGCCTTTAATTTCCTCTAAGATACCCAAGTGTGATTGCTTTGGTCAGTCTTCTTGTCAATTCTTACAACAGTGAGTATATATGTTATTCCAAAGCATACATTTGCCTTTCCTATTACATTGCAATGAAAGGAAACAAACACATTCTGGAAACAAAAAATGTGGAAAATCTACTACCTACCTCATTTTCCTTTCTTTCTATCCTCCTTCCATTGTAAGTATTGTTATTTTAAAGGGGTAATATATCCTATTATGAGTTGCAGTAACAGCAACAAAAGTCACAGTCCTGCTTCTGTTTATCTATCTGTTTTCCAAGATTTTTCTACTAGTCACACTTTCATTGTCAGAAATTTCCCTTTTTCCTGGAGCAAGTATCTTGGAGCTACTGCACAGTAGCTTCCCTGCCTGAATGTTTATGTTTGCTATGGTAAATGATTTCAATGAGAATAAATGTATATTTCCATTAAGCACTTCAATGATGTGATGAGCACTGTCCAGCTGTACTATAGTCTTCAACTTTCTTTCCAAGGATGTGTTGTAGTTCACACTGCCATAACATGATTTTACTGCACAAGTTCAGGTATCACACATAGCTAATGAGATAGAATATCATTGGCATTTTCTAACTATCCAACCTAGATGATCTTCGAGGCAATTATAACCAGACAACAGTAGAATATAAAACTTACCTAATTTGCACTTTATACCATTGCCCATCATCCACTCTAGCAGTAGCAGTGATGTTTTTGACTTCTGCTGCTTCTTCACATGAAAACCGGTACTACAGAGTGGGAAAAATTATTTTATTACATAATTTCTAATAATTTAACAGTTATAGGATTAGAAACTTGAATTTAAAAATAAGAAGTGGTTTTATAAAAACCTGAAGGATGTCATGTGTATCAAGAAAAAATAGTATTTCATCAAAAATCTGGATCAGAAAATCTGTTGTAATTGAAATATAGAAGCAACCATATATGCTTCCTACCCTACACGAAAATGCTTTAAACTTTGTGTATTGTACAATCAGATATTACGGGCCTGATTTGCAAAGAAGTTGACCATCTGCAACCCAGCTGAAATTGACATTGGCCACGGGTGAATTTTACTTACCATTTTATGGCCTCCTTACACTTCCAAACACGTAATGTAGCATGCAAGCTTGAGCATTTTGGAACAGCATTTAATTTCCTATACTAATGTGAACAAGCACTTGATTTCATGGTTTGTCTACTTGTAATTGTAGCTTGATTGTGAGCGTAGAACCATTTGTTCATTGGGCTTTAAATCTACATTTAATTGACCAGCTTTGTGAATGATTAAGTGAATTCAATTAGATTTAACATGGCACGCTGGGATCTCTGAATAGATTTTTGTCAATTAAAGTACTTTCATATTTTATGGTGCTTATGATATGTTAGAAAAATCTTTTTCTGCATCATTACTTTACCATGAATACAAGTAAGATGGACTTAAAGCCGTCAACATTTTCTGAACCTTGGATAACTTCCCGCCCCTGACTAATCTCATTTGTTCTGGATAATTATAATATAATAAACCACAGTAAATCACAATATAGCAAAATAACATAAGAAGTTACTTTCTTCTTTTTGTGTTTATCTGCAATTTAGATATCATTTTAGCATGATCATGCTCTTTAAACATGAAGGCAAATATAACTCAAATGCACTGTTCCTAACAGTTATTTCACAGTCCTTACAGAATAATATAATTTCAGCCGAACTTTTGGAAATTTTTTAGAGGAAAATGAAAGATCTATTATGAAAAAAAAATCTTCTCTTTTAACATCTTTTTATAGCCTCTTTAGTATCTGCCCATATCTTCATAAAGCTCAAGCTTTATCTCTTCCTCAGAAAAGAAGGAATAATTTGCCACAGGTAAAGATATACTGGGATTCACTCTTTATTCTTTAATGTTCATAAACTAATGTCTTCCTATGTTTTTCAGGATCCTGTGGAACTATGAATTAACATGAAAGATCAAGTAAAAGGTTTCTACTAAGACCCACATGTTAACAAAGACACACTCTACTCCCTTACACAGTAAATTTTCCTATGACAGTTCACTCAATTCCATGGCTTCCCTTATAATAATTTTAATGAACTTGCACATGAGGAGGTTCAGTAGGTTTAGGTTTCATGCATAAAATAGAATACCTTAATTCATTGGAGTTCTAAAGACAAGACCTACGTTCCTCATTTTTGCATTTTAGTGCATATTTTTTATATGAGACATTTCTATTACAATCACTATTCAGTTTCCCTCAAGCACCACCTCTTGTGAGACATAATCATATTAGCCGTTAGTTTGCCCTAACAGATAGCAAGTTTGACAACCATTTTGTTTAAAATACTGAAGAATCTCATGACTCTCTGTAGCTCTATCTACTATCTTCTACAGTATGAAACAGAAAAAAAACCTAAAATTTTTACAGATTCTTTTACTTCTCCTTCAGTGGGAGATTTTTATGCTTACCTGTAAGGTGCCATGTTTGATGAAAAGCTGAAATAAAAAATGTCCTACTGTTTCTGGGCTCTGTTCAATATACAGGAGGAGTCCATGAGGATTATAGGTTTTAAACTCCAAGTGGAAGAAGTTTTGCATGTTCAAATGCAAGCCTTGAAATTCCAGGTAAGAATTGCCATAATAGTGAGCATAACTAAAATCTGTAAATAGAATTTTGAGACACACAATATAAGGATAAAAAGACATTTTTCTTCTTCACCCACTGCTTTCTTATTCTGCTAATGGTAGCAAAGATATAGGATACTCTTTTACATCTGTCAAGGAGACAGACATGAATCTGAAAATTGATGTCAGTTTTCTTCTTTTAGAGACTAATGCTGAGAATTTATAAAACTAGACATAAAGGCTTAGATTAAATTGTATTAAGCAGACAACTAGGATCAATGCCTGAAAGAAAAGGCTATGGAGCTGATAGCACTTGCAACATACATAGCAGCTTTGGCTCCCCACAAGTCAAGAACATTTTTTTTTAAAGTCACACTGTTTTTGATGTAAGAATGAACGAGTTTGAAGTCTTTGCAGAAATCACACAGTATAGAAAGTGAGGAAGAATTCCACAACCTAATTATGAAATTCCTGTCTTAATCAAATATGTAAACTATTTCTGTCTAAAACAAACAATGGGATGTTGCTAAGGTGAAAGCTGAAAATTTCCCTTCTGACTACATCTAGCTTGTCTGTTTGATTTATCTAGACCCCTCTTAACCTCCAGCACCCCATGACATACCTGGCAAGGGCTGATGCAGCTCTTATTTAAATGGAAAAGGTATGTGAATACATGGCTGCAAGCCCATCAGATGACAAAGAGTACACTTAAAAGGGGCTGCATTTTATTTTTTTTCCCTCTCTCCCACTCTCCCCTGCTGTCCTCTCCTCCCCCTTTCCTTCCTTCCCTCCTTCCCTTTCTTTTCTTCCTTTCTTCCTTTCTTTCTTCTTTCTTTTTCTCCTTTCTATAGTTTTCTTTTTTCTTAATTTCTTTCTTTTTTTCTTTTTTTTTCAATTTCCCTCCCTTCCTTTCTTCCTTCCTCTCTTCTTTTTTATCTTCCCTCTCCTTCCTTTGTTTCTTCCTTCCTTCTCTTTCCCTCTCCATCTATTCTTTCTCACATATTTTATTTTTACAAGAAAAAAGCATTCAACATGCACATAGGTACCCATTCATACACAAATGCACACAGCCGTACACTTCTTAGTTTTTTACTTGTCAATATTTCAACTGAGCCTCAGATCAGTGCATTTATCCGCTCATAAGAAATTAAAAATGTGTGTCCTCTTCCACACAAGTAACATGAGGAGTTCAGTTGTTTCATTTTAGGACACTTGTGGTATTTTTATTTTTGCACAAGCAGAAATATACTTCAGTCTCTCTTGAAGAATCACCTAGCAGACAATTATTTGCTTGATTAATTTTATGAGACAGAGAAAAACCGGAAGTAATACTAACAACTGACCCATCTTGTTAAAAAGTCAGGTTTTATGCAACAGTATGAATCTAGATACAAAGCATACACACAACAAATGAATAATTCAATTTTGCTTGGCTCAGATTTCACTGAATCATCTATGCAGCAATTCGGAGTATTTTGAAGGTAAAAATCCCATTTCTATTTGCCAAAATAGCCAAAATTTTAATCTATTCTAACACCATCTCCAACAGGAAATACATTACTACATATGCTTAAATTCTGAACATCAGTGATACTGGGATAAATAACACAGTATTAATGCTGCCCTCATGTGTATCACTGTGACAGTGAGTATGCTGAATTTTATCCTTTCATGACTTTTCAGAAATCGATTTATAAAGTCAGTCACTGTGATCAAATCCTGAACAAAGCTCTTAAATTCTCCAGAAAAGATGAAAAGAGAAACAGCAACAAATCAGTAATATATGTACACATACAATATGCAGTAAAAAACCCTAAAAAATTCAACCAATACCAATCAATGACCAGTGATGCAAAAAAGATGACCTTATAATTTTAGACTTTTTCAATCTTTAAAAATTCTGTTTGGAAATATAAGCCTGTGTGTGTAAATTTCAGAAAACTCAAGTAAAAAAAAATACACAAACTTGCATAGAAAACTTACTCCATTTCACAGAAAGAAGAATTTCTCTGAGAAGGGGCAGCCATAGCTATAGAGGATTACCTCCAATCCCTACCCCTTGTTTGTTTTCCTTCCTGAACTTGCCTCTGATCACTAAATCCTTCCCTCATTCCGTTTGCCTTCAACTGCCCCCGTACATGGTTTGCTTCTCACATGGATCTGCTTTGTTATCGCCATACTCCTGAGATACTGATATCTAACCACCTCTTTTTCTTGACTCAACTTAGGAAATGACCTTGGCTTAAAGACAGTACCTGCAGTCCTAATTTCTTCTGTACCTTCTCAGGTTTTTGGAAGTTTTTTTCCATTGTTCAGCGTATAATTAAGGAGACATGTGAGAACAGGTTGAAATCATGTCAGTTCTTTGGTGCTTTGCTAACACAAGGCATCTGAGCCCCTAGATCTCACTACATGAGAATCTGTGCTCGTGAGGAGAAAAAAAAGAGGGTGGGCGGGGAAACAAAAAGTAGTTTACACATGATTCCTGAAACTATAATCTAACTCTGGTAACTGACGCCAGACTGGATGATCCACGAAATTTCAAGACCAAACAAGCTAAAGCTAGTGGCATCTACCTTTACCTTTCTTTGTATAGTTGTAGTAAGTATACAGAGCACTGCAGACAAAAATTGTACCTTATCCTCACTGACAACCACATCTTTTTATCTTCCTATGGCCACAAACGGTGCTGCCTTGTAAGGCAATACACTCCATCATTCCATGTATTTGAGGCCAGTTGAGGTCTTCTTACAGGAAATACATTCATGCTGCTAACCAGAAAGCTTTTTAAAGGAATTAGCTGCAGTAAAATTGCTGCAGTTGCTCTATGCCCATAAATATGGAAAGAGTTAATGAGAGAAAGCACTGAAGAATATTTAGCAGGCTCAAATTTTTTGTGAAACCCATAAAAATGTGCTACTTGACTCACAAATGGCTACATACCCTCCCACAATAGCTATTAACAAAAACCACTGCTGTGGTTTTACCTATAAAGATCCTCATACTGTTTGTAACAATATACAATCTCTTTCTTTAGAACATAAGCTTTGTTTATAATCCTTTTATGAGACTTACAGGTAGCTTTTTCATTTGACCGCTAGAATTGACTTCCTAGATTGCTGTTTATGCTAAAGCACAGTGCTCATCACCAAAGCCTCCAGGAAAAAAAAAAGAAAAACATGAATTTGTATTTTATCATTCACTCTGAATCTCTAACACTTGCTTTCCTAAGAAACAGGAAAGGCCTTTGGTCTATAAAATCCTTTCAGATGTAGCTCGTTCCCCTGTGTACGTATAGCTCTCCACATTTTTCTATTTACATGAATTCACATTAATGTCAGAATGTTAGAAAATATGAGACCTAGCTGTAAAGGCATGTCTGCAGCCCGGCTTCATTAACTGGCAAGCTTCATTAACTCTTGCCGGTACCTACCGAGTTTCCTCTGTTCCAATGAGCTTCAGCTGCATCAGCTTCAGAATGGTGGCCTTCCATTTTAAAACTTCAGAAGAGTTAGGCAACAGTTTGTTTTCTAAAGGCAGTAGGGATAATAAAAACTTTTGATATGTTCACAAGTATATGGTCCTGTGGATGGCGGATCTTTTGTCTCTATGTCTAATAAATACTCTGCAGTTTGTATGGATTCAGGCACAGAGAGGATTCTAAGAAATGTTTTTCTTTGCTGCTGCTCTTGTTTGTTATGTTACACGTTAGGATAAAACACTCCTGTTCAAGCTATCACATTTTCCTCTTTCATTGACACATCTTTTACACCATTTTCTTTTCCTTTAATTAGAAATACATTACAACATTCAAAGACAAGGCATAATTTCCTGTGGGAAGGAGTCTCTCACGAAAAATATGCTATTAATTTGCTATTTGGAAATTGTATTTGTTTTTGATATAGAAGGAACAGATCTCTTATAACAGTATATAACTATGGTCACAAGAAGGTTATGTTTGTTTAAAACTGGGGAACATCAAGTGACAAAAAGTTTTACAAAAGTGAGAAGAAAAGGTCAGAGCAAGGACTGTTTCACTAGTCTGGCCACAGACCCCTCCAGCCCAATAGCTGACTTCCAACAGCTGCCCATGGTCCATGCTTACGCAAACGGCATGGATGAGCAATGCTTCTCCTGCAATGGCCTGTTAGCTTCCACCATAAACAGTGCTGAGTCTTCCTTAGCCAGGGGTTATGTGTGGTCCACCACACCGGGCATCCACCCGTGCTTTCCACCTCCTGTGAGCCTGGCTAACAGGTAGGCCAAAGATATAAGCAATGGCCCGGTGTCCTGCCCCACCAATGGCCATGCCTACAGATGCCCCACATGCTGTGGCTCCCTCTCAGCCCCTCACTGCTGCTTGAGGCTGGGTCTCTCAGCATGCGTTGGTGGTAGCACTGTGTCATCAGCTGAGGGAGCAGCAGGGAGAGAGGCAGCCATGCACCATCAGGGAAAATGAGGGGTTTGGCTGAAATGTATGGAGGGAAGATGAGCCACAGGAAGGAAGGGAGCAGGCACAGCTGGAGGCCACATCAGAACAGGTAGTGCCAGGGGGATGTCGAGACGGGGGAGGCTGGGAGCTTGTGACCACGGTGGCAGGAGAACAGCTCCTGATCCACCTGCAACTGCCCAGGGCACCTCTGAAGGCAAACAAGATGCTTCAGGAGACCTCTCAGAGACAGCTCAGCCCACACCTGGTCTTTGCTGAAAGGGGAAGAAAGTGAGTGAGACCATTACTGCTGAATCACAGAATCACAGAATGGTAGGGGTTGGAAGGGACCTCTGGAGATTGTCTAGTCCAACTCCACTGCTAAAGCAGGTGTGCCTAGAGGAGGGAGCACAGGAACACATGCACACGGGTTTTTAATATCTCCAGAGAAGGAGACTCCACAACCTCTCTGGGCAGCCTGTTCCAGGGCTCTGTTACCCTTACAGCAAAGATGATTTTCCTCATGTTCAGGTGGAACTGCCTGTGTTCCAGTTTGTGCCCGTTGCCCTTGTCCTGTCGCTGGGCACCACTGAAGAGAGCCTGGCCCCATCCTCTTGACACCCATCCTTTAGATTGATAAGCATTGATGAGATCCCCTCTCAGTTTTCTCTTCTCCAGGCTGAACAGACCCAGCTCCCTCAGCCTTTCTTCATTAGCGAGATGCTTTAGTCCCCTCATCATCTTTGTGGCCCTCCGCTGGACTCTCTCAAGTAGTTTCCTGTCTCTCTTGAACTGGGGAGCCCAGAATTGGACACAGTACTCCAGATGTGGCCTCCCCAGGGCAGAGTACAGGGGGAGGATCACCTCCCTCAACCTGCTGGCCACACTCTTCTTAATGCACCCTAGGATGCCATTGGCCTTCCTGGCCACAAGGGCACACTGCTGGCTCATGGTGAGCCTGTTGTCCACCAGCACTCCCAGGTCCTTCTCCTCAGAGCTGCTCTCCAGCAGGTCAGACCCCAATCTGTACCGGTCTACGGGGTTATTCCTCCCCAGGTGTAGGATCCTACACTTGAAGACTCCTTTGATGAGAAGCCTTCAGGAAAGGTTTGAGGGGGACCTAACAGCAGCCTTTCAGTACTTACAAGGAGGTTATTGAGGAGACAGGCTCTTTGTAGACAGGAATGACAGCAGTATAAGGGTCTTAAATTTAAACAGGTAACTTAGCACAGTAGAAACACGATTGTTGTCATAGCTATAAAGAATTCATGCCTCCCCAGTTTTGTGAACTCTGACAGAATATAAAAGCAGGGTGAGTGGATAATTAGTAATATGCCTTTTTTTTTCTTACCTCTTTTAGATCCTCGTGTCTCAAGAGGCCTATGCATGTACCAGTGTTTTTTCTTTACTCTCAATATGCTGAAGGTACCTTAGCTTTCATTTTCTTTACATTTCTATGTTTTATCTCAAAAAATTGTATTTCTTTGAGGTTTCACATTTAATGAGTCATGTCAATCACTCTCTTTTGAATTCTCAAATAAGATCAATCATTCCAGTGAGTCCTGGAGGACAGCCACAGCAAAATAATCCATAAGTAAGTTTTATTCTTTATTTCCTTAAATACAGTAACTTACTTCATTTTTGTAATCAGTATTTAAAAGGGTTTAGCTTATTTTCAACTGAGTTTCATGTTCTTTTATACGTTTTATTTAGTCTTTTCAGCCGAAACACCTTAAAGACAGAGCAGAACAACGATCTTCAACCGTTATTTCTATTTCCAGACGCAATGCTATTTCACTGTGATATGCCTCACCTTGGGTTCCACATAACATACCCACAGTTACACTGAACCTATGTTTTATGCTGTCAAAGAAGTCTGTGCTGCATGACTAGCAGAGAATTATAGTTATGTTTTTCTCTCAAAGTTGAAATGTTCTTTAATGTGGCATGCTAGACAACAATAAAATGTAGTTAACATCCAGAACCGTTACCAGTGCAGCCCAGAAGCAGCTTTCAAGCAAAGAAAAACAACAGCTATAAGTAAACCCTCTTTACTGTTCCTTTGTCATGCTTACACAGAACTACAAATTTGAGTAGGCTGCAAAATTATCCTGAAAGAAAAACATGGCTCTTTTAGAGCTCCTATAATTCACAATATCTGCACTTCTAACCTAAACATACACATGCATAAACATGTACATAGAATTCAGCTGCCTTCAAGGGATGGAAATTCACACCCTAAAACCCAGGAAGTTCCTTCCCTTTTCCTGCAATTATTGTATATCTTTCCTTTCCTCATACACACATCAGTCACGCTTGTTGATCCATGTTTTAATTCTTAACTCCAGGTTCAAAAGTCAGTCTGCAATGCTGTTGGTAGTGAGATTTGCACTTATTCTCCCTGCTCATCCCATAAAGGGGACAATTGGCTGCATTTTCTCTTAATTTGCAGTTCAAGAGTTAGAAAATACAGTTGGAACAACAAAAATCTACACATGCAAGATTTTCTTACACAATACATGTTTCAAGTTCTTTTTCAAAAAAAGTATATATGCACAAGCACGTGTTTTTTTCTTAAAAGTACACAGAAAACAGTAAATAAATCAGTTGATTACTGTACATTTAAAAATAATAATTTCCCTACATATTTTCACGCATACATTAACTTCAAAGAACTAAGAAGATGGCAAGTCTTGGCCTTGCCTTAAACTCGGGGAAAAGAGGGGCAGAGTCTTCCACCAGTAACCCATTTAAATTATAGGAGGCACCTGGAATGTAATTAGTGAAGGAAATTGTTTTATTATTATCATTAAATTATAAATAGTTCCTGTTTCATGCTCAAGTGTGGATTTTAACATCAAATACACTGCATGACTAGATCTATTAATCACAACATTAGCTTAGTGAGATGAACTAAGACTTGTGTGACTGCTGTCTGCCAGTCACACAAATTTTTCAAAATGTGGGCTAGCTCAACAACATACAGATAATGGACAGAGGTGTCAAGTTTTACTGCAATCAGCAGGTGAGTAGAAGAGATTCTCTGAAGGTATGAGAACATATATATACATATATATAAAAATCAGGAAAAACCTCAGCTGTGTGTCATTCTTTTTCAGCTAAAGCCTGTGTTGTTTCTTTCCTGTACCATAAGGGAAATAAAGAGGATCAAGTATTATTACAGCAGAAATCAGGAGCAGCTCTTACCTCAGGGATAATTTGGCCTGCTCTCAGCAGAACTTCACAAACTTTGCTAAAATCTTTCCCTTCTGCTGCCCTTTCTACAAAGTGCTGGCAGCTGGCACGCTCCCAGCACCAAGCCTAGAGCCACTGCTCGCATGTTGATAACCCCCACAACAAGAAAGCATTAGAGCCACCACTGGGAGAAAAGCAGATGTATTCTTAAGAAACCAAGCTTTTTCATTCTCCTACTTGTAAACCAACTTGCTCAAAGTCTAGTTGCAAGAGACTGAAAATAGCAAACAGAAAAGAACTGATTTTAACATCTTATCATCTATTTTACAGATTACAACCAGTATTGATGGTCACAGCATGAGGTTTACATACTACGGCTTTAAAATGTCCTTTATAGTATTGTAGGTTACTCCAGAAGGCAGTTATCTACCCATTATTTAGAATAATAATACAGATGGGAATAGCACAATAACCAAAATCTTGCAACGCATTGTAAGAATGGCACGCTGAAAGCACAAGATTTTAAGTCTATAATACAAGAAAAAATAGGTCAGTAACCATCCTTGACCCCATTACCCCCCAACACCAAATTAATCACTTAAGCAAGATTATTTTCTGACTTAAAAAAAAAAATCCTAGTGGAATCCAGAACAAAACATATTTCTGTCTGGCCAAACCCACTGGTAGAAGGGATGGATTTTAAAAATTTGTTTCATGGTGTTTTTTTTCTTCTAATGCAGTCAAAAAATCACCATGAAGAAGGTGCATGGACTATCTGACTATGGGTGTTGCTTGAAAGTGGCACTCACAATAATATTGTGTATTCCATGCATTTAGTTGAGGATGTATTATGGTATCTAGTATAGCAGAAGGATAATGGAACTCTCTGTGAATAATTTTCTCTTGTTACAGATACAGGTCTTCACAGATCCTATGTTTTTATTTAGCGATTCAGCTTGAATTTGCTCAGCACTACACTACTATGGAAGAAGTGATACTCAGGGGATTTGCTGGCAAGCAAATCTCAGGATTGTGCGTTTCCTGTTGAAGGTTATTGGAGAAATTCTTGTAGAGTCGTAAGAGTGAAACTATGCTCATCCTGAAAACCATCTCTCCCAGTCACTGATGAAACACTATGGCAAGATGGCATTGTAAGCTCTGCACAGTAGCTATACTTGTTCCTCGTAATTTCTAGTAATTACTTTACCTATTAATGGCATATGTCACAAAATTGACAGTGAAGTTTTATCTCTTCTGTATTTATACATAAATATGTTGTATTTACTGCAGTTGCAACTTTGCACAAGCCCGTATTTGCCCAATGAGTTGCAGTTAAATTAGCCAAATGCATGTCTCCACCTTCAGTATGCCTTGTTTTGCTCATGGCTACGTATGCCAGCTCTGAGAGCTGTGCGAAAACTGTTACTAGGCAGGTTCATCAGCTGCAGAATCTGACTTTATCTTGGACATATGGAACCTGAAAACAGTCCCAACTGAAGCTGCACCTTCAGACATGGATAGTATTCACAGCAGCGCCCTGTCGAGCAGTCTTTTACGAATAGGGCTGATGCTATTGATCCTAACAGCAAAGCCATGGTGCTCTGAAATAATACTTCATTCACCTCTTCTGGTGAAGTTGTGACTCTTTCAACTAGTATCTTACATATAGTACTGTGTTCAGTCTGTCTGTATCTCTCTGCTTTCCTTTCCCCCATAGGACTTTGCAGTGCAAATACGTGGCTGTATTATGAAAGAAATACTAAAGCACTCAATTAAGAGTGTGGTGAGTCTTATTTCTACTTCCTTCATCTTACATCAAGAAGTAGAAGTCTGTAGGCTGTCTTGTGTGCTGGTATGCATTTTATTCTCACTTAACTCATGAGCTCTAACAAAGACCTGCATGCACGCAAAGCATCAACAAAAAACATTCCGTGAATGTTAAAAACACTCATCATTCACAGTATTAACTTCCTCAATGACATCCAGCAAAGGCGGCATAAGATAGATGCATATGACATTCCATTTTCTGTTTCACTTTCTGAGTCACAGTGGTCTAGGGTCTACTAATGTGAACAAGTATTATGGAAACAAATGCTGCCATGAATATTTAAGAATATAAATAAGGAATGAATCATTAATAACACAGCAGATCAACGTCACAGCACATAAAACTCAGTGAATGTTTTGAAGGTCACACAAATGAAGCTCTGATTAAAAACAGGATGAGGAAATTTAGTAGGTATCTTTTATGACACATAACCTATTAGAGAAAATCAAAACCCAAAACCTAAAAGATGGTTCATAAATTATATATATATGTATATAGATATATTATAATACATTGTCTCAGCTGCTTCCTCTCCTGTTTTGTATGTGATCTAGTCACTTGCAACATATAAATACAAAATTCTTATTTGATAGCCTTTTAACATGGGAACTGGCAGCTCAAAGGATGGGGAAGATTCAGAATGACAGTGCTGCTCAGGTAATTTATTTCAAAATATACATTTGAAGTAATTTCTATGCTGAAAAATTTAAATTTACATTTGGAATTCTAGTCTAAGCACTGCAGAATAATTTCCCCTGTGTAGAAGAACTTACAGTGCAAAAGGAAGCCTTCACACAAATTTTCTGTAGCAAAGATTTTGCATGAATCGTGAAGATAAGATTGAAGTGTGCAGACACAGGACATCTTCCAAAACAACTATGTGTATGAAATTTGTCTGTGATAATGAAAAATTAGAAACTTCTCGTTGCTTCAGAGTAAATACGTGCACTTGTATTAGAATCATAGAATCATAGTCATGGAATTATACAGTCAAAGAATCATAGAATTGGTTTGGTTGGAAAAGACCTTTAAGATCATCGAGACCAACCATTAACCCAGCACTGCCAAGTCCACCACTTAACTATGTCCCTAAGCACCACATCTACACATCTTTTAAATACCCCCAGGGATGGTGATTCAACGACTCCCCTGGGCAGCCTGTTCCAATGCTTGACAACCCCTTCAGCAAAGAAATGTTTCCTAACATCCAATCAAATCTCCCCTGGAACAACTAGAGGCCATATCATCTTGTCTTATCACTTGTTACTTGGGAGAAGAGACTGACATCACCTCTCTACAACCTCCTTTCAGGTAATTTCAGAGACCGATAAAGTCTCCCCTCAGCCTTCTTTTCTCCAGGCTAAGCAACCCCAGTTCCCTCAGCTGCTCCTCACAAGACTTGTGGTCTAGACCCTTCACCAGCTTCATTACTGATGATTCAAAGAGAAATATGGATGGCATTTCTGAATAAAAAGACAGGATTATCTGTGATAAAAACTCAGGTGGAAGCTTATGCAAAGTGGTTATACTATCTGGCAACCTGCCACAGGAGGAGAATTAACTTAACATGTTGAGGTCCTTGCCAGATTTATGCTTATGTTTGCACTGAAATAAGGTGAGGCAAGTGGGGGCAGATTTGGATTTCACATCACAAACATGAAACATCAACAGCTCTTATCGCACTGATGACACGGCGTTGACTCTTCCACAACAAAGAGAAAACCAAAGTCAGCTCTAGAAATTCTAGGAGATAAATGAGAGGCCTAGTATTTAAAAAGATTCTCTCTGCAAAGGGACCTGAAGTTGTCCAAACAATCTGCCTGGTACCATTGCTCAAATTGATGCCTTCAGATATCGTATTCAGATTTAATCCAGAATGATGATACAGTAATGGCCAGAATAGAAAACGTCATACTAAATTTTACAATTAATTCCACTTGTTCTGTAATACTTACCACCTCCCTAATCCTTTAAGTGCAACATTTACATCTTAGAATCAAGGAAGAAGATGAGTAAAAACAGTATCTACACTTGATATTGTTTATCTCTAAGGCTACAATGAAAATAAACCTCAATTCTTATTTTGCAGGGAATAAGATTACTTTTATGTCAGTATAAGGAAAAAAAAAACTTTGTTACATAATCCAGTTCTTATCATAAGCAAAATGTCTCCTTTATATCAAGTGAGCTGTCCATGTTCACACATTAGAAGTCTACAGTCATACTTACTTTTGTGATGTACACCATTCATTTCTGCTGAATATTCTACCAAGAAGACGCCATTTCAAGTTCTCCACTATTTTTTCTCACACGTGTTTCATTATAAAATAAAAATTAACTTAAAATATGAGAAAGCACCCGTTTCTGTTTCACTTTTGCCAGAAGTACAGCAATACTCTTCGCTGTTGTCCATATTAATCAGAGTGATTCTCTTCCTCCGTTCTAGTATATGGGTCTAGACCACAGAAATCACTGCAAAACTTCATAAGCCGATATAGAAATCATGCCAGTTTTATAAATTTTTTAGTTACACAAATTATTACACTTTCTGTGCCACAATAACCCCAAGTTTTCCTCTTCTGAGGACTTATTGTAGATAGAGAATGCTCTAACAATTGCTATTTGCAATTCACTTACAAGGCAAATCTGAGCTTCTCTATAACTTTACCAAAATAATCTTTCTTTTACTAGTTTATTAACAAATCCCCTATGGGTATGAAAGCTTATTCCACTCAAAAATGTTTCTAGAGCACTAGCTGTGAATGAGAAAAAAAAGAAAATGTAATTATTTATCTCTGAGGCACATTCTAAAGGACAGCACAGGTTCAGAATTAGCGTCAATTAAAAGGATCACTTGGTCAATGACTGGGTTATCTAATTTATCTGTACAAAAGCTGGAAAGCGGCTCTATATCACATTGTCTTCCTGTTTAGTCAACGGATAGGAATGCCCAATGCAAAGTTCACCCTATCCCAAGACAACTTTCTAAAAGAAGAGAAAGAGAACTCTGCAAATGCTTCTTTTTCCACTACTGTAAGATCCTAGATCATCATCTTACTTTAGCCACTTTGAGAATTACTAATGTCTATACAGAAATTGTCTTGCCCAAGAAGACAGCAGGAGTTTTTGTCTGGTTTTATAAATCTCTCTGTGTCCAAGTAGTAGGCCCACTACAACTATAGCCTGCTTTAGAAAGAGCCCCTTAGGAGTTTGAAAGGACCAGATGTCTATAATTTCAGGTCATGTATTTCCAAACATGCCTACCCACTTTTAACATAAAAATTTGGTATCAGTAAGCTGGTTACAGAAGAGTCACTTTTTCAACTTTGTACTTATGACTATGAATGTTTATACTGCTGAAATTATATTAAGTAGGACTAAACCCAGTGTATTTATTTTGTACATCTTGTGCATACCACTAATATTTAAAAAGAGTCTGTAAATTTATCTTCTGATAAAAAAAATCTTAGTAAACAGGTTGAATGTAAAACACCATCTTACCTGCTTCTGATATCTCCAATCTCCACAAAATGTAAACAATCAAGACAGAAATACTTGAAGCTTTTGAGGAAGGACTGAAGTACAAAATTACAATTTGTATAGGATCTGGAATAGTTCATAATAGTTCATTTCACAGCCAAGGCTATGCAGAACTCTCAGTTGTTGTTGTTGTTCTGTTTTTCAATTTTCTGCCCAATCTGACAATATGCCAAGCAATTCCATCTAAACTTACTTGTTAACTCTCACAGAAATCTAAATCTCACCTCTGGCAAGTCCAGTGTTTACCTGGTCTATACAAAATACCATTTAAGTGAAACAGTGGTGTCCCCAATGCTTCCAAGTAAAGATTACTCAGGAAAATCAAACTACAAATACTGACTTATGCTTAAATACCACACAGCAGCAGTCACTGAGGAATTCTTGACAAACACTGGATTCTGTTTTGACCAAAACAAAGAGAAAAAAACCCTGCAAAAATAGATTACTATTTGCGAGCTAGAGCACATAATATTTTATTTCAACAGATATAGTAGATAAGGATGGGAAAAAACCTTATTTACACTGAATAAAATTTGAAAAAAAATATTCATTATAATCTTGGCTATGATGATGTTTCATTTACCCACATCTGTTTAAAATTGTCTCCAAAATCCTACTTTGATTTATTAGATAAGTTAGGCAAGAAATGCAAGCAATTTGAAACAAGTATTTTCAGATATAAAAAATACAAAAGCAAAGAATACCTATCTGCTATAATATTTGTATGATAGATAGGAATTTCACCAAAAACATTCATATGAAAATGACTTGGTTAAAGAGGAACACTACAGGATTTAAGATGTATTGTTTTCAATTGTTAATATGTCAAAAGTAACAACATAGTTGCAGTGCATTCCATAACAACAGGAGCATGTGCTGTGCACATTTTTGGGGGAACGGTCATTAATGAAAACCAGAAAGAGCCTAGAATACAAAGGCTTTGTCCTGAAAACTGGTGTTAGCTCAGCACGTAGAGATTTAGAGTGTAATCTATAGTGTGGCAGTATACAATGCTTGTATTACTTAGGATGGTCTTTCTAGTGTTACAGAAATATTGAAAGCACTGATTATAACTGTTGCTGATGCCATTCACTGTGTCATCTTTAATGGGTTTCTAGAGGTCCTATGCTTCTTTCTCTTCATGAGATGGGAAATATATAGTCAATTTGGTTAAGTTAAGTAAAATTTCAGGGTAGCAAATGATGATATTCCCAAGTGAATTTCTTTCTATCTAATATTATAAATAAATGTTGGTAAAATGCTAAAAAAAAACAGAAGAGAGAAAGACCATCTCACAATGAAGGACATATAAAAGATCTAGAATGTGTCTTTTACAGCCCACTCCAAAATTATTATTTATCAATTGAATACATTTATATGACCTGATGCTAATTGGTCTAAACCAACAGAAATTCTTATGTCTTTCAAATGTTCAAATTCAAGGTTTTACATGAAAGTAAAATCCCAACATTACCAACTGTTAATATTAAAAATTACATTCTCAAGAATAAGAAAACCGTGTGACATGTTTTCATCAGCTTCATTGTGAAGCTTTTCCTTCTGCATAGGCTCAAGTTTTATCAACTTGCTAAGGACAGAACCAAAAATGGCCTGATATTTAGAACTTGGTTTGTTCTAAGGGTCTAACGGAGAGCAGCTTCTTACTGTACAGGAAATGAGTTAAAACAGCATTAACTTAATCAGCACATTGAGCTTTATGTGCAGCTTTAAGTTCTAAGGACTTAAAACCAGCTCCTTTATTTAAAATACAAAGCAGGCTTGTCCATCCACAAGGAGCGTAGTGCTAAGCTCTGAAGGAATGAGCAGCATTTTCTTCTCTTATATGGGCAGTGGGCTTATTTAATACATGACAACATAGGCTACAACCAAGGAAGAGACGTATATTACAAAACCCCTCTGTCTGAAGAGGTTTAACCTACAGCTCTCATCTTCCTTAGGAGTGTTATGGATCATATTCATGTCTTAATAATGCCATTCTGCAGAAGGGAATGCAAAATCCGCTGGGACACAGAAAAGGAGGGAGATGTCTAAGACTTCTAGCTGTAGTCTAGTGAACAAGGCTGTCACCTGGCTAGAAACCTCAGAGGAATTCCGTATTGTAACAGGATTTTGATTGTATGACTTCAACTGTACCACAGATGATACAGAGAAAAATGGAAATTAGGTCATCTTTTAATACTAAGAAATTCTAAGTTGTTAAAAGAATGCATCATTTTTGGATGGGGGCTGAGAAAACATTTGTAAGAATAAAGAAGAACACATACATTTGTAAATCAAGTCTGGGAAAGTTGATGCAAATATGGTGTTTTACAGGAGTTGCATTATGCTTAGAAACGCAAGAAGAAAAAATGATAACATAGCTTTAATGGGTTAAATCTCTTATTTAGTCTGAAAAAGGTATAATCAGATACACTGGGATTGAAATAATCAAAAGCAATGTAAAATTAGCTATCTAAAAATTCAGTTTGCTAAATGATGAATATTTTGGTTTTGTTTTTCTATATAATTCAGGGAATTCCTGAGTACCATTGTCACTAGAGTGATGACGACCAAATCCTTATACTGTGGCCTTCTGTGCCCCTAAAATGAGATCAAGAACTATGCCGTACTTGGGAAATTAAGCATTTTTGAACAATAACCCAAAATCCGCATACGAAGGAGGAACATATGTAACGTCAGATAATAGAAACCAGGGAAGACAGTGGCTGGGACTCTGACCCCTCCTCAGCTGCCAGATGTCTGATTAAGTATCACATGCAGATCTGTCTGCCTGGAAGCTGAAGGCCAGAATTTTCTGCTGTGCGTTGACATGTACAATTGCACTTTCGAAGAACAAAACAGGGATCATTATTTTCCTTTACAGAAGTGCCACAGAGGTGATGCTAGTGCCACCGTTCATCTTTTATGCTACAAAGCAATTATTACACTGTTCAGCCAGTGGGAGACACAGGTTCATTTTTCCCTCTGTCTAGGACTCAATATCTGTATCTTCTATGTATTAGCAAATGTCCTACCTACTAGACAGAAAGCTAGCCCAGAGGGTATTTTGTCCCTAAGAGTGGCAAAATTCATGAAAAACATAAGTAAGGAGGAAAGTACAGATTTTGTAGCCTTAGATGAGGACATTTATTTGAGAGCAGGGAGACACAGGATGATTTGGATTTGCTTTATGGTGGATGGAGAGAAAGGAACTTCTGTAATGATTTATCTGAATAATTTTAGATGCATTCCTTGAGATGAATCACATCCTGAAAACATCTATTTCTCTGCATAAAGGCAGTCTAGTGTCAGACTCCAAATCCTGCCATAGGCAACAGAGAAAACACCATGCATACAGCACCAAGAAATCAGTGTTTTAAAGGTCTCATAGCCCATACTATCTAATTGATGCAGAAATGCTCCATTAATTAATATAGTTAAAATTTTATACAATAAAGTCTTCCTAGTATTGATCCCCTTTCTTAGCTGTTATGTCATCATTCCTGTGTCGTGCTGGGTCCTAAGGTTGACTCTTCCATCTTACTCAAGAGTGACGGGGCTCGAAGGTTGTAGAGGGGTCACAGCAAGCTGTCAGCATCCTCAGGTCTTCACCAGAAAAAGTATCACGTTTCTATTTCCTCAGGCTTGGGCTCTGCTTTGCGTTCTTTTTATACATTTCCCTGTCACAGCCCATTTCCTTCTCCCAGGCTGCCAGCTGCAGCCTAGCAGTGGGCCCCAGCCCCTGGACAGTGACTATCAGAGGTGTGAGTGCAATCCCCTTCACAGCAGGGCCACCCCCAGAGCTGAAGCTGGAGCAGGGCAGTCACTGTCCCCAGTGCAAGGGTTAAACCAGTGATGCCCAGCTCAAGCCACAGGAGGCTGAGCACCTGTGCTGCCAGGTCAGTGCACAGCTGGGCCTCCCCCTGCTGAGGGCAGACATCATACTTACTGGGCTGCACTAGTTAGCTAGCTCCCATATGGATATCATCATAATTTTTCAAGGTTAGGTGTGAAGAAGTCTATCTTAAGTGTCTGAAGTCTTGCTAAGGACAAACTATGGAATATTAATGATCAAGTGTAAATATCTATTGCAAATTAAGTCAGCCAATCTGTCTTTTCTGATGTGATTAAGTTACCTTGTATGTCCTTGAAAGCAAGAGAGAAAAAGAAAAGGAGCAGGATAGGGCAATGTTGGCAGTAAAATTGCTAGTTGGTAAAAACAGATGTACACCCGCAATGCTCTGAGAAGTATCTATACACTCGTGTGCAGAAATCAGAGTTCAATTAATTGAATTAAATATTTACCTTCCTCTTCCCTCACAGTTCCCCAAAATGCTCTAATCTCTCAGAGAAGGAAACTTCAAATTCAAGGAAAGGGAGATGACTCCAAATTCAATGAACTTAAAAATTAAACACTATGGTTTTCCAGATAAAACAAAGAAGCAACTTGTACTACTGCTTTTGTGGACACTGAATTAAAGAATACAACACCCAATTTGTCTCATATATTCACTCAATACATTCCTACTCATGTTATCGCACTTATCTCCCCACCCTCTTTTTTTCTGCTGTTTATTTAGAAGTCACCTGAAGCACTAAATTGAGTACTTGCATTTTGGTTGGGAAAAGTCCTGCTTTTTCTGCTCAGCTGAAAGGATAGAGAAAGGAATATCACATCACGATTTTACTGATCACTGAATTGTTTCCGGTCCTAATTTCTATGTTAACCTAGAAAGTAATAATATCTGGTAAAGCTTCATCCATTGGTGGTTGCAAACAGAGCCTCTGACACTGCTGAACCAGAATAAAAGGGAACACATCTCATAGTCTATGAAAAATAACCTATTATGGGAAAGTTCCTTGCACCCTCTCCTTTGTTAAGCAAGTCCTTAAAATTTTAGGAAATGAACACAACCATTTTTTCAAAGCCTTGAGAGACTAAGTGTTTAGTTTTCAATCATCAGAACCAAACGGAGTGTCTAGAACCTGCACTCGATTAAATACATGAATTTTCAAATTGCTAGTAAAGCCAAGGTAACAAAAAAGGTCGCAAAAACAGTAGCAGATGTATCTTTAGTTACCATCGTATTTAGTAACCGTGATGTTTGGTGCATTTTTAAGTCTTCTGTTTCCAGAGGTGCTGATTAATCATGAAGTTTTAAGACACATTCATGTCAAGAAAGAAAATAAATTTCTACATTTAACCACTAGAAATGCTGTAATAAGAACTGGTCTCAGTTCTCATTCTGAAGCCAAGTTTCTTAGGATTTCTACTATACAGCAACTTGAATTCAAAGTAAATCAAAAGCCACATCTATTTATTAAATATTCCAGTGTCTGCCAGAAGAGATTCCAGTACATGTTCAAATTCATCTATAGATTAGTAAGTAAAAAAAGCTATTTTAAGGATAATTCCAAGCTAGCAGAAAACTCAAGAAATCAACTATTAAGTATTTTGACTGTGTTGGGTTTAGCTTTGCAAAATGTCTTTCAGCTGGGCCAAATCTCTCACAAGAACAGCTCGGAGATTTCAGCATGGTGAGTCCAAAACTAGCTGTGTTTTGATCTCAGATATGATTCCTAGCAGAAAACTAATCTAAATCAAAACACAGTCTGATTAATCAGTCTCTCGTTAGTTTGTACAAGTTAACAGTTCTACTTTTATACTATGAAAAATAGCAGCCTTCTATAACCATTTAGTGTTGACTGTATCTATTTTGCATTCTAGAAAGGGGAAGGGTACATATCAAACTGATTTTATAGAATTGTTCTCTGTCCTCAGCTATTGCTTAGTTCCTGAAAGAAAGACGGTGTCTTAAAAATTTCTTAAATATTTAATACTTTAACAAAACTAAACTTTATCATAGAAGCCTGTTGCTGCTCTTCTGCTGCTCTTAGGACCTTTTTTGGCAAACTTTGTCTCTGGAATATTTTGGCTACAATTCACACAGCTTGTTCAGTATGCATAATCTGTACTGCTGAGGAGAACCATAATAAAGAACAACCACATTTAAGACGATCAATTTTCTCACAATTAACTTTAAGGCAAGAAAAAAATGCAATAGCATACAAAACACATGTAAGAAAACTGCTGTAGTTGCTTGGCAACTAGGATTACACTTTTTGGAGAACAATAAATACAGCGATGCACAGAGATTTGCCTATAACACAAAGAGGGAGCTGATACTCATTGGCAGGTTGGTTTGCCCACTACGCAAGTTCTGCATGTGTGTCTTTTTGCGATTAAGACTATGAATTCTTTATTTAGATTGCCGATGGTGTTATATTAACTTTATTTCTTCATCTCAACATATATTGGCAAACTAGCAGCCACCAAGCGTATCTGCTGAGCAGATCCTCTGTCTGGCTTCCAATATGACTTTGAAGGTTTCTTGGAGCACCTACATTTGCNATTGGTTTGCCCACTACGCGAGTTCTGCATGTGTGTCTTTTTGCAATTAAGAGTATGAATTCCTCTATTTAGATTGCCGATGGTGTTATATTAACTTTATTTCTTCATCTCAACATATACTGGCAAACTAGCAGCCACCAAGCGTATCTGCTGAGCAGATCCTCTGTCTGGCTTCCAATATGACTTTGAAGNTTCTTCATCTCAACATATATTGGCAAACTAGCAGCCACCAAGCGTATCTGCTGAGCAGATCCTCTGTCTGGCTTCCAATATGACTTTGAAGGTTTCTTGGAGCACCTACATTTGCTCATTCAAGAAGTGAGTAAATTTGAGCCCCTGCTGCTGGGGAAACTTTTCCAGAATAGTATCAGCGGCAGTGTAAAGGGTTGTGTTTGCTTTCACAGCACATTTCAGGCACCAGTATGTAGAAAATGCCCAAGTACATACCTCTCTGGTTCTGTGCTGTGAGAACCGAAGACTAGGTCCAAACTTGGAGATCTGCAGGGAACTATAAGCAAGACCTGCATCACTACTAAGCTCAAACCAAGACATGAACCCACCTGTAGTATGAATGGTTGAAGTACTTCATGACTGGCAAACATTTTTATAGCTCCTGACCTCTGCAGTATGAAAGAGCCCCAAGGCTGCCTCCTGCCTGTTAATGGTATGTGTAGACAGTGTAAACCCTAGGCTGCTTAGAGAACATTTATAGCTGTTGTTGAAGAACAGCAGCATGCCCTTAAACAAGTGAGTCAAGGAGACTGTGACCTGAGCCTTTTTCCTGACCTAGCACTCTACCATCAGCATAGATATAGCCTTTCCTGTAAGGCAAACTATTTCAAGTTTCGCAGAAAGAAAAAAAATTGCTCTCAGCAAAAAATATAATATATTAACTTGGAACAACTGCTTTCTGCACAGATGCTCCATTGCCTCCTATGTTCCAGATGAAACAGTTAATATGCTGGTAAAATATCCTCTGCCCTGAAGCAGCAGTAGATCATTTCATTATAGATTAATCTGGTCTCTGCTATCTGCTTCGTCATGTATAATCTAAAAGTGCTTACATTAGAGGTATGAACCTCACAGAACACATGGAGGGATTCCCTTTAAAGAAAATTTAACTCCACCTGGACTGAGTTCTCATAATCAGTGCAATGGAAACTCAACATACAAGGGGGAAAAAAAAGGAATTCTGGTGCAAACTTTTCTTTTTTCTGGTTGAGGTTCATTTCTGTAATCAAGTGTAGCCTACTCAAAGCCAGTGTCTATCATATAGAATTCCACCTGTTTTATCACAGAAAAGAGGTAATTATTCAGAGCCAATAAGAATGATAAAGATACCATGGCACTCTGGTACCTCCAGGTAAAGCCTAACTTTATTTTTCCTTTGGTTATAGAAGACTTTTGTTTATATGAATGCATCTGTCCTCTCACAGCCTTCCCTGCCAGTTTTCAACTTTAAGCTACTGTCTAAGGCTTCAGATTACTGCTGATGTCAAGAAATGTCTTTACAAAGGAATGAGAATATGGCACCACAATCATGAAAAGAGGAAAATTCATTTACAACCTACAGCTATACAGGCTTTCTTTAAAAGAATTTGCTCAGCAGGTTAATGTTCCCATCCTGTGGACAGGCTATCAAAAGATAAAGGACAAGAGTTTAAATAACACTTTTTTCTCTTAGGCACTAAGAGAAAACTAAATAACTTACAAGACTAAATATGCTTCAAAGGGTTTAAAACCAGACACGAAAGTATAAAACACTGCAGAATAAACAAGAAAGTGTTTTATTATATTTTTCTTCCATCTGACTACAATGGATCAGTAAATCTAAGGTAACTCCATTTGATTTAACTGTCTGTGGAGAATAATATGAAACTGAAGCAAGCCATAAGAAGTAAGCAAAGATTCTAAGTGTTTTTAGTTATTCTGACACATACCTAGATGCCTCACATTTCATTAGTGCATGAATAGGATACTGTTAGATACGCTGCAACTAAGATCTTTCTTTCTTATTTAATAGTCTTACCTCAAAGAATCAGAATAAAGTGTTTTCCATTAATGGGCTTATATAGATTGTGATTTCATAGAAATTCCTTATGGCTGTTTACGAGAACACTATTGATGGGACTGAAAAGGCAGGTTCAGCATTCATTTGTATGCACTAATTCCAAATAATACACTTAGTTTTTATTATCTCCCTGGAGTTCACTCTACCTTTGGTTTCTCATGTAACATAATATCACTGAGCTGTAATACTGTTTCACGTATGAGAGCTTCAGCAATTTAACTCTTTTTAGTGGTCTTAAAGTGATCATACCTGTAATGCAGAACTAGAAAAAGCCTTTTGATGCTTAACACCTATAAACCTGTCATTGTAGATCACAGAAATTCTATTATACCAGTGAACACTTTCTGCTTCAAAAGGAGATGAGCAGGCAAACCTTTTATGACAATTTGAGAGGCATTTAATGGTGTGAATCACTATTCAGAAGTTTTTTATACATGTATTAAGTCCAGTATAATACCTGAGCTTAAGAAGGTGACAGGCATTACCTAATAATTCTGTCACTTCATAGGTCGCACCAAGTGTTCATGAAAATGACATTGGAGAACTCAGCAGAAAACAAAACAAAATATACAACAGCTATGGTATGCTGTCATTTGAAAACATGATATTTAAATGATGTATTAGATAAAACATTACAGCGCAGGGAAGAAAGAGAAAAAAAATACAAAAGAAAAATTTGGAAATGAACCTTATTGATTATTTGTCAATGATAGTAAACCTTCCATCAATCAATATACCTCATACTTCCTCAAAACAAGCTCAGCTGAAGTACTGTGCACTACTTACAGAATCAACTTGTTTATTCAGTCAGCACTTGTCCCATTGTTAGGAAAGAGTTTTCCATCTAGAGCCTTTGATATACTTCATAAAGTTGCTAACAGGTTTAATAAAGACATACATAATCAAGTAGTGCTTCATCTCTTTACAGTTAGAAAGGTTTTCATAACACCCATTTTTTGTGGTTTTGAGTTAAAGCATCAAAAAGGCACAGAACTACCATCGAGGCTAAACTTCTCTAGCTTAGATTTTACAGTGGTGACTCTGTAGCGTTTCTAACCTATGCAAACACAGAGGTAAACTTTTAGTGTTCAATTTTTTGTAAACTAAATACTTTAGGTGAGCTGAGAGATGCAGAGCAAAAATGAATAAAGCATATTTAAAAAAATTGAAATAACCAAAATTAAATGCTCAGGA
The DNA here is from genome assembly GCA_013398225.1 of Steatornis caripensis. Classification (NCBI taxonomy): domain Eukaryota; kingdom Metazoa; phylum Chordata; class Aves; order Caprimulgiformes; family Steatornithidae; genus Steatornis; species Steatornis caripensis. Next base: position 149,532 of record VZSC01000533.1, read on the forward strand.
AATATCCAAGCGAAGTAGACATGTACACAAAAAGGTGAGGAACTGTTCCAAAGGACACTGGTTAACTTTGGGTTCAAGGTGACTGCCTCTGGCCAAAAAAGCAAGAGCAGATCAACAGGATAAGGGGAGGCTTATGAGGCCATGACCCTTTTTACTCATTGCACCATTCAGTAGTCTGAGTGGTGCAAGCTCTATCTCATGTGACAAGTGAGATTGAAAAGTGTTTTTCCACATCCATAGCAAATTTTAATACCATTATAGATGTAAATTGCATAACTTAGTAACTAAAAGCACACTTATCAGTTTATTTCTACCCACTGCCCACTACACCACCCTCCAAAATTCACACTAAAATTCAACAAACATATACGTATTTTTAAAATACCTCCATGCATACAATTTTTAAAAATGTATATAGCATGAAACTAGTAATTATTTGTTAACTTAGCAGATGAGGGTATCAGATATCTTTTCATAGTTCTGTAACAGCTCCTGCTTGTGCTATAGTTGCCATTGTTCTTCAAGGCACTGCAGCTGGTGGCAGTTCCACTTTTGCGTCTTACACTCATTGGGAACGAGGTGAAATATTCTTTAAAATGGCAGTGCCCACTGAAGCCTTGAGGTGACCTGTCTCCTTATATTTTCTCATGAGAAGGTACAATAGAAAAAAGAGCTTAGAATCCTCTCCACACAGTCATGATTTACAGTCATTAGCTGATGACTGTAGGGCATGGTTGGGATCCATCATAACTATAACATCTTAAAAGAAATTGCAGTCATAACTGAGTGAGCTACCTGTCTTCACAAAGTACATGTTGGTTTAGTTTTCACTCTACTTGACTAGTCATACCGCTCCCACAATGTGCAATTGAGCATGTATTTTATGATAATCAAGAGTGAAACAACTTCACATTTCTCAAGCTACTCAACTGCTCATCCAACTCAACTCAATGCGTGATGCTTGAGATCGTCCATTAATGGATTCCTAACACTGACTTCACAACTATGACAACTGCGACATGCAGAAGTTGTTGCTTGCACCTAGTAGAGTGGACCTCCATGGTTACCAAAAGTTACACTAGCAGTATAAATGTCAGAAGAGCAGTGACCAGTATGGGCTAACTGCTCAGGTTCCTCAGCAGGTTTCACAGTGGTGAACTCTGTACTAGTAAAGCTACTCTGGTATCTGCACCACAGCAAGCTATTTTAAAGCTTGGTCCTCTGTACCTGCATAAGCTGTAGTCATATGTTTGACTTCTCTACAAAATAGTTCTGTTGACAGAGATTTCACAAGCTCTGAGAGCTGTTCCACAAGAGACAAAAAATGTATTAGGGATGGGACTCAGTTCAAGATGTAATGCCTGAAGTGTTTTGATAAATACATAAAGACATACTAAATTCCCACTATAATCAGTGGAGCTTTGTAGTGCAGACACTTAGCTGCCCGAACACAAGTATTTGGTACCATTTTATATTCCATAGGATACCTTGCTTGCTGAGGTTATTTGTATAGTATCTTCTAGCCCTTCAGTATCTATAGGATAATCTAAGGCTTCTAGTATGCACAGGATAATCTACTGTTTCACTGACATCTGTTTAGTCAACTGAATTGAACTCTTGGTCAGCTGAATAGGTCTCTAATATTCACTGACAATACTAACCACATCTCAGTCACCTGAAGCAGTTAGCCACATCTACATTTACTTTTCAAAATTGAACCAAGTGTCAGTCTGTGAGATTCTGTCCTTTTATTCTATCCTCAGGACCAAGACATCCTAAGCAAAACTGCAGAGTCCACTTTGTTTAGACCTTAAATGTAATTACACACAAACCTGAAAATCCTTAAGACAGAAACCTCTTTTCTGTTCAGAACATCTCTTAATGAAATGTTGATTGCGCAAAATGTGATCTCTGATTATATACTACATATGATGTATGAAAGCTATCCCATAAACAAATTATTTAGAATAGAGAAATGAAAACCATAAGCATCTCAATGGACAGAGATCTATGAAAATTGCATTCAAAAGCTGTCACCTTTCCTAGACATTCTCTGACTAAATCAGTATTAAAATATCTTTTCATACTGAAATGGAAAACAGACTAAATCTCCATATAGGATCTCTATAATTCTTGGGCAAATAAATTAACTCTGCACAATGTATGACAATGACTGTAGCAGCAAGTTCATGCTCACTCTGAAGAATGTCACTCGTGCTTTACAGCTACAAAGAGCACTGAATCATTGTCTCTGCTTATGACTTATCAGCTAAAATTGTAAATGTTGCAGCAGTCTTGTAAGAACACTCGGGTCTGGGTAACAGAAAATAAAGAGAAAGTATTTAATTTCTAGGACATTCAAATTCAACCTGATATTCATACTAGCAAACTTTCCAAAGTTTCCATTTCTGACACACACACACACACACACACACACACACATACACACCCATTTCTGAAACTTTCTAATGGGAAAGGTTCTTGAGATACAGACATAATTCAGCAAAGCTGAATTTTATTTTGAAGTCTTTGTTTAGTTTCTGTACTTAGCTCATCTCAGCAATGATGTAACATTAAAATTCAGCATTTGCAATAACTGACATCTAAGGTTACCGATGTTCTCCCCTTAGTATTTGTTAGCAACGGCATTCACTTCCAGGGCCATCATATTGCTGTACAGTTTAACCCAGAATGTGTTCAGAATTTTCCATTTACTTCAAAGAACCCCAGCAGTATCCTAAGATGTCCCAGTCCCAACACCTGATCTTACTAGATCTCTAAAAGCATTCAGTAATAAATCTATCCAATCCATCTACTGAATTGTTAGGCTACCATAGTAGTTAAGTATTAGATTACTATAATTAGCATAAAAATATAGAACTAAGTAGAACTTATATAGAACTATAAAACTAAGCTCTGTTAAGTTTAAGAGAAACTCTTGCCCTTTTCAGGTAAAAGAATATGGAGCTTTGTGAACCTAACTGAAATATTCACAATCAGATGAAATGGTATACAAAATTAACATTCAGCCAACTCCCCCGATTTGTGCCTGGATCATGTGGAACAGTAGGAGTTCACAGAACTTTCTCCTTTCATTTGATGACACAAACTTGTTCTGTCTTGGTGAACAACTGTCAGCCTCAGTAATTATATGACTGATACTCTAGGGTAAATAAATGTAATTTAATGGAAGACTGTGTGCAAAGCAACATCAGAATGACAAAAATACAACCTAAGCTGAATGTAGGCACAGAAGCAAAATTAATCTCCTAAAGCTGACAATAGTTGAGGAATTCTGCATTCTATTCCCAACATTAAGTAAGCCCAAACAGGACTCTCTTAGAAAGACAGACACATGACTATTTGTCCGCCTGTAAAAAGGGATACTCAAAGAATACATGGCAGAAAAAAACCCCAAACCAATTGATAGTTACAAAGCAGTTCACATCCCATAGGTTTGTGCTGTCCCTCCACTTTTGCCAACATTGTTTCCTAGAATCTTTTTTCTCTTTTAGAAGGCAAATCTTCCTTCACCACATTGACTGAACTTGTGGAAAACATGCAGGGACAAGGCTTCTAAGACAATTAATTAACGTTAGTGTTACAGAATGTATTGTTTCAGGAGGTGGACTGGAAGGTTGACTGAAATAGGGTGTAACAGCAAGCACTTAGAACTGCACGAGGGTACAATGCTGAAAGCAACAATAAAGCACTGCTGTCTGTAAAATAGTCTACACACCTCTCAGGTGCNCACATTGACTGAACTTGTGGAAAACACGCAGGGACAAGGCTTCTAAGACAATTAATTAACTTTAGTGTTACAGAATGTATTGTTTCAGGAGGTGGACTGGAAGGTTGACTGAAATAGGGTGTAACAGCAAGCACTTAGAACTGCACGAGGGTACAATGCTGAAAGCAACAATAAAGCACTGCTGTCTGTAAAATAGTCTACACACCTCTCAGGTGCCATGAGGAACGTGTAGGTGTAGAGGTCACAGATGTAAAGTGTCTAGTATTTCCCTATCTAAGCCCTACTGCTGGGAATAAAATGAAATCTAAATTTTCTTCCATTATTTAAACCATGATTTTTTTTAATAATTATATTTGTCAGTCAATTGAAATGCTTAGAAGTAACATAAGTTGAGTTATTTATAATTGTAATAGCAGCTTTCCTTTACCCATCATAGTTTGCATGTTGCATGCCAATCTTTTGATAGTTAGTCCTCTATGTGTATCAGAAGAACTAGAAAAATGGGACACAATTTGCAGTTGAACAAAGGAATAAAATATCAGCTGAGTTATCTCCCACAATGTTAATGCCCTGAAAAGAGAATATATTGCAAAAGGATGCTTTCATGTACACAAACTTAATTTTCATTAGACAATGATTTTCCTATGGAAGATAAATAATGCTTTGAACATGTTAATCTCCATGGATTGTGAGGAAAATAATAGTTTTTGGAATGAAGGAAAAGCAGGAAATCCATTTCTGCCATTGATATGAACATCAGTTTTTGTTGAACCCAAAGAATTTCTGTGCAGAATGATGACCACATTCATAAGGGGCTGGGGGGAAACAAAAACCCACTATTTTAGTGTGATGGTCCAGCTGAGTAGTACCTTTTTCTTTACAACCATGGACAAGTGTCAGGTTATTGTCATGACCAGGATACAGAGTGAGGAATCAAGAAAACCATACCCATCCTTGTAATTCTCACTTTCCTTTTCCGGTCCTAATTTTGTTGATCTCTTGTATGCTCTGACATCTTTACTGCTAGCTCTATGGGGAAAGAGATCATGTTTCCAAGTGTCTGTAAAATGCCAAACTCACTTAAGAAACTGCACAAGTAACAGAAAAAAGAAAAAAAAAAGTCACTGTCATTTCAGTTAATTAAGTTCTATCTTTGAAGTTTCATGCTTTAGACAAATGCAGCTGGAATCTAAAGCAAGCAGCAGAACAGCGGGTACCTCTCTCCACTTGCCTGCCCTCCATCAGTCTTACATTTTTATAGACAGTGCTACAGAAGCCAAAATATATGGGAAACAGATTTGGAAAAAGGAGAAAATGTGCCCTCTCCTACAGTGTATCCTTGTTCAAAGTTTTGGGTTTTGGGGATTTTTTGGGTTTTTTTTTTTGGGGGGGGTTGTTTGGGTTTTTTTTAAATAAAAGAACGTAACCAAGCAAACAAAAACCCAAACACCTAATCAATAGAACAAGTTTCTGCAGAGATCAGGGATATAATTTATCTTCTGTTCATCACTTTATTATGATATCTCTACTTCTAGTCTAAATCTTTTCTCTTAGTAATTTTTGTCTTCTACTTAAACATTCACCATCTCTACCTATATAAATGCATGCCCTTAGCTACATGCTGGAATTCTTGCATCTCCACCTTTCTGTGGTTTACAGAAGCTTGTAAATCACAGCTCTGTTCAGTCCAGCCCCACTCCCTACGCAACACTGTCACGATCATGAAATACTGTAAAAATCCCAAAGACCAGTCTGGGAATCCACAGAAACTCTTTTATCCAGCCCCTGGACTTATCACCATTTCTCTGGTGAGATGATCTCCAAGTCCAGGTCCTTACAGGTCATCTGCAAGTCTTGCAAAATTACTTTGTAAATGCAATTGTAAAATTTCATGTGAAGAAAGTGTAGCCCTTAATATATTTTTAGGTATGTAATCTAAAAGCTTAACAATTTAATATAATTTAGCTTTGAACCTAAGCTATTATATCTAGACTAGTATAAAATAATCCTTCTGGTATAAGAAACATACAGTCAATGCAAAACATATAATTACATGCTATACATACAGATTGCTGAAATAATATATATGTTAAATTTCACTAGTCTGAAAATACATACACTTATTAATTCTACACTCATTTGTAAACAAACGTTCTTTGAAGTAGTGCCATGTTTTCTAATTCTGTCCATGCTAATTCTTTGTACAGACTATATTACATGATCTGCTACATCAGATCACAGGGTTTATCTGGAGCTGACACATGCACAAAAGTGCATCAAGTGTAACAAGCAGCTGATTTTACCTAAAAACTCAGAAATTTGGAATATGTTGTATTGGTTGTTTTGAATACAAAGGCATGATTTCTGATTTTGGTATTACAAAACATAATGGATGCATAATAAATGCTCTCTTTACAGCAGTGTAGCTCTGAATGACCTGGGGTTAACATGCAGAATACATATTGTTCACAAAGAAAAGCTGGCTGGGAGTATCACGATGTAAAGCACCCTAGCACACGTTATGCTCCTGGAACCTCACAACCTCCTAATGCTTTGATAACAGATCAGGAATAATTTAATTCAGAATTAATTTCATTAATTAAAGGTGTTTATTAAATCCTCCAAATAGTTGCTAACACGTCATCTGGAATTTTTTTTAAAAAATGCATATATCAATTTCAGCTGTATTTCCAAGCAAAAACAATTTTAGTACTCATACGCATAGAAAACTTTGTTCCTCCTCCTCTTCATGCTTTTCACTTTGTCTCAAACTAGTCTCAAATCTACTTATAAAATATTTACATGAAATCTTCTCACATATGTTTAAAAGGTCACAAAGCATTATCGTGGCCTTGCCTTGACTTGGAGTACAATGCAAACAGGGGCCAAGTTTTGGGACTCTGTTCAAAAGAACACAATGAAGATGACCCGAGTACAATGAGCCTTAGCATGTGCCATGGATTGACAATCAACAGCAAAACAGTACCTGAAACTACTGGTAAGATGTATCGTGACAGGATCACACAGTGTTTTGATTGGAGGCCGTGCTGAAATCTGGCTACGAACAGCTCACACACACCCCTTGCCACCCCAGTGATTACAGACTTAAGTTACAATAAATGACACAGATAGGGGGGAAACATTTTTATGTGGATGCAGAAGACCTGAATTACAGAATCACAGAATTGCAACAGTTTTGTGTTTATGCCAAGCTCTGGCCACAGCCCAAAGCTGACACTGGCCAGAATTGTCTTCTCGTGAGCTCAATGGTGCCTGCTCACCACAGCAACAGGGATGGGTCTCAGTTAGCACTGTATGTGTGCGTGTGCACAACATATGCCGCCTTTGGTCCTCTTACTAAACCGAAAGTATCAGTGGCACACTGCATTTCTCCTCGCCTTTGACAAAGGGGTTCCATGTTTTCTATCTTGTAATTTACTTTTTTTTTTTCCTAAGGTGGGAGAAAATATTTATATATAAAAAATCTAAAGGAATTAAGCACACAAGCTCATTTACTCCAGCCCTCTTGTGCTGTATGACAACTAAGGTCCCACAGAGCAAGAATCATCGATAAAATGTTCTGAGGATTTCTGAACATCCTGCAGGTTGGAGACATGAGAATGTCTCCGCTCTCAGTCTGGAGAAGAGAAGGGTCTGGGGAGACCTTTTTTGCATCCGTTCAATACTTAAATGGGGCCTAAAAGAAAGATGGGGACAAACTTTTTACAAGGGCCTGTAGCAATAAGACATGGGGTAATGATTTTAAACTAAAAGAGGGTAGATTAAGACTAGATATAAGGAGGAAATTTTTTACGATGAGGGTGGTGAAACACTGGAACAGGTTGCCCAGAGAGATGATAGACGCCTCATCCCTGGAATCACTTAGGGGCAGGCTGGACAGGGCTCTGAGCAACCTGATCTAGTGGAAGATGTCCCTGCTCACTGCAGGTGGGTTGGACTAGGTGACCTTTAAAGGTCCCTTCCAACCCAAACCATTCTATTATTCTTTGATTCTATGATTCTATTCTGTTCTGAACCCAGCACTGTGACTTCAATAATAGAACTAGGTATGCACCACAGCCATCTGTGGAAGAAATACTGGTTTCCTATCCATTTGCTTTGTAATTGTACTTACAAGAAGAGTCACAGACTGATCAACTACAGTGAAAAAAATCAAAATGGATTTTTACAGGTAGTTTTTTCCTTCCAAGCCACTTTCCTTTGATAAAGAGATATGCAATAATAAGTTCTTGTACTATATGTTTCTACTGCTGGATCTCAAAGCTCTTTGCTGGCAAGATCTAATATATTAATCATCCATTGTATAGATGGGGAAATGGAGACATGCTGAAATGACTTTTATGAAGTCAGCACATCAGAAGCAGGGACTGAAAACAGAAACAAGATGGAAACAATTGATGCTTTCACTGAAAAATGATTGGTATGGTCTTTTCTGAGAACCGTAGCAGGGCAGCTGAATTATTGCCTTGTACAGCTTAGAATTTCACTTGACAGTCCTCAGATATCATCATTTGTATGTGGATCATTTCATCTACTCCTCTTTTCCCTAAGAAACATGAAACATCTAAGAGTGCGTTCAATCATGCTCCTACCCCAGCCACCAATACAACCCTTGAGACTCAAACCAGAATTTTTTCAAACAAAGCAAATGAAAAAAATTCAGTGTATTGTCAGACAACATGAATTTATACTTATTACCTGTGCAATACTCGTGGAATAGACTGTATTTTCTAGTTTTATTTTAATATTTTTTTTAAATACATCTTTATGGAAATCTGATGTCTCTATGGGTTGTTAGAAATGCTAGGGGAAATACTATCAACTGTTGAAACATATGATTTTTTTTATAAAAACCCAACCAAAACCCCAAAACTTAAACTTTTTTCCTTTTATAGAAATTCTACATTTAAAAAATACATGTAAAATAGCATGACAGTAATTTTCCCAATCTAAATATTGAATATGCATGAAAAAAATCAGGAAAAGTAGAAATATATCTGTTAGTAAAAGTTTTTATGGCCAGAATTAGTTAATGAATGCAAACATGAAAAATATGAAGCTAATCCATAAATAGTACTTAAAGACAAGCCTGGCAGTAAAGTAATGCACATTTATCAGGAGTTAGTGAGAGAAATTAAGACTAGAGTGGTATTGTACTAGGTCTTATTAATGAATCTGTTCATGATTCAGTTAATAATGATTACAGTTCAGGGATCATGAGAAATCTTCTGTATTAGTAATGTGTGCTGATACTAAACAGCGAGAAAACATAATTGACCAACATACAAACTTTACTGTATCTGTCTTTTTACTTTGTTCTCCTTATAGATTACGGCTGAAGAAAGAATGAAAGTTACAGAGCTGAATTATAGAGTAACTAAGAAATAATTAAGCATCCCTAAGGTAGGTCTGATGCATTACTGGTATCACAAAATTAAAAATAATATGCTCACAGAAGGGATTTTTCTCTGGCAAATACAATGTGTAGGCTACACTCTTGAGGGGTAAATGTAGATTTGTAAATCCTTGAAGGACAAAACTTGGTTAATAGTGTTAAATTTTTAAACACAAAACCAAAGAAGCTTTCTATAACTTATGAGCAAATATTGGTATCTAAAATGAAAGAATGCTGGAGATAATGGAAGCAGCTAGAACAACAAACGCCTCTTGAAATAGTCAAGTGTCTCCCACAGTAACTTTTTCAATTACTTTAATTTTCAGCTGCTCAGGTTCTGTAGTTGCAGTCGACTCTGTAGCTGTATTTGCATTCCCCAGCTCTTGGCATATCATTTCCAGTGAGCAAAAGATAGAAAGCTCCTGTGGTTGTCCAATAATAACTGCTTCATGAACAACTATTTTGTAATTGAGATGCTATTACTATAAGGAAACATTGCTATGTATTTCGTGTTCTCCTTATCAGATATTTTTCTCATGCCTTTTAATAATATGCACTTTGCGTTTAAATGTCATGAAAATTCTAGGCATTTATAGCCTCAAGAGGGAAAAAAAAAAGATAGAGCTTCTAAACATCAAATGTCTTAAGTTTTTTTCTTGAAGGCTAGGAGAGAGAAATGTTAGCATGGGTTGACACCCATATATAGCTTTGCAGCCTTTAAGCACAGTTAAAGGTAAGCACAAGAAATGAAGCTTTAAAATACATTGTCAGCAGTCTACAGGTATCCTAACGTATCAGAAATTTGCTAGCTCATGAAATTTATCAGCTGGCTACTGTAACATCTCTAGACCAGCCACAAAGCAGGCCATTAGTACCTATGGCTAACATTATTCTTATGGATCCTGGTGTTTCATGGAAAAAAGATTTATAGTAACTGTTCACATGTGTGAAAACATGCACAGCATTATTAAGTGGTCCTGACACAAGCAGTATTTTTGCCGTATACAACTGAGCAAAAAGCCTTACTCAGTACCAAGCTTTCATCAAATTATCTACCGGTGAAAGCTGACAAGCTGATTGAAAGTGTCAGAGGAAGGGGGAGGTGATATATAACAGCACAATTTTCATTACACAAAGCAATATTTTTAGCCCTTACAATTTGTACTGAAACTCATTATTCTTCTCCATTATGGGCAAAGGGGAAACTCTGTAAGTGCCCAAGTCTGTGACTTCTCTAATTTTAAATCTAGCTCAAATGACTACTTTCCGCAGGGAGATGACTAAATGACATACAGCCGCTCACCAGGCATTTGTCTCTTGTTCACATTCAGGGAAAGCTATCAAGAATTAAACTCTGTGCAGCCATTACACTGGTGGGAATATTAAAGCCAGGACTGTGCTACATTAAACACAGCATAATGAAGGATGTTGCATTCCTGTTGGTCTAAAATTGATGGTACAGGACAGATGCCTGTGTTACAGAGAGAGCTACATAGCACTGTAATTCAGTACCTGCTCTAGGTTGATCACTTCTTGACACAATATAATCACTTGCCATCCATGTGACCTCCTCATGAGAATCCAAACAAGCTGATTTTTTTTTAATCACAGTTTTTGAACACCGAATTTTTTTTAACTTCCTGGACACATCTGTGTACAAAATGCTCTAACCATACTCATTACACGCACATGAATGAGAACACGATGCTAACAGCTGATGGGAATGTGCAAAATCATTTGAGAGAAGCGTTACACATAAGATTTTTTTTTTTTAGAGTTAACGTAGAGTAGCCAAGTGGTAAATTGAATTTTGTAAAAATCAAATAATTTACTGACCTTGTTTTTGTTAGTTTTGGGTTTATTTTATTACTACTATTATTATTGTTTGGAACTATTTTATATCTATGTGTTAGGAAAAAAATCAGATCAAGAAATTTCAGCGAAGTCTTTTTTCTCTTTTCCCATTGTACCAGGCAATGAAGCGCACATATAAATTCTCTATTTAACAAGAAATGTCTGTTAATTTCTTCTTTGTTTCAAAGAGTCAGTTATTTGCAGTATTTGCATTAAACCCTCATTATAGTAAGACTGTACTGAGACAAAGGAAGTAGCAGTTTTGACTTTCCAGAACTTTCCAGGGGATAATCCACTAAAGCCACGTGGCCACAGAGGGTAAAGAAGTATCTTACCCAAGGTCATACATGAACCAAGTCTTGTATCTGACTTCTAGATTAGTGAACTGTTCGCTAGACTGTTGCTCACTTCCAGTGCAAAGTGAATTGAGATATGTTTGTTCCTCAGCTGCAGAAACAAGAACGTTTTAGTGTGAATTGTACCAAGGGAAAAATCAAACTTCCTCTATTTTCTCTCCTAGTACTTCTATATTTTAGAGTTGAGGTAATTCAGTAAAACAAAACAACCCCCCACCACCACCTTTTGTGCTGAAAAACACCTACAGATGAAGATCAGCAGCACACACAAAACCTGTTCGGTAGTTGTTAAAAGGAAAATAAAACTACAAAAGTTTAAGTCACACTAAAAGTAAACTGCAGCAGATTCCTTAGAAACCAATAAATTCCCATTAGAAACACGAAATTGTTTTAGCAAAGAACAGAACCAACTGTCTTATTTCTCCAGGGTAAGAGACCATTAAGACTCAAAATTGTCATTGAAAACTTGCACTTGGGATTCTTCCAATTCATAAGTGTGAATGTGAAAACATGGCTTTTCTACTGGCTAATCAGAGAGTCTAGATGGGAACTTTACAGGTCCTTTTCTTGACATCTATTCAATTCTAACAGCATTGTCTGAACATTTCATAGGAAGACTGGGTTTCATACTTTTGTCTAATGGCTCTATACATAAATACACCACTCTATACATAAATAAACCCACTCCCCCCAAGCACTGAATAACACAGCAACAACTAAGGATGTATAACCTCTTTATCTCTCGAAGGTAGAACTGAAGTTCCCTGCATAGGCAGCCAGCGGTCACCTAGAGACTGCAGTCCACGTGACAGCAACTCCATCTCAGGAATGGCAATAGAAAATTTATAGTCTCACAAGTCAGATTCTCTCCATGCTTTACTTCTACACAAAAACACCCTCTGAAACATGAAATGGAAATTTGCTTTATGTTACTGTGCAGTTCCAGGAAGCAGTCAACAGGAAAGTATTACACCAGGTCCACTCATATCAACTTCATTTTGTGTTTCCAAGTGTTTTTACCACCAAAAAAAGGAAGCTTTGCAGAATGTTGAAAAACACTGGTTACACTCAGTTTTGCGTTTCTTACTCCATAGCATACATTATTATTATTTTACTCCTGTCTGAAGTCTCATATGCAAGTTGTACTTGCCATTTCATTAAGGTTGCTATAAAAAATAAGAAAAAGGAGACATCCTGTATACTCCAAAGGTATATTCAAAGGTATGCATACTCAAAGGTATACTCCAAAACCAGACAGGAAAATTATCTTGTAAATTCTGTGCCTGGTGGTGCATGATTGTTCAAAAGTTCATAAGAAAAATATTTCCTCGGTGGAAAGAAAGAGGTCAAAATCTGAAAGTCAACTTTATACCTAATCAAGAAAAAGAACAAAATCACTAGTAATAAAGTTTCTGCAGGTCAAGTGTTTCCTTAGGGTACTTCTATGGAAGCTGTCTATTCCCAAAATAGACTTTAAATTACATCTTTACAATTCCATTATCTTTAGTATGGTAACATCTGAGGGCGTAATTTGAAGTGAAATCAGTTTGATAAAGGACACTGCAAGTAAAACTGAATTCTGATTACTATATGCAAAATAAAATGTAGCCTAATTCAATTTTAGATTCATGTTGATTATAAAACATCAGAGGAAAATTCAATAAAAATACACCAGTAAAGTATGTAGGAGCATATGAACAAGTAAACATAAGTTCAATGATTTTTTTAATATAGTCATTTCAAGATTGAACTACATATTGAGGCAAAAGAAGGGCTTTTTATTTTCCCTCTGTTGTTTGTCCTTTGCCTTGAGTACAGGTCAAAGATTGCTTAAAGATATTGTTACTCATCAGTGGCAGACTAGACACTAATATTAAAGGACAGTCTTCAAACAAGAGTTGTAAGGTACAGGAAGGTATTCACACAGGGGATTACAGTATGCGACTTCTTAAATCATAAGCATATAATCATCATATAATAGAAATGTGAGAAAAAAAGAAGCCTAGTCTACAAAAAGATTGAACAAACAAAAGCAAGGAATTCTGAATGTCATTTTATGATTTCATCTACCTGTAGATGTAGCTGAACGTGAAGAAAGAAAGAATTAGTAGAAAACCAAAAAAAACCTAAATCACAGCTAAGTTAGAAGAAAAGAATGAGATGTGTGAAAACTAAAGACTGCTACCTAAAACTATAGACAAAATTTCTCCCATTAATATAAAAAGAAAATGAAATCAGTGACAGGAAAAAAAAGTAAGAAAATAGGAAAACAAGTAAGAAAAATAACATTACAGGTCTGGAACATGAAGGAAGTTAGTTGAAAAGATTAATAACGCAATCGTAAAGAGTGTCAAAGACAAACTTTGAAGTGAAAGTGGAAATCCAGCAGCATTTTTGCTCTATGTTGGAAATCTTTGGCAGAAACTGCTATGCATCCTTTAAGAAGCCTTTTTGTTATCTCTAGGTTCATTGAAAAAGCAATCACTACTTTGGCTTTGCTATCTCTGTCTCAGCAGGGTTTTCTGCTAAGACATTCTCAATGAACTCTCATTGAGAATGAAAACTTTAAAAATTATAAAAGATAAATGTTAATATGTGATTTCTTTTACCAATGTTTCTTGTCTACCATGGATGTTTTTAGGGACCTCCTTGACAGTATTATTCTAAAACTCTTCACAATTTCATAAATCCAAAGACTATTATAACTATCTTAGTAAGTTATGATTTTGCTTATAGAATTAAAAATTTACAATCAANCCCCATTTGCTTATTCCTCCTTAGCACTTTCTGAAATTCATAATCTCTCATAAAAAAAATAAATAAATCAATTTCTCTATATATGTATATAACTAAACAGCTGCCATGCAGCAGTCATCTGGCCAGAGGGTCCTGTCCCTTCCAGCCCCATGGCCTTTTCTTGTCACTACAGTCTCCACGGTGATGGTCCATGTCTTGCCCTCTCGCAGGACTGTTCCCGTATTGCTTACACTCTCCCACGCCTCTGAGGTACAGTACCAGAGTATTTATTATATATATATATATATATATATATATATATATAAAAACATACTAGTACATGGATAAAGTTACTGGATACGTTCAAACTTCCAAGTTGAACAAAATAAACACAAGATGGACCTTGAGCATAAATATATATCCCCATAAAATGTGAAATATCAAATAATTATTGCATTTCAGTTAATCTTCCAGTAGAGTTCAGAACTTTTCCTGATCTAATTAAACTTACTCCATCTGCAATTCAGATCTATGTCTAGTCATTAAGGATCTACTAGAAATGCAATAAATAGAAGGAAAAAAAATCAACTCTCTAAAATACATATTTCACTCGACAGAAAACTGAAAAGAGGAAAAAGTAAGGAACATGGTACTGAAGGCAATTTAGGTATTGCAAACATTTTCATTCGAGAGCTACCTTGTCACAAATTTTGTAAAGGTAACCTCTGACTAGAAGCATCATAGGTAAAGGACAATGCCTTTCTAAAAGGCTTTTCAACACATTAGGCCATAAGAATCATTCTTCAAAGGAAGTAAAATTCTCATCTTTCTAAACGCCTCAGAGTTGAAAACATCCATCATTACACTGGGGCAAGTTTTCCTCACCTACTCTTTGGGATTCATTAGTTCTCAACTGAAATAAATAACACGAAGTTAGCCACTCTTGGCAACAAACTCAGTCTCCATTTTGATGCATATACTATGATTTATAAAATAACTACTTGTTGATATGTCCTAAATCCAAAAATATAGGTGACAATAGAGTGTTAAAAAAAATGAACCAATTTTTTCCTAAGTTTTTTTTTTAGATAAAATCAGTCCCATTTACCTTTAAGTGGAAAGGTCTCATTAAAATTTTGCCCTGGCAATCCTACTGGTATTGCCAGTCAAGCTTGAAGCCACTAGCAAGTACCTGAGGACACAGCATCTTCCTTAGCAGGCTGAAGGGCAGGATGCCCTTCACACAGACCAGAGGGCGAGCAGGATGTTCTGTCTAACAGCACTCTATAATTAATAGACTTTCTTGACCTCTCCATATTAAAACCAGAAAGACAAAACTATATCAAGCAAATCAACTGAACAATAAAAACAAAAAAATACACCCTTTAACTACTGATCAGTTGACTGAGATTTCAATGAGATTTGGAGGACATAACAGTTTTAGCAAACTAGTAGAACTTTTATGGGTCCTAAGATCCTGGAGAGGTTTAAATAGCAGCAATGATTTAGTAACAATGGGCTGGATTTCAAAAGGAAATATAAACGTACTCAGAGTATAGAAAATTAATTAGCATGCTGTAAAATGGCTATTTGATAAATTACTAATGATAAAGAACTTCAAAGTTATAATTTTTATAGAACTTCTTGATTTCTCTTATACTGAATGTACGTAATTTATTCTTAGATTTCATTGGTAATTATTTGATGTCTTTCTTATGCAGCATCACCATAAAGCATTCACAAATCTTGACAGCTCTGGTACTTTTCAATTTTCAACTTTTCTGAAGAAGTTAGACTTAGCATTTCATTTTCCACTTTCTCTTCTAAAGTGAAATAGCTTTTACAATATGTACAACAGTGGACGTATTTTAAAACATCTGTCTGAAAATCCTTGAAAGAATTAAGGATTTCTGCTCCTATTTGGAAAATGATCTGCTATTACATGTAACTATTTTAACAAACAACACTTCGATGGAAATTCAGGAATTGAGACTACATGGAAACAACATGCAGAGGACATCTAATCAATTTTGTGACTGAAGGATGGATGTGCAGTTTGTGGATGGACGGGCAGGCCACCTGACCTGAGCTCAAACACAGCATTGCTAGCATTGCTTGGGTTGTGGGGCAGTCTGGCTTCTGAATTGCCTTAGCTACCTTTGCAGGTTGGTGGTGAGACTTGCCTAACCTCCTCTGGCTAGAACCAGCTTCCACTGAGAACTTAAATGCGTTTAGCCTAAAACCAGATCACGTATCACTGAGTGGCACTGAAACACCACCAAAAATTTTTGATCTCTAGCATGACTGTAGAAAAGCTAATATACATAAGACTAAATAGGATCTTTTCAGTTAAAATTCTTATTGCTCAATATTTGACATAATCCATTTATACCACTGCTCATAACTCAATGGCAATAGCATCAGTAAAGCCTACACTGAGCACCAAACTTCTGTCAACTCAAGAGACAGCAACAACAAAACTTTGGTTTTCATATAATCTTTTTCAGTTTTTAAGGATCGGGCAGATCCTCAGACTTTCTTGATGTCAACGAGCTTTTTTCGTTATCTTTCATCACTGGAACATTGACCCCTCCCATACCAGCTCTCAAACCAGCAAAACACAGTCTCTGCAGATATACACCATGGTGGTGAAGTGAAATTGCTAGGGAATGCTAAAACCTCACTTTTAAGGATTTCCCCACAATTAAGAAAACTTGCATGCAAGATGAAGATAACAAGTGAGTAAAGAATACCTATAGACATTATTTACATTGAAAATAGAATAGAAGGTTTAAAAAATGCACCCAGATTAAGTATGAAGATCTTCCTTAGATGTTTCTATGTGTTTCCTTCTAATTAAGCTGAAATTATCTTAAGATTCAGGTGAGAGAAGGGGTAAGTAAAAGATTCCAACACACGCAGAGACCTTTTGTTCTATCTTGTGCCGGCTAAGTTTTCCAGTGTGATTTATTCTGGTTTATGAAAGCTTTTTTCTTCTGTATTTATGCAGTAACACTACTATGAGTTTCAACAAGGGATAAGATTATATCTTTTCCTCTCTTTTTTTTTATTTGAGAGTTTTGATTAGGATTTTGTCTTCACACTTACTTAATACGTGTCTCATTTCAGCCTGTTTTCTTCCTTCTGAAAATATACTGTGCATTTAATTTTTTTTTCGAAGTAAGTTTTCCAATCATCGTATGAGAAAGAATTTGTGTGTGTGTGTATGGACCTCAGAAAGATAACACATGATAACAAAGACGTTAATATGCAGAAATGAATGATAAGCTGAAACAGACAACCACCTATTTCTGTGTAAGGTTACTTTTACATGATCTTGCTAGATTTGGGCCACTTCCTTAGTTTCAGTATATAGAATACAGAGATCACAGTGCCTTATCCATAGCTGTAGACTGTTAAATCCTCCAGATTCAGTGCTAGTGACTCAGGTGGGAGCACATTAAAGCAAGAGCAAGAGCAAGGGATACAAGGCAATACAACCTCAGTACTATGAAATATCAAACCTAAAACTGCCGTAAATTTTGGTGTAATTTTGATGAGACCAGGAGTTAGCTCTTCAGTAAGAGACAGAGCGGCAGCCATTATGTTTTACAGAGATTGGCATGATTTTCTATTTTATCGGGCTGTGGTCATTTCGTTAGAGGTTTTTGGCAGATATATATAGATACAGACCTCTAGTAGCTCATACTGTTAGTCTTAGTCTAGAGAGGATTTTCTCCAGTCCTGTTCCTAATACAGGTAGCTGCTGATGATTGAAGAGGATTCAGTTCCAGTCATTTGTTCTGCTCAAAGACTTTATGTCTATGGTTAGTTTTTGTTATGCATCAAGATACACATTTCATACAGTGTAACAAGCTTCTCAGGGTTGTAAAGACGTATTCTTTAGACTTTATTTTGTTGCTTAGATTCCTTTTATTAACCTTCTGAGTTCTCTCAGAGGACCAGATTCACAAAAGGATGTAATCAACTAACAATTTGATGTGGTACTGCTTTCATCTTCACCTTTCTGGTTCCTGGCACAGAACTCCAAGTC
The DNA here is from genome assembly GCA_013398225.1 of Steatornis caripensis. Taxonomy (NCBI): domain Eukaryota; kingdom Metazoa; phylum Chordata; class Aves; order Caprimulgiformes; family Steatornithidae; genus Steatornis; species Steatornis caripensis. Next base: position 167,699 of record VZSC01000533.1, read on the forward strand.
TCTGCAGGTAAATGCTTTATGAGTACCTCAAGTCAACTAGCCAAAGAACCACAGTTGCCGTTGAGGAGGATCAGTACAAAGTTCATCTCCTGTCTCATGCTGTTTAAACCATGAAGCAGTGGTCTGAGACTGAACGCTGGAAAGCCAATTTGATTCATTTTTGCATTCGGCATTGTTAGCCTTAACTCGGATACTTTTAATAGATTAAAAACATCAGTGTTTTAATCTGTAGAGAAAAATAATTCTTTGTAACACAAATTCAAAATAGAATTTGCAGTAACTGACAGAAAAGGAGCTGGTTTTATAACCCTTCAATACAACCCACTGAGATGAGATACTGAGGAACTATTTGTTTACTCCCTATTCAATATTGTTATAAATGATATAATAAAACACAAGAGAACTACAAGGCCTTTTGAGAGCACAGAAACAGCTAGCTGAATACGGCTGTACTGATGAGGTTTTTACCAGGACTACCTATTTGAAGATATCCCAGTTTGCCAGCAATCTCTCTTAAGATGGGCACTCCCTGGTTCCAAACCATATTTATAACTTTTTATTTCATATGATCAGCTACTTCGTAGCATGCTTTCTTTGCCCTAACTGCAGATAGAAATTGGAAACACCAGTTTCTGTGGCAGCTTTAAATGTAGCTTTATAGATCCAGTTTTGTTCCATTACATTTCCCCACCCCAAGAACATGGGTCATATACAACAATTAATCAGAAATTGTTGATGAAAAGGCTGATACAGCAGTTAGGTTGCTTTTTGTGGCTACCTGAAATGATTTTTCAGCTGTGGCAGACTGCAGAAGCTACCGCCATTCAGAGACCAGCAGACTGTAGGAGCTAGCAACGACAAAGTCTGTGTTCTGAACATGGTGCTATTTCTCATATAAGCACCTATCAGGATCATATAATTAAAACAGAAAGGCTCTGGAAGATACAAGTTGCCAGTCACTATATTTTCAGAATTTCCAAGTAACAGAAGTCATTACAGAGAGTTTTAGAGGGTGTTTGTTTGGTTTTTTTCCTAAGCTACAGTGTGCATTAGGAAGTCTAAAAACTAATGGCCAACACATTTATTAATAACCACCACATTCTGAGAGTGCTTTCCTCTCCTAAAGCAAAGAAGGAAACACATTTTATTGTCACAAGAGGGTATAAAACTGTCTATAAGCCAAGCTTCACAGAAACCATAAAAGTTATGTACCTTGCTTATAGCTCTAACTTTACTTTTTACTGTGATTGACTGCTCATCTCTTTTACTAACACATCTTTTAAAAACGTTCCTACTGATCAAACTTCGTCTTCCTTTTCCCTCTTCTAATGATATGTCAGACTTTTGTTCTTTCATTTCAGTTTCTCTCTAATCATCGTCTCCCGGTTCTCTCATCACACTTATGAAATTTTCCCCTGTGTGCTGCTTGCATGTTAAACAGATTGATATTCTAAGGTGTTTACACAGTGAACAGTGCCGCTTTACTGATTAAATGCTTTACTGGATCTAGTCCTTAAATAATCAAAGGTCTGTGTTTGCACTTAGGTATTTCACAAAGCTCATGTGACATTAGGCACCAAAATATGTTCAGAAAATTTTGTTAAGAGATAATTGGTAGGATGACCAGAATATACAGGTACTTCTGTTTTACTGCTGCTAGAAGGTTGACTCCATCTGCCAGATCCCTTCCTGAAGAAAGGAGTCAAGGTCTTTCTCAATGTACTTGGCAGGAATTTTGTTTTTCTTTTTAAGAACAGCAGTGCCAGCGATACTGTAGCTGCTACCTACTTTTCATATATTTGCTCAAAGTTTACAAAAGCAGATTTCCATCTTTGTGAATGGAGAATAACTTCAGAAGTTTGAAGTTCTCACTCAGGACCAGACAGAGAGTAGCCAACATTAGGGAGGAATCAAATCTTACTTCTGCATGTTAAGCTGTGAAGGCTAAACTGACTGTACCAAGAGAGCAGAAGAAGAGGAATCATTATTTTTCTGCAGTGAGAAGAGGACTAGAAACGCGCTGCAGCAGTACTCAGCACTACAAAGTCCCTGGTACAAAAAGAAATGTACTACAGGTTTTTGATCAATCTGAAAAGAGTAGCACTGAGATGTAGACCACTCTGAAATGGCCTACTTTGAAATACTTTTAAGGATGAGACTGGTTCATGACTGGAGGACATACTTAAAAAACCCACAACACAGCTGTGATTTAGTATGGTCCTGCTATCTTCTAGTGGCTAGACAGTGTTCAACACTGGATATATTTCTTTCTAGAAAGCTAGAAATGCTACCACTCCCTTCCCCAGCTCCACAAAGTCTCACTTGTGTTCTGGTTTGAACATTTTCTTTTGGGACTGTCATGGTGCGGGGTAGGGTAAAGAGGCACAAATATTTTTTGGGGTTTTATCTTTCAGAATAAGAAGTCAGTTGCCCTAACTGCAATTTGTTATCCTGTATAAAGGCTGCTTTTAATTACAACTGTATGTCTCAATACTTGCATCAATAACGACTCCGCCTTTCTTTGTATTCTGAGAGCTTAGATTTAAACCCCACTCTTCCTTTGTCTTGCTCAAAGTAAAGGCTCTCATGCCTCTCCTACCTCTAATGAAGACCTGGCAATGATGAAGAGAGTGACTGGAAATAACAGCCTGATCATAAGAGCAAAGGATCAGAAGTCTAGGCTGAGAAGAGCCTGATCCTGACAAAGAGTGGCTGATAAAGTGCAAAATGCTGACCTCCATGAATTATATCCTATCCTTCCAGAGGCAAGAACAAAAAAATTCATTTGTGTACACATGTGCACACATACAGTTTAGCTGTATTTATAACAGGAACAATGGTTAAGGAAAAATTTGATCATAAACAGTGAGATATCCAGAACAAAACAGTCGCTAAGTGTACTCCTACAGTGAATAAGTGCAGTAAAAGTCACCCTGACAAAAAAAAAAAAACATGCATTTCCACTTTATTCTATTTTTAAGGTCGGATGTCCACTGTGACTCTTTAACCCTCCAGCTAAAAGATGAAATAACTCATCAAACCACAGAGCTACATTTCCCCCTTCAGCTCTAGCAGGTTGCAATGGCTTAAGTTTCTGAGCTGATGCTTGTTACACCAAGTGAACTGGAAATAATGTAGAAGGGTTTTGCAATATTAACTTACAAAGCAATAAAATGGTAAATGAAAGTCAGTGTAGATAAGCATGAAGTGATGTTAGACACTAAGAATGTAAAGACAAGGAAACAAAAAAGAACTCATTAGACTCCTGTCCTGGTCATGTTCCCATACTATGGATACTGAGTGGTCTTGTCCCCATCATAGACTGTCAGTGTAGAACTGGAAAATAACAAAGAAGGATGATCATCTTCTTACTAAATAGAGTAGGAAAGATGGAAGAATAGTACGAGAAAGGTCTAGAAAGCTATGGGTGACATTAGAAAGGTTAATGAGGCATTCACCATTTTCCAACAGAAAAAACAGAGGCATTATCTTAAATCTTTCTCAGCTGATCAACGCAAACTAGCAGCAAATGCACTAGTTTCTTATCATTTCCACAATTTTTAATTTTTAAAGTCATTCTGTATTGTTTTGTTTTCCTAAGATTTGTTATGGTAAATATTAAAAATTCTCTTCGGGAAGACAAAAACCAAACATTAAGTTCAGTGTTGAATCTAAGTGATTCAGCAGTGCTTTATCCTTAATTAATTGCCCTGAGCCCCATAAAAAAGTACATTTACTTTTTAAAAAAAAAAAAGTGCTTGCAAATGCTACCTTGAAGCATAAAGTTTAGGAAATGCCTTTGGAAAATGGTACAGAGAAAAAAAAATTAACAAATGAACCATTTTTCCTCACTGGTGCAATTAAGAAGTTGCAGTCACCAGTCTTTCCTCAAAAGCAATATTGCAATGGTATTCCAGTAATTTTGTTGAAATAGTACCTGTGTACTCTGCAAGATGAAGCAATACTGTCATATAAACACCACTCCACTGAGAAGCCACAGTTCCAAAGGGTCGGGAAAAGGAATACTGCAGAAGTACTTGGTATCTGTGTAGTGATGGACAGGGTCCAGTACATTAGGTACATGTCTGAAAATTTTACCTCCAAGTCTGCAGACTTAGCACATGCCCAGAGGAGCATCCTTCCCTGGGTATCCTCTCTGGTGCATAAGTTTTATCATGATAGCCATGCAGTTCTCACCAGGACCTGTTCAAATGCCCTATAGGTTATTTACACTTATGATGCTATTAGCATTGACTGGAACATGCTTTGGTCATGTAAAGGTGCTGTACGCTAACCAGCTAAGCTTTGCACGTGCATTTTATTGGGTTCCCTAATGTAACCCAAAAGATACAACCAATAGGTAGGAAAAGGGGGAAAGAAGATGTGATTTACATGCCACTGGCATTTCCTTCCCCTAAGAACCCACCATAGGGACACCATCAGGATTTGTGGGAGCATGGCCATGAGAGTGACAGCACAAGAACAAGGGAAACATACCATCACCGTGCCTGTGCACACTCCTGGCTCAGGCTCAGCTTGTAGCCCCCCAGGTTCTTCTGAACAGAGCTGCTCCCCAGCCAGCAGGTCCCCCACGTTTTCCTGTTATAGCTCTAACAATACTTTAATTCCACTGTTCTTACTTCACAATCACCGGCACATTAAGTCCTTTGGCAGCACTACTTCCGCCTAAGTTTGTGTTGGTTTTGGCTTCCCCACAATCTTGTATTCCAACTCCCTCCTGACTACTCTAGCTACCCATCTGTGAAACATAGCCAGTCTCATTTAAACAGCCCTGGCTCCCTCAGTAATTTCACACCATTTTTAGCAAAACCCCTTCAACTTCAAGTCTTAATTTCAAAACATTTGTATGGTTACGAGTTTACTTCTCACAACTTTATCCCCTTTTCAAAGAAGAAGGATTTCCAGAAATCTCACTTCTTCTGACACAATTCCTGTGTGTGTAAGAACTTGATCCAGGAACTCAAATACTGACTGGTCCCAAGATTTATTATGCATAATTATTGTGTCTTTTGAGCTGTAACCACAGGTTTTAAAACCATGTTTTCCACTCTGGCTACACGTAATACTATCACCTCACTTACAAAATCAGCAGAGCTTAGCAGCCTGTTTTAATATAGATTTTGCTAGTCTTCTGCATCGTATCCCACAGATGCTTACACAACTTATCCTCTGAGATGGGTGCCTCATTAGTTGACTGGTTAAATCCTGAATAAATATTCTATACTTACAGCCAGAATAACAATCTCCTCTCTGCCACAGGAGAGGGGCATAAGAAATGTTAACAATTTGCGTACATCACCTCAGTTTCTACCATGTATCTTTTCAACCAGAAAATTGTTGATTGAGCTACTGCAATTGCAGTATTTCAGATGCTGCCCAGCATCATTATGACACACCTTTCTCTTGGAATACTCTTCTCTATGTTAGGAAGTGTAAGCTAGCTGAGTGCAACATGGAAATACAGAATATTCAGGGCAGTATGCGATATTATGTCCACTGCCTGCATGGAACCATGTCTAACTTCCCAGCAGGAATCAAAGGTGCAAATCCCTCAAACTTCCCTGTTCACCTCATGTCTTTCTGTGCCTAAGCAATAGCATGGCTATTCTCCAATACATTAAGCTTTAAAATACAGTTTTAAAATATATGGTAGGATATAATCAGAGAAAAGAATGGTAAAACGAAATCTATCACTTGGATTAATAGATTTGCTACATGCCTTATATGAATTAGATTCTTTAAAATTAAAAATAAAAATCTTAAAAAAAAAGAAAAGATTCTTTGAAAAACTCTCCTACATACATTTCAACTTGTATTCCTTTGTCAATACTGTTGGAAATAAATAAAACCACATTTTAAAAAAACCCAAACCTATGCAATTACTAAAATACAGAACGGTTCATTTTTCACAAGTTTGAATCTACAAAGGATTCCTACACAGGCATACTAGTAAATTTGTTTACTTACGTTTGAAAATACTTTTCACGTTATGTGCCATAAATTATCACATATTAGTTGTAGTCTATTCACATTATAAAGATGCTGAGATCTACTAGGGCAGTAAATATCAACTCATATAGATTAAAAGAATAGAAAGAATCAGATTTGCTTGAGTATTCCTTTTCTAATTCATTCTACTATTGTGAAAGTGCAGAAAGAACACTGCTGCTTGCAATCGCAATTTCTGCTTTAAGCAAATGACAGATTTTGGAGAATGTGATGTTACAGCTGTAAAAGGGATGTTTGTTTCCTTCTTGCCTTGTAAAAAATGAGGTAAAAATGAAGTCAGCGTACATTACAGGTTTTTTTCTGTTCTTTGGTTTCTGTTAAAAAGTAGATATGCATGCAAATTAGGTCAAATTAAAAAGTCACAAACATGAAAAAAAGCCCTTGCAACTTCATGTTATTTTTTATAGAATTTTATAGAATTTTACAATAATTTATTGCCAATAAATATGACACCTTCTTAATTATTTCTCATTTATATACCATATTTCAGCCAGTGATTTTGAAACACGAATAACTAAATCTCCTTGGAAATATGTAAACAATTAAATTGCAAAATGAAAAAAATAAATCTTGTATTGCTGGTCAGTGTAAAATAGCTATTGGTGACTGGCTGGCTGACCACCTTCAAGCAATCCTATTGTGTCTATTCAAATTGAACATTACACAAGTAGCGCTCTCAAAATATTACTTAAGAAATAATTGAATTGTTAACAGCTTTATTCAGGTGCAGTCACTGTGCTTTTTTCGATCAGCATGCATATGAGTGGGTTTTTTTGATCGTCTGGATGTTTACACAAATGACAGTTTATCCTTTATATACTCATATACTAGTACAAACAGAATGTGACTATTTATTCAAATATTCTCTGATCAAGTTCTATTATTACATCCACTAATTTTCCATAAAGTCAATGGATATTAACAAAGCAAAATACAAACATACTTTCTGCTGGATCTCAAGGTTAGAGGATAGATATCAATATTTCATAGCTCTGAAATTAACTACTTTGCGTCTTACAACAGCCTCGGTATGTGGCAGGGCTTTTTTTTTTTTTTTAAAGTTATTGACAATAACATTTCAATATCAAGGGAGAATAGTTTTGTTTGGCATTTTACAAACAGTTACATTTTTAAACATTATCACACAGAGAAAAGGATGGCGTTCACTCACATCCTGGTGCTAAAATGTATTTCAAAGCAAAAGCCAATTCAGCTGAGTCCTGAAGGAGGATCGCTTGTTTATTTGCAACAGGGGCATTATTTCATCAGTATCACAAATTATGGGATTTTAAGACACACCATACTGTGAATAAATTGATTAACTTTTGATCAAACAGTTGTAGCAGAAGACAAAGAGATTCATTAGAAAAAAAAAGAGAGAGAGAGAAGGGACAGAAATAGAGTAAATCAGTGATGTAGGGGAGTCTAAGCAACCCAGGCTACTTTCTCATTCCTCATCACTTTACCCCCACCCTATCTGCCCCCCAAATCTATGCACTCACTAGATCTAATTAATAAGTTTGTGAGCTAATGTAAAGCACTCACTACTTCTCACTGACTTCAGGAATACATAACCACTGAAGACATCCTCTTGAGAAAATACATCCATTCAAGTCATATCTTGTTGTAAGTAAAAACACTATCTAATTTATCATACTTTCCACTTGGTAAGATCCCCAGAGTACTTGAAGTTCCAGGTCCTATATTTTGCAGTATTTTCCTCAGTGATTGCTTACATGAATAGCTCTTTTCGTTTAAGTCAGTGAACATTTATCCTATTTCCCTGACATTCACTTTCTCTCCCTTCCCTCTCCACCTCCAGAAGAGTTTAACCTAAGTTTATTGTACTCAAGGACTGACTCTTTGAAATGTAGAGAATAACTTAGGCTTTATCTTTTTTGCTTGTTCACATTTTACCTTTAGAAGGACAACTCTCAGCAGCAAAGAGAAAATACCCCCTTGCTTTTGCCTGGCTACTTCACTACTGGTGAGCAGAAACACTGCAGGCTGAGGAAGGAGGAGAATGCTTCTTCCTCAAAAGCAAACCTACTCCATTGGGATAAACAGAACCAGAGACACTGTAAGCCACGAGTTTGTAACAGTAACAGAGAATGAGAGATATCTGGGAAATGGAGGGGGCAGGGACATAGCTGTACTTTAGTGGTGGTAAGATTTTTTTCTAAGGGACTCAGTAGAGATGACACAGAGATTTTTGCTGTCAAACATAGCCTGTAAGTTTTAAATTACATAAGCCTTAGAGGATGTAAAAATTCATAGTCCTTACATAAACATAAAACTTAGTTCCAGAGAGACTCTGATATTATAAGACCAAGCATTATACAACTATGCTTTCAAGTAGTCTGTCCTTCTTTTCTCCAGCCATAATTCTACTTGACATAAAAAGATAACAAAATCCTCCACCAGTGTTACAGCAACAGAATCTCAAGGTTTACTGTGTCCTGATTTTGCCTCATGGCATGATGGAAGTCTCTTTTCCCCAGTCTAGGCAAAAAAAACACTTTCCACCTTCTCTCCTACACTGGGACTCTCTCCCCACCTTCAGCCTCTTCCTCACCCTATAATGAATACCAGCAAAACAGTACTTGCTCTCTTGGCAAAATGATAGGCATGCTAATAGATTCTCCCCAGAAATTATGTCATGAAGTTCTCTATTTATATTTGCAGAGAAGACCATACTCTATTGTACTGTATTATTGTTCCAAGCTATCAGTAGACTCCATCAGATATATTTTCGAAGAAAATTCAGCGACAGAGACTAAAAAGGGCTATAATAGTTTGTACAACCTCATAAATAATGTTATTCCATAAATTTACAAGTCCATACAAGTCCATGCATTCAGCATTGGTTCTATTAAGTAAAAGTTAATCTGGCCATGATCATACAGAAAATAAAAATACACACGGTTATATGAAAAAAAGGAAAAAATATATCACAAGAGCCATACTGTCCAAAAGGTCCTATTTGGACCTCCTACCTTGTCTTCCGTCCTTCCTGTTCAAATGGGTCTTTGCTCTCCTACATTTTCCCATGATTATTGCAACTCAGGAGTATTCCCAACTCAGCACTCGACTACAAGCCCTGCTTTCCTGTCCCCGTTGTATCCTTCATACATCTGTTGTCTGTCTTTCAGTCTCTGCTTTTCCTTTCATCACAAACCCAGCCCTTGTTTCTCCACTTTGCTCCACGACCCAGCTTTCTTATCATCTTCTCTATCTAGATTCCTCTTTAAACTCAGTTTCCCTCCCTGCATTTTCCACCTTCCCTCTACTGCTCCCTGCTGAAGCTTGTAAAGGCTGCATGGACACACAGAAGGAAAGATCACATAACTTAGGCTATAAAGTAGGTTTCAGAGTTTTTTGTGAAGTAGGTTTCCATAAGTAGCAGCTTCCATGTTAAAACAATGCTTTCTAGATCAGGACAAAAGAATCACTGAAGGCTTTCTTGGGGTTATGGAGGCATCTTCGTGTTTAATGCTAAGACACTTCTAACTTGCCCACATAGTTCAAGTTTACCTGTAAGCATTTTTTTCCATGAATAAAAACAAACAAAAGGCACTCTTATTCAGAAAGCTTTTAAGAATCCAAGCATTCACGAAACATTAAAGATATGACAAATACAGAATAAAACTGTATTGCATACTAATACAGAGGTTCTTAAGAAGCTCTCAGCGATCTCTAGAAATAAAATGGAGAATTTCTTCTTCAAATCTATGTCTATACAGCAGGTATTCAATGCTTATAAAAGTCCCATATTTTCAAAGCCTAAACCAGCATTTCTATGTTAAGCAAAATAACCCATTTTTACTTAAATTATTATTTCACTGTAACTTTGAATTTAAGCCAAATTCAATTCATCTGTACCTCTGATAGAGAATAAACTTTAATGGTGCCTCAAGAAACATAGCATAGTGATGAAGAGGATGATTTTGGTTTACTACACTTCCCCAGCATACACAAAGTCAATATGACAAACTACTCATACCTTTTCCTCAACCCCAGAGATTTAGTAATCATGTTCTGCTACTGTGGGGGCCTAGAACTATTGTCATTCTGAACACTTTCACATTCATACCTATTTGGGGGGAGAAACAGAGTCATTACTTTGCAGATGTCTTGGCTTAAATTGCCCATGCATTCAGCTGATTAGAATCCCTGAATTTTAGGCCATTTACAGCTTAAAAGTACTGAAATCTATGTCTTCTGCCTTCAATGATTAGATTATAAGGACACTTTCCAGTCATCCAATGAAAGATGTGAAACTGTTTTAACGCAGAATGTGCAATTAAGGGACTCTGTTGTATAGTAAGCAAACACAAAAAATTTCAGAGAGTAAAGCAGTTTACAAAGAAAGAGAAAAGAGCTTGGCACTATAGTCTGGTTACAAGAAGAAACACATTATGAAATAAACACAAAGGCCAAACTGGAAGTCAGTAGTTTTTCAATACGAAGTACACACAAAAACCCTGGAAGCGTGGGAACACAGGACTCTTGTCTGAACACTTGTAGGTGTGCACACTTTTATTGGTCACATTCCAAACTAAGAATGTAGGCATAAACTTCCAATCTCTGTCTAAATATTGTAGCCTAAGGAACTGCATGTAAGCCTCCCCTCTCACTTAATACTAAAAACAAGACGTTACTAAAACCTCCACCTTTTAAGAGGTATGTTTGCTCCTCATTTTCCATAGTGATTTTGGTAGAAATACTCAAGCCTTGAAGAACAGATTCACGTTTGATTGAGTAAGCCCTTTTCACCCATAGTTCTCTAACCAGCTTGAAGGAGTTCAAAATGCTCATAATGATTTATGTAACAAGGTTTACTCACCTCAACTGTCAAGTACAATTTCAGAACAAATCATTAAACCAGCATAGCTACTGCAACTTTCCAACAAGACATTGATAATTATATCTTGTTGCTTATTTACAAAAAAAATTTCTTAACTAGTACATTTAATTTGTGACTTTAACTGACCAAACTTGCACCAAAAATTTCTGTGTGGTACAATTACTTCATTGGCCCATTAGTTAACTCTGTGTATTCCTCTTCCACTAGACAAACCTAATCTATAGGATTTCCTGCACAGAAAGTCAATGTGAGCTTTTTTGATGTTCATTGTATTTCATCAACTGTGAAGACTTGCGACAATTATTGCATTCTTGCTGTCACGAGGAAGCCAAAATTTTAAGCTCTGTTTCTGTAGCAAGACCAAATTTTTAGAAAAAAGAAGCAAAAATAAGTCCCAGGTTTCATGACACACTTTTCACTTTCTTCATCGTCTTGTTGGTTAAAAGCAAGTCTCCTGGAATACTTGTGTCAAGTTCTTGCAAGACATTATACATCTAGCCTGGAAACTTCTACTCAAGGGGCTGAAAGACAGCAGAAATCAACATGTGAGACAAAGAAGCCATACGCTTCTGAAAAAGCATTTCTCCCTGTGAAAATCCTCATTTCAGAAGTTGTCCCTTGGCATAGAATTCAACTGATTTCATGGCTTCTTTGCACTACAGATGGAAAAAAAAAAAGGTAGGGGAGGGATGGAGAAGGATAATATAACCAATTGTTCAAAGCAGTGTTGCAAAGACTAAGTATTAAAGATTAACAGTTTGAAAGTCTTCTTTAAAGTAGAGGCAAGACTATTAAAAACATTATGTTACTGTAAAAGTACAGACTATGTTGGCATTTCAAGGTGAAATAAAACAACTATTGAATTATGTTAAGACAGATCAGCCAAAAATAGTTTGTTCTTTTTTTTGTGTTTAACACTGGTTTATGACAACTAATCAAGAATTCTGTCAGAATGAGGTTGGAATTCAAAATTCTGTCATAGGAAATGTGACAACAGCCCCTGATTGAGTTGACTTCACAGTTGAAGGACTTATTCTCCAGAAGTATTTAAAATGAATGACTGTAGAAAGGCAAGAAGAGATCAAACACACGAGTCTCTCTGCTAGTATCCTATTCTTCAGTTCAGATGTAGCTTTGATGGCTTTCACGCTAATAACTTGAATATTTTCTGGTCATTTCCAATTCTATTATATCTCTTTAAAAAGACACAGGAAGACTGAAACTACACACAGTATTCAAGATATGAACATTTATGCTGTATCTATGATGCTATAAAATTCCCAATTTATTTTCTTAATAAATTCTAACATTTGATTTTTGGGAAGTTTTTATGATTACTCAGCACTAAGCTGACACACACAAGTATCGGGCATGAACTCCAAATACTGCTCCTTAGTCTGTCACTGTAAACTGAGTTAGGATTTTTTCACCTTCCTTCTGTATCTGTGCACCATATGCATTCATATGCTGAATTTCATTATGATATTTCATAATACAGTCCCACAGTGTCATAAGGCTCATTTGCCTGTAGTTCTTCAACTGACTAACTTAATCTTTTTAGTGAACCGTTTTCCAGTGCACTAATTATTCCATTTCCAGGGCATAAAAAACTTACCAGCATGAAGAATTTCACTACTGATCTCCAGCTGCAACAAACATTTACTGTTTTACTGTTACCTACTCTTTAGCTGCCCAGTTTCCTTGAAAGTCTGTTTTATGGGACTCAGCAGCAGTCTTTTGGAAATTTAGGAAGCTTCCATCATTCCCTTATCCACATGACAGCTAACTCTTCCAAGCTTTCCAATAGGTTTTAGGGTACCATTTCTCTTAAAAAAAACCCAAACATGTTGATTGTTCTTATCTAGGTCATATTTACCTGCACATTCAATGATTCGATTCTTAAATATTATTTCTGTTACCTTACCTCATACAGCAGGACAACAGTCTTATGGCTTGTAGTTTCCTAGAGCTCTCCTAAAACCTTTTTTATCATCACAGTAATGTCTTGCTGAAAACTAACTTGTCATTGAAGACAGAAAATTTCTAATGTTCATTTTCTCAGTTTTTTCCACTATCATCAATTTAGTTTGTTTTCCAAAAGGATCTTTTGAAAACTCACACTCAAAGAAAGGACCCAGTCTAAATGCTTCCTCAGTTTCTTGTAAGCGAAGACAGAATAAAGAGCGTAAAGAGGTAAAGACTGTTTTCAGTTTCTTTGTAATGGCCATGTCTTCTCCATTACTCCACTTTTACCTTTATCCATAAACCTTATGGACCTGCTCACTGACATCCTGCCCTTGAAATACAAAAGAAAAATGTGTCATTAGATTAGATACATGCTAGTTGTTCTTCAAAGCCTTTTTGACCTGCCATATGTTTTTACCTTTAGCCTGCCAGAGTTTCAGAATTTATCATCTTTAATTTTCTTCATTTGGATTATTTTTAGCCATATCAGTTTCCTCTAGCTGTTTTTGTAGACTAAGCACTCTGCAATGATAGACAATATCTATCATTGTTGGTTTAGATTTGTAGAAAAGAGCAGAAAATACTCAGAGAGGAAAGCATCCAAATTTATAATGCTGCCATTAGAAGAGCCAGAAGAACAGACTTCCGGTTCCCACCCCTGTTTCCAGGGCTTCCACAAATTATCAACAGATTTTAAATGCAAATGTGAATGAATTAAAAAACAGGGTCAGGTGAGCCATGGCTGATTAGGTTCCGCTGCATTGCTTGGTATTTTCCAACATGTTGCACTGAATAGGAAATGCTAAACGCTTGTATTCTTTTTAGGTGCAAATTTATATCTCGACAGTCTGTAATACTTGATACCCGCTAAATATAAAGCGACTGAAGATTAAATAAACACTGTGAGGCAGCACGGTTGGAATGCTTTATAAACAATATAACACCAGGCAGACTTCAGATAATTTGGAGACCTGGCTTTGATCACGTTGAGAAGAAAGTTACATGTAATGTGACAAATAAATTATGAATCTTGGCAGTAAAAAGCAGTCTCTCATTAACTCCCTTGCTTTGAAAATATTTGGAAGAGCTGTGTATGTATCTTTTGTCTTAATTTCATATTCAACTGCCTTGCTTAGGATATTCAATAAATATACCTTATATTATGTTTACTGTTTCTTAAACCATATTTTTTTCCATATTAGAAAACGGTAGGTATACTAAATAGAAAGCTATCCTGGTAACTTTAACTCTCAGGGAACTGTTATTACCTTTGCAGAAACTGTGGCTAGCTTTACACTTTCCAAGTCAGATATTGAACAAAGTTATTTCCAAACATTTTCTGATTCAGTAAGAATTCAGGAAATAATGCAAGAGGTTTTGTCTTTTATTAAATGGAATTTTGTAATATATTTCTAATACAGTATTTTTAAATCATGCATTTGTGCTTAGGTCATTGTCTGGGGCTTTAGCAATTAAGAAAATCTATACACTGCTACTGCTTGCTCTTTTTCTGTTAAATTTAAGTGCTGAAACATGAAGGAAGAAAACTAAGTTCAGCAGTGAGGGCTGGTATTTTGTGTATGAACAGAACAGTTACTGATGCTTCTCATTGGGATAAACTCAAAGAGAAAGCAGTTCAGAATGAATTATATTTTGGTTATGATGTAGCCTATTTTTATAATCAACTTCATAATCAGCATATAATCACATTTTTAAGGACAATTTCTCTTCTGTCTCACACGTTGACAGGAAAGAGCCTAACTTTCTGGCACTGTGGTTAGTATACTCAGAAAAGTGGATTTAAAGTTGGAGATATGAAAGACAGGAGTACCAAGTAAAGAAAACAAGAAACCAGAGAAGAACTAGATCATCCTAATTTGAGAGGTAAGTTCAAAAGAACCTAAAGAAAACTGTATCACTAACATCTGCAAATATCTTGTATTGATTGAAGTGGAAAAAGCTGAAGTTCCTAGTTGCAAACCAAGAAAGAAGGTGATATTTGTCAATAGATGTTGCTAGCTGACAGGTAAATCCCTATTCAGTGGAAAGCAAAGACAACTTATGGACCAGCTAGACAAAAGATGTGTGTGTGTTTGATAACAATCTATCTACAGACATTTGTTTCAAAGAATAATGTTAAACCTCATCCATATTTCACAAACAACTCCTTCCCAATATTACAATATTCTTTTTAACTATTGTAACATATGAAATCTAGCTTATTGTGTAGTAAGGAACAGAGTTTAAGATGTTAATAATAAGTATTTTCTTGATGGGGCTACACTTGTGCACATGTATTTTTGGGGATTCTTTAGTATTTAAAATAGAAAACTTCGGAGACCAAAAATTAACATACAAAACCCCCTAATTACTACCCTGATCAATCATACCCCTCATGTTAGTCACAGCAAATTTTAGAACACATGGTAGTGTGACATACAGGTTTATTGTAGCGTTCTATAAGATCAGAAGTTTTATTCATTTGTAGACTCAGGTTGCATATTTGGAGTGTAATTGAAATTATGCTTCCACTGAAAAAAAAAGTTACTCTTAAATAAAGTAGCCAATGTGATTGTACTAATCAGACAGAAACCTTCCCGCCTTTCTGCAGAAAGTTACAATGGTACTTAAATTAATCAGTGAGGGTTTTTTCCTGTGGTTTTATTTTTAAATTTAGAAGTGTGTTTCAGCAGCCAACCTAAAGTCTGTTAAGCTAATTTCAAGAAAAGATTCAAGAAACAGAAAGCAAAAGGGACAGAGAAAGTCCCACACTGTTCAAAAGCAGTTTATTCTGAAGTCACTCAATATTAACTCCTTGGTTTCCTCATCCGATTTCAAAATTTTTATTTCTTGGTCTAGTAAATTCTGACTAGGGTCTGAAGGAGGAAAAAAAAGAGTTGAGTTCTGATGAAGTGTTTAACAATCTGTCACTGTCAAGCACTTTAAAGTCATTACCATGAAACTAAAGCAGTAGGAACGGCTGTACCCACCCATCAACTTTCTGTGTTGATGAGCACAACCACATGCAGCCTGCCCACTGCTACACTAGCAGAAATCAGTGTCCTTTACAGTCTGAGCAGCAGTATAATTTACTACAAAATCTGAACTTAAAAATAGCATTTATGTAACAGTTGTGCTAGAATGATTGTAATTATAAAGTTAATACCTTTTCCTAAATGGAAATTGTTATTTCAAAGTTCAGTTAGTAATTTCATTTATTTATAACTTTGAAGTATAGAGTTATGCATCTGAATGTAAAGGAATCAAGAACTGAACAGTAGTAAGGTGCATTAGAATATTTTCCCCCTGAAATATTGCACTGTTGTTCCCTTGAGCCTGCTGGGACTTTCAATTATGAAATCATATCTCACTTCATCAGCTGTCATCTCTTGGGAAAGAAAAACATGTTGACCTACGAAATAAATAATATTACCTCCCACTGCTTAGAAGGATGAATCATTTATTTGCTTCATTTCCATGGATGCAGTGCACCTGTGTAAGCAGTTGCTTACATCTCACAAGCCAATGCTGTATTATGCCCAACAAATTACATTTCAAGAGATTACACTATGCATTAGACAAACACTTCAGTACTTGAAGAATTCTTATTTCTCTCCTTGACATACTTACAATTTTTTTTCCTAACAGAAATCTGAATGAAATGGTTGTCAGTAATAACCTAATCAAGTTTGTATCAAGCTTGCTTAATAAAGTTATTTTAAGTGGTTTTTAAGTGAAAGCTGCATACAGCAGCAGCCTGTACTGCTACAAAACTGAAGCACTATTTAAAATAGGGCATTATCTAAAAGCAAAGAGTTGGAAAGAAGGCATTCAGAGATTTTATAATGATTCTGTTGATTATGAGTGGATACTTCACAATCTCTTGAGTTAATGCCTTATTAGTATAACTAAAGTTATTTTACTGTAGTAAGTGTTGGTATTGAAATGTTTTCATTCAAAATTAGTATAGAGCAATGATTACCCATCCATCACAAATATAGTGGATTAAGCTTTAACAGCTCCAAAATATACAGAACAATGTTTATAATGTAGCAGTTCAGTGAAATGGGTATTTTAACAGCTTTTTCAAATTAAGTCCAAGAACATCTGTATCATTTGTATGACCCACACTTGCTTACTCTGTAAACAGGGCATACTTTCAGCAGTTACTATGGCAATAACGTAGCAATTTTAAATAGTAAAAAAGCTGCTTCAGTAAAAATCATTTAAAATATCCTCATCTAACCATATCCCACTGATGCTTCAACAGAGCTTTTTTGCTTTCTAATTTGAAAAAACTAGTTTTGATAAAAGCAACTTTCAGTTACCCATTCTAAAGTATTGAAAAAATGAATGTAAGACTGAAATATGGCACACATAAAAAAGTGATCTACATTTTAAGCAGATAAACTCATAGAGCCTACAAAGATTTTAAAATTGGTATAATAAAACACTAAGCTGAGGCTTAGATTCTGCAAATCACATTACAGTAAAATCAAGTTAATGACAGGAACTATTAGTATTAGTAAATGCTTGTAGGATTATACACAGAATTTGCCTTCCCATGAAATGTATATATACATTTCTACAAGAAAGACTTCCAGGAAAGAAAAGTCACTGTCAGAATATTATTTATTTACCAGATGGGAACTGGCAAGTCTAAAAGTATATTGTAAATACCTGCAACAATTAGAATAACTCCCAATTTTTGTGCTTGTGCCTTAGAGAAATGCTTTAATCATCTATTAAATGGAAGCCACACTTGCGCACACACTTGTACCATTTACCTTCAATGCTAGATCAGTAGATATTTTAGATCAGTAAATATTTTATTGAAGCCAACTTGTTACTAAGTAACAATTTTAAAAAGTAAGAGGCTTGACTGCAAGATTATTTTTAGTTGGGAAAAAACAGATCACAGTATGCATGTATTTTTCACTTCTTTCTATGCTTCTGTTAGTGCTGATGGAATAGTTTCAAGCTAGCAGTTACTGACATTAATTTAGAAATATATATTATAATCTCATTTTTTTCACATAGCTGCAAACATTTTATTTCTATTAGAAAATGCATCTTCATGCAGAAGTAGTTATCTTTACTACAGCTTTGATACAGAAAGGAGGTTTTAGCTATTTTAACTTTTTAAATTTTAAAAACATGCAATGGAAAAGAACAGTCATTGCACTAAAGGTGCTGCCCCACCTACAGTTACCTGCTGTATGTTCCCAGCATCCACTTTACAGTTATATGCAACACTCACTGATTTAAGAACTATATAAAAAAAATCTCCAAAACACAGGAGAAATATTGAAGATACTCTACCTGTAATTATAAAAACTACAGGGACAAAAAGACCTCTCTTTTCAGAAGCTGGGAAGCTGGAGATAGTAGTATTTTCCAAGACTTCAGGATTCATAAATGTGTTAGGATGCCACAAAGCACAAATTCTATAATCTGAAATGATGGAAAGCAGCAGCATTCCACTTCATGAAAACGCAGTAATTCTAATCAGTCCCAAGATGTCCAAACAGTTCATTTGTTTATTTGTTTCTTCACTGTGGTACTGTGTCAGATATGTTGTTAGTATGCATTTGAAGAGAATGGGAGACAGAACAGGCATGATGTCAAACTAGAAGGGAGTCCACAGCCATTTCTGTCCTGTGGACTCAAAGTCATCTCCTGTGACCCTGTGATGTAGGCTGGAGTAGGCAGACAAACATAACCCCAAAAATGATAAAACAGACATAGATGAGAGTGTGTTTCATTCTAAAACAAAATTCAATGCATACAGTTTTTATGCCAGCTGTGTCAGTCCCTGATCAGCCATAATAGTTCATGGGAGAACAACTGAAACAAATGGTCTAACTGATTATCTAACATATCCTGTGCCCGCAAGAGCAGCTAAAGTAAAATACACTGAATCATATAACACACTGAACTTTTTTTTGGTTAAGCTTAGGATGCTTTTGCAAATTAGTCTAAATTTGAGAGCTATTCTGGACTGTTTTCTGTTCAGTCTCCTGATTTTAAGAAGAGAAGTTTATATACAAAACCTCAGAAACTAATTTAAGAAGAGTAACTCAACGTAGTATTTTTCAATTCTGCTTTCTATTAAGTTAGAGTCTCTATAAAGCATTTGTGTCCTACTGGATGGTAATATAAGCTAAGTTCTTGTATTGTTTTGCCATTTCAGGATCTCCTTTTCTTGATTTCAACAAAGCTATTCAAGCACACATTTTTTTCTCACATCTCAAACTAATTTTATTAGAATTACAGTTTGTGACAGTGCTGGTCATTTACTCTTGTCACCAATATAGGGAAAGAGGAAGGAGAGAGATGGGAAAAACTCCAAGACAGACCACGGATGCTTTCAAGTCCTCATATTCCACAAAAAGTATGATGGAAAACAGAGAACTTCATTATTGCAGAAGATGACTGTTAGTGAGATTAATAATCTAGACATGTTGCAAACTGATCATATGTAAGGAGGATATCAAAATGTAATCAAAACAAAAGGAGATTCAAGTCATGTGGAAGACGCTAATTCCTATGCGTATGCTTACCTTAAGATAATGTGGACATTGTAAGTGTTAGAAACTGTAAACTGAAAAGCTGCATTAAGGAGAGGAAGAAGGAGAAAAAAAGACAGGAAAAAATAATATTTGAATACATTACTTTGACTTCCACTTTACCTTGAAAGTAAGTTAATAGCCGCGTATACTTATGTAAGTACATTAGGGAGTAGTATTTCAAATATTTTAAGAACACTAGGAAGCAAATATAAATACTGTAGTAAAATAGATGAATACAACAAACTCAGACAAGCATTTTCCATGAAAAGAGAGAGATCTGAAGAGTTTTGCTGCATCATATGAACTCAGTGCATCCATATTTTCCTTTGCCTGAGGAAGTCCAGTGGCCAAAATAAAGTCTAATTTTCCTTTTCTGTTGCTAGAAGATATATTTTATCAAGAAAATTCGGTATCAGCAAGAGGTGACATAATGACAATTTTTTATACTCAAGTGCTCCAGTTATTCACTGTACAGGTACAACTCTCACTGTATAGTCTCGGTGAAGGATTAAGGTGGTTTTGTTCCTGAACAAGAAGTTGGCAATTTTAATAAATATAGTATGCTGATAATGTGAATAACTTCTTGAGCTGAATCATAATGGACTTAATGCTGTAGACACTAAACCAAACAAACAACATCTTGAAGGATCAATTTTTAACCAAGCCATTCTTACATTCTTATTTATGTGAGATACTGAGGTTTGTCACTGGGACTACTGATCACATAGGAGTGTAAATTCTGAGGTTTTGCCAAGTCCTTGTCATGACATTCTGTTTTACACAATTCCTGAAGCTACTGCCTTTAAGTGAAGAGAAGATAAATTAAAGAGTTTAATAGTTCTCTACTTGATCTTGAGACAGTCTGTCCAATGTGGGAAAAAAAAACCTCAGCAAGGCTACACTGAAAAAAAATCTCACGTAACTGAAGAATTTTAGATCAATCAGTATTACAGAACTATTTTTCAGTCTTCAACAGGGAGCTATCTTTCAACATGATGGCTCTTCAGTACTTTTAAATAAAAACTGTAAGAATTCATAGTTCACGATTTAAGAGGTGGTCAGGATTACAACTCAGCACCAAAGTATTTCTGACAGGCACTCTATTTCCTTTGTACATTTGAGGTTAAGAAAAAAGGAGGAAGGAAAAAGGCAAATGATTCCTAGAAGAAAAAAGGACTCACATACTTTAGATAGATGAATTAACTTACGAATTCGGTACAATAATAGATATATCCACTTCAAAGCATGACGCAAGGGAAAACATAAATCCCTTCACTTCATCCCCCTATCTCTTTTTAATATAAACTAATGAAAAAAATAAATGTAGCAAATGCAAACCATTTCTAATCCTTATAATGGAGTTCTTAATTTCCCTTTTTTAATTTCAAAGCTAAAGATTTGGAATTTTGGCCAAAATTCCAAAATACTAAAATCCATTTAGTAAAAATAGAATCATAGAATCATAGAATCATAGAATGGTAGGGGTTGGAAGGGACCTCTAGAGATCATCTAGTCCAACCCCCCTGCTAAAGCAGGTTAGCCTAGAGCAGGTTGCACAGGAATGCATCCAGGCGGGTTTTGAATATCTCCAGAGAAGGAGACTC
>VZSC01000533.1:188852-248529 GCA_013398225.1 Steatornis caripensis
CAGTACTCCAGATGTGGCCTCACCAGGGCAGAGTACAGGGCGAGGATCACCTTCCTCGACCTGCTGGACACACTCTTCTTAATGCACCCCAGGATGCCATTGGCCTTCCTGGCCGCAAGGGCACACTGCTGGCTCATGGTGAGCCTGTTGTCCACCAGGACTCCCAGGTCCTTCTCCGCAGAGCTACTCTCCAGCAAGTCAACCCCCAGCCTGTACTGGCACATGGGGTTGTTCCTCCCCAGGTGCAAGACCCTACACTTGCCCTTGTTGAACTTCATCTAGTTGCCTTATGGTCTAAAAAAATAGATGCCTTATGGTCTAAAAAAATCTCTGCTATAACCATATTCACAGAAAATAAGTCAGTATATAAAGCCTGTTTACTAGATGTCATATAGACCCAGCTAAAAGCTGCAGTAAGTGTGGCTAAACTAGTACTGATTCTTCCTCTTCCAAATATTGTTAAGACTCATGCAGAGGTAGATGGGCTAGTCAGATACAACTGTGTGAATGTCTAACATACTGAAGAGGTGTATAGTGTCAGAGACTGACGGTCTTTAGGCATTGAAAATCATGAGTTTTCTAAAACATTCTGACATACACTCTACCTATATGAAAAGGGCTTGCAGAAGCCACAAACTCCAGAAAAACTGAAAAATCTGCTTTTGAGGATAACTTTCAGAGGAATTACTGAAGAATTACATAATATGACATTTGAAACATGCTCTTCAGAATCAAAACCATTTAGCAAATTGCCAATATTATAGAAGGGTTTTTTCTCTCCTCAATACAAATGAATAAATAAATAGTTGACTGCATTGTTCTTATCCCTCTACTCAAATGCAGATATAACCCATCATGTTGAGGTTAGAATGTTTAAGATCAATATTTCATTTTCTGTATTGAAGTGTAAAAAAAAAAAGAAATCTACACTGAGGTTTCATCACTGAACTCGTTAATCTTTTATTATGTATCTACATTCAGAAAAGATTACTAACTAGGTCAATGATTAGGCTTGCATATTCATTCGAATATGGGAGTATAAAAATTTTAAAATATTCTTATGCCTTTTAACACAGCAATCTATTTGTTCACCCAGATAACCTTGAGAAGTCTGCATAAGATGAGCTGGATACATTCGTTCACCCAGATCTCACCATTTCTGTATTGCAGTCATTTGCCCTTAAGGACAGCTTACTTTAACACCTCACAACTTTTAGTGTTTCTTTCTTTGTGTTTGTAAGACCAAAATGCACATGGTACAGAACCTTTAGCAATCAAGAGGGCATACATCTCTCCATAGTAACTCAAGTCAAAAGAGAGTCAAACTGATAAACTAAAAGGGCTTCTATTTAACCACAATCCACTCTTCCTCTTTCCCCAGAGGCCCAGAGTGCTCTGTTAGTTGTGTTCTTCACACACTTCATAGGCGGTTTGAAACCTTTAGGCTAGTCTATTAGAAAACTAACATATTCAAAGGAATAATGATCTCCCTACACCCTTAGCCGACCTTTCCTGCCAAATCCACAATATATCTTTGGCAGAAACCTCATGGTGTAAGTTTTATCATGGATTCCACATTCAGGTTCTTCCCTTTGGGAGAAAGTTAACAATATGTCCCTCCTTGCCACAGCTGGGGTTAGGGACCCTGCCTCTCTGGGCAGGGTTTTCATTAAAGAGAGAATTTTCTCTCTGCTAGTGAGAATTCTCCCTCTTTCCTGCAGGGCACTAATCCTCAGACCCCCTTACGGAGAGCTGATGCAATCTAGCCCGCACTTTACTACAAAGCTGAGTAGAACTGGAAACAGATTTAATCCTCCATGCTTTGCTGAAATTTTGTTCTCAGCGACACAGAGAGAGAGCTTTGAAAAAATCAGAGATTAAAAGTCCTATAGCAAAACAACACAGGGAAGAGGACGGGGAGTGGAGGGGAGGGGAAAAGTCTTCCCAGACTCAAGTCCTAACACTGTATTTCCAGAAAAGACTGCTACCCAGTTGTCTCTGCATGTGGGTAGAACTTAAGATTTGCCATATGCCCAGAAAAAATATCTAGATTTCCTTCTCTACCACCAGTAATTTTGTCTGTCTCTTGTTTCAAATTTCACTTCCCTTAGAGTGTTTTTATATTAAAGTACAAAAGCAATTAAGTTCCTCTCACCAACAAAAGAACTATTGTTTTTACCAGTATTTAGAAAGATAAATATATTCAAAGTCATCCACTAAAAGTCTTCATTAAGTAACAATGCATCCTTTCCAGAAACAGATGTGATATACAGATAATATTGGAGTCAAAGATGTCTCATACTTCATAACCTTAACCTGTAGTAAAATAATCTTTACACTTTCTTCCAGTATCCCCCATCCTTATGTAAATATTAAGTGTTTGCATGCATAAAAAATCAAGGTTACCAAGGAAACTGTCTCTAAAGAGATTAGAGAAAAGCATGTAAGTGATGGTATCTGTACACAAAAAAAAGAAAAAAAAATAGGAAAATTAATTATATTCTTCCATGTCCTGCAATTTTTAAGATGTGATATTTAAAACCAGATCCACAGAAGGCAATGTAGATAGTCACTGTTTTAAGTTTTCCTTTAGAATATTCTTCTATCCCAGTTACTTCACTGAAATAAGTATTCTTAGTATAAATTAAATACACTGCTAAATGTGCTGTTGCACTGCACACGTTTAACACTCCCTTTTGCTTAATAGTTCTTTAGAGATCATTAAGAACACTGAATAAAAATGTGACATGAATATTAGCATTCTTTTAGGAACATCCAGTAGTCTCAAACAACTAATGGAAAATTTTATATACTAGGATATTTGCCAATACTTGGTGAATTCTCCAAATTAGGATAAAAACATGAACATTTGAGTATTCAGACCAAAAAATAGGGAATCAGGAGAAACAGAGAATACTTTGTCCAAAAAGTACATACAGATGCTCAAGCATTTAAAGACACACTGCTATCCATGGTAGATGTGATAAATTGGAAGAAAACTGCTGTTTTGTGTAAGGAAAAATATTCTGATTCTTTTGTTCCTACTTCTATCACGAAAGACAGGATAGACTTTTAACTCATGTTTCTAAAGTGAGTATCTTCAGTATGTTTTATGTCCTCCAAAATTTCCTGACTCATTTATTGTGATAGCAAATAAATTCTGAACACTGAATATTTCTAAATGCAGTTATTGTCAAATTATTGTTTTAGCATTACTAGTACAAAAACTGCTTGTGATACACATAATGACTGAAATGCCATCTGATTAAATGTTTTTGATACTTTACACTCTGGTGTTTCTTTGATATTTGGAATATATCGCAGTTTGCTACAATGCAAATCACGATGTAAGTAAGGATTAACAGCCTTGTAACTGCCAAACTTTGAAGAAAAAAAAGAGACTCTAAAATAAACGATGCCAAAAGGCGCTAAACTACTTTTTTCTCCCACAACATAGAAAGTAATGCCCAAAAGCTGTAGGTTAAAACCTTTGGTTGGGGAGCAGCTATTTCCAGCCAATAACAAGGGTAAAATATTTTTTCTCCGGTATATTCTTGACCTATTCAGCTGTGCAGAAAAAACATAGCTCCAACACCTCTTCAGCTATCCTGTTTGTCCGCTTGTAGTAACAGGCATTCATCATCAACTAGTTTATACACACACTGGCAGTGCTAGGAAGAGAGGTATATAGAGGCATTTTAGGTACCTCTAACTTCTGAAACACAGCTAAGACAACAAATAAGTGAGAGAATTTGCTCCAGATCCTTACTTACAGGGATCTTACTTACTTACAGTATTTACTAACAGGGAAAAATGTGTTGCATCTTTCTTTTCAAGAAGAACAAAGAATAGCTATGTACGACAAATTGCTGGCCGGGCCAAGTCAAGCCACAGAGCAGCTTACTGTTAATCAAGTATAATTATCTCAAGAGTATTAGGTAATCAGCTCAGTCTTTATGACAAAGTGACCCATCTGACATTGAAGCAGAAAATATCATTGGCTTATGAAGTAATTTGACGTTTCCCATAACTGCACGCAAAGATTTACTGGCTACTTGAAACAAGACAACAACCCTGGTCAAAGGCCTGAGGTGCATAATCCGCTCTTGCTCACAACTCTACAAGCCTGTTAAAATTAAAAGTATTGAAAGGGTAAAACAGTGAGCCTACGTGACACATAGTAAGAGGAGTACTGCTTTGGTCCTGAGAAGGTATTGCCTCTTGGTACAATGCCTCTTGGTTTCCAACAGGGTAAATACAGAGATTTTTAGGATTAATACATTGGCAGAAACTGAAGGGAATCTGGGAAGACTACAGGCACTCTAGTTTTCTTAAGGACCAATAACCTGTTGTACTGTTTCAGGTCGTGTTCCTAAAAGTGTCATCCTAAATCACACTCTTGATCAATTTTCCTTGATTCTTATACCCTGTTGTCTCACAGTGCACATGCTTTTGCTTATTGTGTCCTGATCCTACAATGTCCCCACCCTTCTTCCACCTTACATATTTCTTTCTTTTTCACTCTCTCCATCCTACAACTTCCTTCACTTGCAAACACATATCACAGCATTTTAGAAATTTTTTTTTCTTCTCTTACTTTCAAAAGCATGCTGCCCTCTTTACATCTGTACAGATATGACTAATTCGAGAAAGCAAAACTAAGACTTAAAGGTCATGTTTAGCGAACAGTTCCTCTATCTTACTGTAATGTCCATGTATGCAGAGGTCACAATCAAAAGAAAAGTTTCTGAGATGCACCAAATAAAGAAATAATTATTTTCCCTTAAATATTGATTATCTTTTCTTAGGATGAAGTCTGAGATTTCACATTATTTAAACTTAAATACAGGTCAAGTTTGCTCAAATTTACTCAGAAATATTATGATTATTATTTGCAAGGAAAATCATACATCATCCACCCTTAATGTTTTTTTCTCCAGTCTCAGATGGGCAGTAGTTGTCACACTTCGTAGTCATTGTGCAATAGAATTTAATGCAGATACCTTTGAACAACGTTTATCAGCTACAGGACTAGCAACCTTGCACTAGAACCCAATAGTGCATCCCTCCTCTTGTACTTCTCTCCTTGGTCCAGATCCCAGTGACTATTATCAGAACTTATCACTGCTGGTGAGAAGTTACTTGCTCGAGGAAATCACACTTGCTCGAGGAAATCACACAAGAACCTCTTTACTTCCTCCACTAAGCTGAAGATAGAGTTGAAGTGGCAATGTTTACACTTCCTGAATGGCGCTAAATCATTCCTAAGGATTACTTAACTCCAGGGCATGTAACAGTATCTTTGAAGAGCAATCTGTGCATTTGGGGTACTCCTAATACTGTACCAAATAACAGGGTTTTCAAATAAATAACAGGAGAATGTCTTAGTAGAGGCTTCTCATTACTCTAAAATCTTTGTTCTTTTAAAATATAGAAATTGACCATTATAATTTATTTGGAATATATTCAATATGAGGTTTAAGAGCAAAGCATAAGTAAATTTAGTAATTGCACTAACTGCTCTAAAATGTAAATGCTCCTCAGAACCTACAGCACAAATAAGATACATTTTAAGGTACCAGAAAAGTAGTCTTGGCTATGCTGATGAATGTTAGCACAAATCCTATATAGTTTGTTTGGTCCAAAAATCTACAAATTAAACCAACATATACACAATTTTATCACAGAATGCTCATATTATTTAACAAAAGCAGAAAACTCTTTTTAGTTACTGGGAAAACAACAGCTTCCCCAACCCAGAAATACTTGTTCTCTTCCACTTACTCTTTTTTTTTTTTTAAATCATTTGGAAGTTAACTATTCCTGTAGAAAGTTCCTTAGAGTACTGTCTTTCAAAGACAGAAGATGCTATTGGTGATCTACCAGTCCCAGGAGCAGATGCTGCTCATAGAACCCACTGGCTTTGAAACTCCTAATGACACAGGAGCTACTGACTGTCATACATACTGTTCTCAAGATGGCTTCTATATATGTGACACTCAAAATCTGCTATCATCGGCATGCATGCCAAGAGCTTCATTCCCAATATCATGATTCTTCCTGCTGTAAACTAACATAGTCCTGGGAATATCAGGCAAAATGCACCGCTGCACAGATGGACAATACAAACTCTAGAAAATGTTTAATTATTACTGGAACACTTTTGATGGTCTGAAGGCAGAACATAGGTGTCAATTTAAAAGGAAAATTTAACTCATCACAGGTAAGAATCTGACACCTACAACTATCATCCTTTTTGCTAGGACAACAATATTCTATCTAAATTACCAACATTATTTGTAAAAGCTAAACCTAATTACATATTTGGGAAATATACATTTAGCACAAAAGAGTTTATCATTTGTACAAATTATCTCTTATTGCTGTGAATCACAATCATCAGTGAAAAGGCTTTCAGTATAGATATATTCTTGAATGCAATCTCGTTGAAAAGTCTGCTTGTTAAGTTTTTTGGAAAGAAGCTAGTCAGTACACTCTACTGTCAGATATTACAGAACACTATGAATTAGGTTCTCATAGTAGTTTTTAAAATGGTTAGCAAAAATATTACCTGAAGTCATGATTCTGTTACATTTTTGGAGTTTTATATTTTTAGGCCTGCTAATAACATGGAAAATACAAAGCAACAAAAATCAAGGCAAAATATTTCTGAAATGAAAATGACCTAATTAAACAGACTGGCTTAATTGCTCTTAGTTTCATTTGACTAAGAGTGCATAATAAAATAAATGAAGATGTGAAGGATTTCTACTTCGTCAGGAAAATTAAATTATTGAAGTAGTAGAATTCTTTAACCTCACTTTCTGTGAAGCCTGAAATGTCCCATCAACTGATCAACACCACTTCTATGCTCTTCAGATACAGTATAAATATTTTTAATATTATGTATGTTACAATACTAATAGGCTTACAGGACAGTACATACATATATTAGGGTGGAATTAAACCTTACAGTCTGCGATTCGTACCATTCATTTACTTGTTTAAACTTTTTGTATGACATATAAACTATTATTTCACACTTTGTTAATCCATTTTCTTATAAATGAGCCATGGAAGTTATAATATTGTGGACTTTTCATATATTTGATTGATATTTTTTGCAGATGAGTAAAATTTATCCCTTCTATTCTTTCTGTTTTTTTCTTCCAGATTTCACTGTAATGAGTAGACCTGAGATATCATTTTTCCTCCACTATCACCATTTTACTGACTTCAAAACAGATTTATATCAAAAACTGATTGTAAGTTAGCCACATACTGATCTTCTCAAATTTTCTCATCATTCTGCATTGTTATGACACACTAGATGACAGATTTGAAAGTATGACATTAAGAAATTTTGATAGATTTTTTTAGTATGTATCTACACAATGTTTGAAGAAAAAAAACCCTGTTTACTATACAGAGATAGCACTTTAGTGAGATGAATACTAAGGATTATTGACCTCATTTGCTGGTTTTGGCTGGGATGGAGTTAATTTTTTCCATAGTAGCTAGTACGGGGCTATGTTTTGGATTTGCTCTGAAAAGAGTGTTGATAACGCAGAGATGTTTTCATTATGGCTGAGCAGTGCTCACACAGCCAAGGCCTTTTCTGCCTTTCACACCACCCTACCAGCAAATAGGCTGGGGGTGCACATGAAGTTGGGAGGGGTCATGGCTGAGACAGTTGACCCCAACTGACCAAAGGGATATTGCATACCATATGACATCATGGTCAGCATATGAAGCTGAGGAAAGAAGAAGGAAGGGGGGCGGACATTTAGAGTGATGGCGTTTGTGTTCTCAAGTAACCGTTACACAAGATGGAGCCCTGCTTTCCTGGAGATGGCTGAACACCTGCCTGCCC
Source organism: Steatornis caripensis (assembly GCA_013398225.1). Lineage (NCBI taxonomy): Eukaryota > Metazoa > Chordata > Aves > Caprimulgiformes > Steatornithidae > Steatornis > Steatornis caripensis. The sequence goes on from VZSC01000533.1 coordinate 196,726, forward strand.
ATGCGAAGTGGTGAATGAGTTCCTTGTTTTGCTTTGCTTGCATGTGCAGCTTTTGCTTTACCTATTAAACTGTTTTTATCTCAGCCCACAACTCTTCTCACTTTTACTGTTCTGATTCTCTTCCCCAGCCCACGAGGAAGGAGTGAGCAAGCAGTTGTGTGGGGATTAGTTTCTAGCTGGGGTTAAATCAGGATGCTTGAGAACTAAATATTTGATGAAGTGAAGTTAGAAGTCAATATTTTCAAAATGAACAAAATATTTTTCAATGTAACAACTAAAAATGTTCATATTAGTAATACAGAACATATCTGTCTATATCAGGAATACGNAGCTGGGGTTAAATCACGATGCTTGAGAACTAAATATTTGATGAAGTGAAGTTAGAAGTCAATATTTTCAAAATGAACAAAATATTTTTCAATGTAACAACTAAAAATGTTCATATTAGTAATACAGAACATATCTGTCTATATCAGGAATACGGAATGTGTATGTCCATGGATATTTCTCACTGTGTTTGTGAGAGTATTTTACAAACTTCACAGACAGTAGAGTATGTGTATACACAATATTTACAGTTTACAAATGTACAGATACACATGTCAGTATATTCATGTACTCATTTTCATTCTAATATAGAAACTTAGAAATTAACAAATAATGAATAATTTTTTTAGAAAAAGTTAATTTTAATTTGTTTACCTTTTTTCTCACTATGACATGCACATACATAGAATTCCCACAGATATTCCTTTATATCTTGCTTGCCTAGAAGTCTGAGTATGACATAATCAGAGTAAAAAATGCCCTTCAAAGTTACAGGCTATCAAAATGCTTTTGCTTGCAGGGCAGCAGTTTACACCTAAATAAAAGCAGAAGCAGGCCAGCCTAGCATTAACACTTCTATGTGTTCTTTATCAGATCACTGGGGAGAATGACTGCTTGTAAAAGAGTTCTGGAAAGTTACCAAGTTCAAGCTTCTAGCAGTTACATACACAGTGCAAATGGCGGATCAGGGCCTAATGCATTCACTTTGCTAATCTACATAGCTAGGATCTTAACTGTGTTAAAAGTATTTCCTTCCTTGATATAGCAGATATAACAAGACACATTTAAAATCAGCATATGATTACAGTTCTTGAGAAGCGGGAAATTAAAATGGGCTGAATAATAATGATATGTCTGGCAGAACTGATAAAAGACAAAGTTTAAACTAATCCTGAGAGTGATGGCAGTTCTAGTGAATGTAACAGACACAAATCAATATGATAAAACAGAATTAGAAGGCAAAGGTGTCGTGTAATTTCAACATTTTTCAGAAACCTTGGCATATGCTGTTTCATATAGTTGAACAGAACTTTATTAAGGAGAAAGATGAAAAAGCATTACATTATTATAGAAAACAGTGTGTAAAAATCAATGAAAGCTCTGAATTTTCCTTTCTTCTAGGAGTTTTTAATTAATAATAATTGAATCTGTGTCAGTGACATGGGCAGTGGAATTAAATGCACCCTCAGCAAGTTTGCCGACACCACCAAGTTGTGTGTTGTGGTCAACATGCTGGAGGGAAGGGAAGCCATCCAGAGGGACCTTGACAGGCTTGAGAGGTGGACCCATGCGAACCTCATGAAGTTCAACAAGGCCAAGCGTAAGGTCCTGCACATCTGTCGGGGCAAACCCAAGCAGAGATACAGGCTGGGTGGAGAATCGATTGAGAGCAGCCCTGAGGAGGACTTAGGGGTGTTGGTTGATGAGAATCTCAGCATGAGCTGGCAATGTGCACTTGCATCCCAGAAGGCCAACCATATACTGGGTTGCATCAAAAGAAGCATGACCAGCAGGTCGAGGGAGGTGATTCTTCCCCTCTACTTCTCTCTCGTGAGACCCCATCCATAGTACTATGCTCAGCTCTGGGGCCCCCAACATAAGAAGGACATGGACCTGTTGGAGAGAGTCCAGAGGAGGGCCACAAAGATGATCAGGGTGCTGGAGTACCTATCCTATGAAGACAGGCTGAGAGCTGGGGTGGTTCAGCCAGGAGAAGAGAAGGCTCTGGGGAGAGCAGAGCAGGGGGGTGGGAACTAGATGATCTTTAAGATCCCTTCCAACCCAAACCATTCTATGATTCTATGAATGTGAGCAAGCGGAAAATCAAAGTTTGAAATTTGGTACAGCAAGATTTTAAACAAAATAGTACTGCATATGAGGAGCTTGGTAGTACATGCCAATTTGATTATCACTGATCATATTGCCAGATCCCAGTCAATATGTCAGGCAATTTTAAACGANACTCTGAATTTTCCTTTCTCCTAGGAGTTTTTAATTAATAATAATTGAATCTTTGTCAGTGATATGGGCAGTGGAATTAAACGCACCCTCAGCAAGTTTGCCGACACCACCAAGTTGTGTGTTGTGGTCAACATGCTGGAGGGAAGGGAAGCCATCCAGAGGGACCTTGACAGGCTTGAGAGGTGGACCCATGCGAACCTCATGAAGTTCAACAAGGCCAAGTGTAAGGTCCTGTACATCAGTCGGGGCAAACCCAAGCAGAGATACAGGCTGGGTGGGGAATCGATTGAGAGCAGCCCTGAGGAGGACTTAGGGGTGTTGGTTGATGAGAATCTCAGCATGAGCTGGCAATGTGCACTTGCATCCCAGAAGGCCAACCATATACTGGGTTGCATCAAAAGAAGCATGACCAGCAGGTCGAGGGAGGTGATTCTTCCCCTCTACTTCTCTCTCGTGAGACCCCATCCATAGTACTATGCTCAGCTCTGGGGCCCCCAACATAAGAAGGACATGGACCTGTTGGAGAGAGTCCAGAGGAGGGCCACAAAGATGATCAGGGTGCTGGAGTACCTCTCCTATGAAGACAGGCTGAGAGCTGGGGTGGTTCAGCCAGGAGAAGAGAAGGCTCTGGGGAGAGCAGAGCAGGGGGGTGGGAACTAGATGATCTTTAAGATCCCTTCCAACCCAAACCATTCTATGATTCTATGAATGTGAGCAAGCGGAAAATCAAAGTTTGAAATTTGGTACAGCAAGATTTTAAACAAAATAGTACTGCATATGAGGAGCTTGGTAGTACATGCCAATTTGATTATCACTGATCATATTGCCAGATCCCAGTCAATATGTCAGGCAATTTTAAACGAAATAATTATATATATTGAACACAAACCATTTAAGCAGCGGGAGCAGGTGGTGCAATGGAGGGATTAAAATCCACTTCAGTAATTTTTTTTTAATGTGTGTTATTCTTCTATATAAATATTATAAATAATAGAAGTCAGTTAACCGCTGTGTAGTAGCTTTATTTTCCTGAGATGTGTTGTTAACACTGATGTCCAGTTCTATAGGTTTTGGTCTCCTAGATGTTTTTGTGAGCTCCACCATCCACACACGTAACATGAACAGAAAAGCCAGCCTAATGTTCAGTTCGTTTTCCCCAAAAAAACCTACAAAGAAGCACAATACCATATACGGAGGAAATAAGGAGAGTTTGCCTCCTATCCCAGAACAGATGTCTAAAGCAGGTGGTGCCATTTCCTCTTTACTTACTACCCAGTGATACAGTCTATACAGATTAACTAATGGGATAGCTACAGACTAGATGAATCCCACTCTTGGTGCGTAAGCAGATACCTGCATGGAGGTAAATATACTAAGAATCTCCTTAAACAATGCCTGTAAGGGAATTCTCCCCTAACAATTACAGGGTATCACAGAATCCCATAACAACTGAGGTTGGAAAGGACCTCTGGAGATCCAAACCCCACCTGCTCACAGCAGGGTCAACTACAACAGGTTGCTCAGGACATTGTTCAGTTCAGTGCTGAACGTCTCCAAGGATAGAAACTCCACAATCTTTCTGGGCAACCTGTTCCAGTGATTGACTGCCCTAACAGTGTAAAAAAAAAAAAAAAAAGCCAAAGAAAAAATGACCCTAAGAATTTCCTGCAATTCATGTCAATTGCCTCTTGTCCTGTCAATAGACACTACTGTGAAGTCTCTGTCTCTGTATTTATCAGGTCCCTCTGATAAGACAGGATCACCTCCTGAGCCTCCTGTTCTTAAGGCTAAGAAATCCCAACTCCTTCAGATTCTCCTCATATGTGAGATGCTAGAAACCCTTCATCATCTTCATGGTTATTCCTTGGACTCACTCAAGTTCATGTCTCTTTTGTACTGGGGTCAGAAATGGACACAGGACTCCATATATGGTCTCACCAGTGCATGGAACAGGCTCCCTTGACCTGGTCTCAAAACTTTCCCTAATGCAGCCCAAGATGCCATTTGGCTGAACACAGCCCCTTGAGCCTGGCAGTTCAGCCAGCTTTCAGTCCATTTCACTGTCCACTCATCTAGTCCATACATCACCAGCTTCTGAGAGGGCATCACGGCAGAAACTGTTGAAAGCCTTACTAAAGTTGAGACAGACAATAATCACTGCTCTCTCTTCATCCACCAAGCCAGTCATCTCATCACAGAGGNCTTATTAAAGTTGAGACAGACAATAATCACTGCTCTCTCTTCATCCACCAAGCCAGTCATCTCATCACAGAGGGCTAAAGGTTAGTAAAGCACTATTTCCCCTTCCTAGCCCCCTGTCAACTGTTCCTAGCCACCTGCTTGTTCCTCCTTCGTGTCCCATTGCTCCATCAGGTTCCCAGAAATTGAAGTGAGGCTGACTGGCCTCTAGATCCCCGGATCTTCCTTCTTGCCCATCTTGAAGACAGGCGTGACATATGCTTTCTTCCAGGATCCACAAAGATCTTCTGATTACCATAACCTTTCAAAGGTTATCAGGAGTTGCCTCACAATTACTTTAGCCAGCTCCCTGAGCATTTGTGGAAGCATCATCATATCAGGCTCAACAGACCTGTGTATGCCCATTTCTATTAAATGTTCTTTAACCCTTTTCAAGGGTGAGTCTTCCTTACTCCAGAATTTCTCACTGGTCTCAGGGATACCCGAAGGCCAGTCTTACATGTAAAGAATGAGTCAAAGGAGGCACCAAGCACCTTGGCCTCTTCTGTCCTTTGTCATTAGGTTCCCTGCCTCATTTAGTGGAGGGCCTGCATTTTCCCTCATCTTACTTTCACTGCTGGATAGCCTGTATGGAAGCCATCACTACAGAAGTGATCTGTAAATGTACAGAAAAATTTTCCCCAAATATTCCTGCATTTTTAAAAATGCGCTTATTTTTCAAGCTGGTAGGAGAATACATTTGAGCTCCATAATCTAGATCAGAGGCAACAAGTGAACAAATCATTACATATCTTCATAGAACACAGAATCACAGAATGGTAGGGATTGGAAGGGACCTCTGGAGATCACCTACCCAACCCCCCTGCTAAAGCAGGTGCCCCTGCACCAGGCTGCACAGGAATGCATCCAGGCGAGTTTTGAAAACCTCCAGAGAAGGAGACTCCACAACCTCCCTGGGCAGCCTGTTCCAGTGCTCTGTCATCCTCACAGTAAAGAAGTTTTTCCTCATGCTCAGGTGGAACTGCCTGTGCTCCAGTTTGTGCCCATTGCCCCTTTTCCTGTTGCTGGGCACTGCAAAGAGTCTGGCCCCATCCTCTTGACACCACCCTTTAGATATTTATCAGCATAGATCCGATCCCCTCTCAGTCTTCTCTTCTTCAGGCTAAACAAAGCCAGGTCTCTCAGCCTTTCCTCAGAGAGATGCTCCAGTCCCCTCATCATCTTTGTTGCCTTCCACTGGACTCTCGCCAGTCGTTCCCCACCTCTCTTGAACTGGGGAGCCCAGAACTGGACACAGTACTCCAGATGCGGCCTCACCAGGGCAGAGTACAGGGCGAGGATCACCTCCCTCGACCTGCTGGCCACACTCTTCTTAATGCACCCCAGGATGCCATTGTCCTATGTGGACACAAGGGCACATTGCTGACTCACGGTTAACCTGTTGTCCTACTGTCCTACCTGTTCTACTATGGATACCCCAGTGTATTAAGGATCTTACTCAACCAAGAGCATTTACCATTTGGCTTTATAAGAATCCTATTTCTTCCGTTGAACAAGGCATGGATTTGCTTATGCATCAACACAATGGCAAATACTACTTTTGAGGATGCACTGTTCTTCCTCATCTATTCTTGTCACTACAAAAAGAGACACAGCTATGGAAAATAAGATATTGAAAGATAATTGCCTTTTAGGTCTCTTTCTGTGTACCTCATAACTGATGTGTGTTCATGCATTTTGAACATATGGATACTGGAATCGCGGCAGCAATACCTGTTTACTTTAACTCCCAAGCAATGTTCCACTCAAGGAGTGAGCTCTAAACCATTTTCTGCTTTCTAAGACAGTCTCTTTAAGAGGAAAGACTAGGAGATAAATCTCTCTGATGCTTTTACAGGAAAGGAAAGGAAAGGTAAAAGGAAAGTATGTTTCAACTCTTTTCTTTTGGGTATATTTGGGCGTCCCACTTCCAAAGAGGAAGCAGATGGTGGTCAACTAAACTGTGGTATGCAACACTACGATCTCGGTGACTGTAAGGTGTCATGATATTGTATAAGCCAATAAGTAGCATTAATATTGACATGAAAGAGTTTATTTGGTGCCTAAGTCACAGGCATTGAAGGAAACACTTAGAAAGTGTATGGCATAATCCATGCAAATATACTTCACANGTGGACACAAGGGCACATTGCTGACTCACGGTTAACCTGTTGTCCTACTGTCCTACCTGTTCTACTATGGATACCCCAGTGTATTAAGGATCTTACTCAACCAAGAGCATTTATCATTTGGCTTTATAAGAATCCTATTTCTTCCGTTGAACAAGGCATGGATTTGCTTATGCATCAACACAATGGCAAATACTACTTTTGAGGATGCACTGTTCTTCCTCATCTATTCTTGTCACTACAAAAAGAGACACAGCTATGGAAAATAAGATATTGAAAGATAATTGCCTTTTAGGTCTCTTTCTGTGTACCTCATAACTGATGTGTGTTCATGCATTTTGAACATATGGATACTGGAATCGCGGCAGCAATACCTGTTTACTTTAACTCCCAAGCAATGTTCCACTCAAGGAGTGAGCTCTAAACCATTTTCTGCTTTCTAAGACAGTCTCTTTAAGAGGAAAGACTAGGAGATAAATCTCTCTGATGCTTTTACAGGAAAGGAAAGGAAAGGTAAAAGGAAAGTATGTTTCAACTCTTTTCTTTTGGGTATATTTGGGCGTCCCACTTCCAAAGAGGAAGCAGATGGTGGTCAACTAAACTGTGGTATGCAACACTACGATCTCGGTGACTGTAAGGTGTCATGATATTGTATAAGCCAATAAGTAGCATTAATATTGACATGAAAGANTTTGGGTATATTTGGGTGTCCCACTTCCAAAGAGGAAGCAGATGGTGGTCAACTAAACTGTGGTATGCAACACTACGATCTCGGTGACTGTAAGGTGTCATGATATTGTATAAGCCAATAAGTAGCATTAATATTGACATGAAAGAGTTTATTTGGTGCCTAAGTCACAGGCATTGAAGGAAACACTTAGAAAGTGTATGGCATAATCCATGCAAATATACTTCACAGTGAGGGTATCAAATAATAAAGAGAAAAAAAAAGAAAAAGAAGAAATGAACTGATTTTGTTAAAACCTGAGATATGCTTTTCGTTGGTAGTTCTAAGGTAACTTTTTTAAGCCAGCAGTTATCCACTAGATGTGGAGCTTGCAGTTTATTTCCATGTTGATTCATATCTTAATGAGTTGGGGATCCACAGTTTTATGCTCAGACAACTTGATCTCATGAGTGCAGGCACGGTATCAGGAAGCACTGCTGGCAGAAAGAATTTGATCTGTGTACTTATGTACACATACTGAGAATGAAATTCATATGGACAAGCATTCACAGGAAAAGAACTGTTATTCCATACCAAACCCCATTTTTTTTACTTGTCTTTTGGCACCATTATACATATCTTTCATAGTCTAAAATCCTTCTTAATTTTTCTATGCAATGTACATCAATGAAATAAAACAATTTTTTCCTACACAAATCCCTGAGCAAAGAATTGAAAGCAATAAAAGAAAAAACCTTTCCTTGTCTTGGTGGGTATTCATTTTGTAGAAAGTATTTTTATAAAAGTACAGTGTAAAACCTAGTCCAGATCGATCGATTTTCCCTAATATTTAATTCTAGAATTCACAGGGATTTGTGTGTTCTTTTAATTCCCTAACTTTATTTCTGAAAGAGTTGGAATGTTCTTACAAAAGTACTGTTTTAAAAAAATGTAGCCATCATCTGTCTCATTTTGAAATGAGAAGTGGCAAGTTAATTATATTATAGATATAAAATTACTCTCTCAAGAGATAAAAATACATTTTTCTCTATACCTATTTTAAATTCAAAAATGTTAATAATCATACTCACATACTGTAACCATAGAGATACCTCCAGGATTTATATGTAAGTATATGAAAGCTACACCTGAAATTCTGAAAACTTTACTGTAATGAAGAGAAACTCTTCAGCTGCTGATTGCCTGCCAGCATTATAGCAGCCTCCATCCTGCTTCTATATTGATCTAGCAGCCTATGTGGCAGAACATGAAGAATAACCATCTGTGTCAGGTACAGCAGCAGGTGCCGTATCCATTGAACAGGCTGCTGCCTGATTACCATAAATCTCTTTCAAGCACCTGGCAACCTTGACAGACACTTTTATATTTGTATAAAAACACCCCATCGCCTCAGAAAGTTGTCTGAATGGAAATGAGAAACTCAACAGATAACATGAGCTGATAAAGGCCAGAAACTGAACCCACTGCAGATATATTGTGAAGTCTAGGAAAGACAGTGTTTAGATTCATGAGGAGTTCCTTATCATGCACAGCAATAGCGTCTGCTCATCTCATATGTTTCAGTACAATATTGCTAATGTTCTTGTAAGCCAGAACTTAAAGTAGGATAAAAGCTATGTAAAGATTAATGCTTAGTCACTAACATTATAGAGATTTCTGTTTGCACAGATGAGGCTTCTGCAGATAAAATCAAGAGAACCCATCACTAGAAGATTTGAATATGACAACTTTTCAGAGTATCTGTCAGTAAGCCTATACCTGATTTTTTTCAGGCAGAAGATACAAATCAAGAACACTTGACTAGACTGTTTTGAAAATATTATAAGAGTCTCACGTGCATTTATTAGTAGATGTGTTTTGAACTCAGTACTGCTATTCACTATGCAGGTTAAAAATAATTCCTGAGATACAGGAGTCAGCAGAACATTTAAGAAAGTACCCTGACTTAAGTAATGATAGATCTCCATAACTGGATCATGCAGTTTTGTCTCCAGAATTTGTTGAATTTCCTCTGTTGGCAGCTGCTCAATAGTAGTTAATAATTTTGTCAAGTGTATATTTTTCTCTTTAAAGGACATAAGTGATGAAAATTATGATTATAAAGAGATGGTCTTTGAAGGAAAAATAGTCAGACAATATAAATCAAACATGAAAAATGAGTATCTGATCCTTGTGAAGGAAAAGGCAGAACAGACAGTTATATCAATCAGAGAAGTGTGTGTATTTCCTATAGTGGGATGCAAGGATGACAGTTCTGCAAACTCCACTGATGATATTTTGCTAGATGAAGAAAATAAATACCCGGAAGTAATAACAGTAGCTCCCATTAGTGTGTACCAGCTGGTTAATGTCACTGAGTTCATACAAACCATCACATAAAATGAGGACTGTTCGCCATGCAGAACTTGGTCTGAGAATTCATCAGTTTTATTCCAGTCATAGAACATGCTGCACATATTTGGCTTAAATCACTCAAAGAATCAGCAGACTGTGATTTGATGTTTGTGAGTCTCTGGCTGACGGATGAAGCAGTAACAGCCAGATATTCACTAGGAAAAGATGTTGGCATTTCAGTTTCATGATTAACAAACTAAGGAAAGATATCTGGTTTTAAATATATATCTTAGTAAGAGAATGAGAAATTATTGAAGGACTTTGTCATCTCCACTGCTCTTCTGATGCTGAAAAGACACTTGACAATTCTTCGGCACACTTTTGAGGTAACCTAAAGAGAACTGAAGCTGCACTTGTAAAATCAGTTGTAAACTGTAATACACAGGAGAGTAATGATTCACTATTTAATTCTATTTCAGCCCCTGGTATGTTACTAATTGCTGAAGTTATGTCTGTGGCAGATAAAGCAACAGTCTGGTGCTGCTGTAATGATGAAACTTGTGTAGGGAAAACAGAAAGTGTTATTAACGAACTAGTGAGAAACAAGACTGTATCATAATTATGCTGGGGAAGAGGTACCGACCTTAAATCTATAGAAGTATCAGTAGCCACATATAGTACAGGTATGATATTAGACTTTATTTTTACTGAGACCTGAACAGCAGAATTAAGAAAGTGTGAAGAGAGAAAATCTGTTGAGGTTCCTATCCTGAATACTTCTAAAGACTCTCCAGCAGTAAGTAGTTCTCCTAGTCTGTAGCTCAGTTTAGCCAACATAGTGGTCAGAAGTATCCCACAGCTGAAAATATCTGCCTTTTTCAGATCTTTAAGGATAAAAATGTCACACACACACACACCCCCAAACTCAACTAAAAAAAAAAACCCACATAAGAGAAAAGAAAATAATTAATAACTTTGGCCCTGGAATGAGTCTGCAGCAAATCACGTGGCCACCAAAACCTCATTCAGTCTTACAAAAGTATTATATGGCTGACAAATACAACTCTGCAAATCACATTCTTAATAAAAGCGTACAAGCCATTTTAGTGACCTCAAGAGTTGAGTAAATGCAAACCTTCCCATTATTCATATTCTATATGAGGGTCAGCATCAGAACAAGTGGCACTGCTCAGAAAAGAAGTATTAAATTTTCTAAATCAAACTGGTACCACGAATCAACATAAAATGAAGGAATTACAAATCCTATCCATTGAGAACGTCAGCAAACTAGCTGACATGATATTTGGGAAGATACACAGATATAACTGCATTTGCTAACTGCATTTTGCTCAATGTCATTACTTACATCAAGAAAGAATATTACCTGTTACAAATGCTACAAAAGCTTAGGTATATCCCAAAAAAAGAATAGTCTGTATAGAAATCAAACATTTAATAAAACTCATTTTCCCAAATTAAAAACTAGGAATCCTGGCTTATTTTTTATGCAAGTAATTACTTTAAAAGAGTATATAACAAAAAATTCTGAAACTAACTGTACAGAGGATGCCTTATACACACGCTATCTGTATAATGCTAGCTTTAGTAAAATGAACAGGCCACAACGAAGGTAGAATCTTCAAAATAAAACATGGCACTTCCGTTAGTGTTGACCTTTCTTCAAATATCTTAAAAATAACAGGTTAGGCATTTTTTTGGCTACGCAAAAACATTACTATAAATAGAACAACAGAGATGTTGAGAGGCATATTCCAGATATTTCTAGTGAAAAAACATCTAGATACACAGAAAAGGAAGCACTCAGAAAACATGTGAACTAGGAAAGGAAAAGCAGAGTCCCCATGAAGTAAGGCAAATTATCTTGCTGCTGCGGAGTAGCCAAGGAAGAAGGGAAGATTGGCGTTAGGGTCAGAGATTGCTCAACGCAATATGAGACATACGAAATGGTACACTCTAGCAAAGCAAAGTGAAAACCATGTTAAGAGAAAGTGCAGTTTTCCTTACTGGATGTGTAAGATGCTGGGAAAAATTATTTTGAGATGAAACAGTAATTTTCCAGTTAAATATAAATGCAATTAAGAAAAGATGATGAGTACAAGGTAGTAAAGGAAGCAGAAAACAACATTCGTAAGAAGAAAATTAATACATTTTGAATATTCTTACCATTTAAAAAGAACTAACAAGAAAATAAGTTTGATATATGTATTACTCAGAAGCTTTTAAGACTTACCTTGGGACACCTCTCCTATATGAAAATCAGGAGAAACACGTTTAGACCAATGTTCCATAGACACAGCCAGGACTGACGGAAGGTCATTGTCTAAACTCTCAGCAGGAAACACTTCAGCTACTTTAGTGACAGTTTTCTTGCTTTGGGGGATAGTAGGTAAACAGGTGATATTGTTTATTCCATCAACACAAAGAAACCCAGTGGAGCAGGACTGTATAAGGCAATCATTGTAATTAAGCTCACAGCTTCGTCCCTGCAAAAGAATTTTTAAAAAGCCATTTTTAAAGCTTTGCATTTCAATTTGCATTTCATAATTGTGTTAGTTCGAATTATTGTTTTCTTTTGATTCTAACATGTTTTTTGCTGATATTAAACTGTACACACTTTTGAAAGCAAATCTAATAATGTGGAAAATATTACTTAACTAATTTAATAGTATAGTTGTATATTTTAAATTTAAAATAAATGATATTTTGACTTTGACTTAGTATTACAAGTTATCAATGAAATAATTTCCCCACGGATTTGTACTGCAAAGTATCGTCACCAATAATAAAAAGTGTTTAAAATAATCATCTTCAGTTAACATGTAGTTATACAGAGAACTTTGTACAGGGACTTAGCTGTCTAAAAACCTATGATTTGTTCTGCTTGTCAACTTAATGTTCCTTCTTTTTGCACACTGAAGCTCCCTATTGGTTGCCTGTTGCTGCCAAATCTTCACACAGCACCTCGTTAATACAATAAGTTCACAGATAACTCTTAGAAAAAAAAATAATGTAGTGGCAGTCTCAAATTGGACCTGGCACTCACTTTCTATTTTTTGTCAAGACTAACTATTCATGGGAAGCCTGAAATATCTTCCCTAGTAATAAATTAAAAATGTTCATATTCAGTGGTCTGTAAAAAAGGCAAGAAATAATGTATTTCTTTTACAGCAATAATTATGTGAATTAAATGGATCCTTGACGTGTGAAATAAATATATGCTGTAGCCAGGCCTGGGTTCATTTTATTTTCACTTCTGTAGTAATGAACTAATGGGCTATGCGAAGAGATACAGCTAACTTAGCTAACCTAGAAGGATCCTACATATCTGGATAGCTATTTAAAATATGCACAGTGTCATCCCTAAAAGACATGCATCTCTGGCAACAGATCATCGTAATACAATTTCCAACTGAAACTTAGCCTCCAACTGGGACACATGTAAGAAAATCCAAGCAAATTTTCTAGTGCACAATAGGCATGTGCTCATTGCACATTTTCCCTCAGACAAGATGCTTAAATTGTCTCTCTTGTCTACCTGGCTAGCTATTTACAGAGAACTTGAAGCAACTTACATTTTCCGAGATCTCTATAAACTCTATTAATTTCATTCATTATACTAGGAAACAATAGGAGGTGTAAGAGAGAAAGAGGCAGAAATGTAGACATAGAAACTGAAATTACTTTTATTATGAGTAGTTGCGCTGGGTCGGTGCAGTGGGGCTTTGGTAGCAGGGACAGGGGCTACACAGGTGGGTGGCTCCTGTGAGAAGCTGCTCAAAGCTCCCCCAGCTCCAAGTGGGCCCCGCCTCAGGCTGAGGCCTGCCATTTACAGACAATGGATGTGCCCCTGCGATAACAGATTTAAGGAGGAGACAGAACAAAGAAAGAGTGGATGAAGGGGAACATCAGAGAAAGGGGGGAGAGGTGAGAGAAATACCTATGCAGGTACCAGAAGTCAGTGAGGAAGGAGGGGGAGGAGGCAACCGGAGCAGAGATTCTCCTGCAGTCCATGGGGAGAGGGCAGGCTGTGCCCCTGCAGCCCACAGAGGATCACGGTGGAGAAGCCCATGAAGGACACAGCAAGGTAGAGATGGACCTGCAGCCCGTGAGGGACCACAGTGGAGCAGAAAGGGACCTGCAGCCTGTGAAGGACCCCACGTCAGGGGAGGTGCCTGCTCCCGAAGCAGAAGCAGATGGTGACTCTGTGGGCAGCACATGCTGGGTCAGTGTGTTCCTGAGTGACCGCACTGCGCGGGAAGGATTCACGTCGCAGGGGTTCACAAGGGACTGTCTGCCGTGGGAGGGACCCTGCGCTGGAGCAGGGGAAGCGTGTGAGGAGCCCTCCCCACCTGAGGAGGAAGGAGCGGCAGAGAGAATCTCTGGTGAACTGACTGCACCCCCATTCCCTGTCCCCCTGCGCCGCTGAAGGGGAAGAAGGGAGAGACATCAGGGGTGAGGGGACTCAAGCCTGGGAAGAAAGGAGGGGCGGGGGAAGGGTGTTTATTTGTGGTTTAAGATTTGGCTTTTTGTTTCTCCTTATCCTACTCTGCTTTGATTGATAACCGATTAAATTGAATTTTTTCCCCAAGCCAAGTCTGTTTTTGCGTGTGACCATAACTGGTGAGTGAACCCTCCCTGTCCTTGTCTTGACCCAACAGGTTTTGTTAGATTTTCTCCTCATCCCATTGGGGAAGAAGTGAATCACCGGGTGCTTTGTTGCTGACTCGGCCTAAACCATGACAGTAGTTTAAATAACTCCGTGTTTAAAATGGAAGAGATTAAACTGAGGTTTTCAGAATGATTTAGATATATCCATGATTGCTTCAATTAAGTTCTTAGTTTCTTTTGGCAAGCAGATGCGCTATCTGGTAAATTCAAGACTAAAATCACTCACTGTATCAGTATTCTAAAGCATGAAGGAACAGCAGGCCAATTTATATGTTGGGTTTTCATGCAATGATAAAAAAACGTTTCCTCCTAACTCTCTTCTAGTTCCACACATAGCACAAATGATCAGTTTGAGAAAGACTGCTGTCTAATAATCTTTCTTAATCCTATAAAATTTATGTTTCATTCTCACTTTACCTGTGACAAATTACTGCATTTTTATTACTACTACATGTAATGGTGAAGAGCATTTGATGATGATTTTATGACTCACAGAAACAAAGCAGATGCGGATAACCTCCACCGTGCATGAAGGGTACATTAAATAATCATAGATAAATTTGATAGCCTTGAAAGTGTCTGTAAATGCTTTAACAGTTTCAATGCAGGCAGATGCAACAGATTTGTATTTAAAAGTAGGTATCTATACATGTTTCCATTTAAAAAGTAAACATTTATTCCATATACCACTGGCTATGCTTATCTTCTCAAAATTTATGAGAAACTGCATGATCCATACTTTCTGATTTATACTTCAGATAGCATTATGTACATAGATAGACATAGAAGATTTACTTAACATAAACTGTAGCTGGAGTTCCTTAAATACTTAATTCTGTGGGAGTTTCACAGTTTCCACTCCACACTTATTCGTGGTTTGGAACCGGAACCTATCAGGGGCCTACAAAATACACACCTTCAGATGTTTAGACTCTAAGTCCTTATCTTTATACTGAACATAGGTATGTTAAACATTTTTCTGTTGGGTTTTTTTCCACATTTCCTTTCTCTACTGTGGACTTCCCAAAGCATAGTGGAATCTAAGGGACTGAAGATGGAACAGTGAATGATGAAACAAAAGCAAAGACAACACATCTTAAATTCCAGCTACTTGAGAGGTTTGTTACTTTTTCTTCTCTAAGGGCTTGTTCTACAACATGCTGTACAGTTAATGGCCAACGTTTTTACTAATAGAAAAGTTGATCCCACAGGTCAAATACCTATCTAGCTCTATCATCATTGATCTATTAATGATTACTTGGGGAAGAATATAGGAAGAAAACAAGTAGAGTTTCAATCTGATAATTCACTAAATATACCATTCCAACTTCTGGCAATGAGTGCTTCAAAGACTCCCTAAGCCAGGGTAACATTCAGAAGAGTAATTTAAGTAATGGTGAGCATGTCCTCCTTGTAACCCATTTTGGGAATTATTTGTAATTTTGGTCTTTACAGTATCATGCAACACTGACATGTACTAACAAATTTTGCACTGAGTGAAAAAATAATTTATTTATACAGATTTTAAGCTTCTTGATGGTTTTATTTGGCACTCAGAAGATTTCTATAAAAAATAGTGTAATTGTTCTTCTCCATTACAGTTATTAATTAACAAAATGAGACTATTTTAACATGAGAGTCTGACTGTCTGTCATCTCAAAAGAATGTGTCCCTCAACTTATATATCCTTCATCATCACCTGATCTTGTTTTGAATGTCAGCCTGCTTTTGAAGACAGAAAGATAGTAATTGCTATGGACTGTGGGGAAGTATCAATTGTGCCCATTGTACTCTGTAAAAGGCATCCTAGGAAAAAACTGTATTCATTGTCATGGGCTAGACCCTTCCTAGGAGAGTCTGTCAGCAATTTTAGTCAGACTATATGCATTATTAAAATCCCTTTTCAATTTACTAATCTCTTATGGTAAAATATAGAATTTACAAAATTATCAGCAAATAGTCACTGCAAGTGGGAGAAATTCCTGGTGACTAGAAGAAAGCATATGTCACTCCTGTCTTCCAGAAAGGCAAGAAGGAATATCCAGGGAAGTAGAGGCCAGTGAGCCTCACCTCATTTCCTGGTAAGCAGATAAAGTTATGACAATTTGAAATCATTTCTAGGCACAAGAAGGACAAGAGGGTGATTAGAAACAGTTGGCAGGGGGCTAGGAGGGGGAAATAGTGCTTTACTAACCCGATAGCCCTCTATGAAGAGACGATTGGCTTGGTGGATGAGGGGAGAGCAGTGGATATTGTCTATCTCGACTTCAGTGAGGCTTTCAACTCTTTCAGCCATAACAACTTCTCAGAGAAGCTGGCAATGTATGGACTTACATGAGTGGACAGTGAAATGGACTGAAAGCTGGCTGAACTGCCAGGCTCAAAGGGCTGTGTTCAGTGATCAGCAGCATGAAGTCCTGCAGGAGGCTAGTCTTTAATGATGTACCCCAAGGGTTCACACCAGGTCCAATACTACTTAAGCTGTTCAGTAATGAATGATAGGACTGAGTGTACCCTCAGCAAGTTTTCATGTGATACAAAATTAGAAGGAGTGGTTGACAGGCCAGATGAGTTTCCTGTCATTTATACCGACCTCGAGCGGCATGGAGAAGTGTGCTGACAGGAACCGCGGGAAACTCAGTAAAGGGAAATGCGAAGTCCTGTACCTGGGGTGAAATAATCCCATGCACCAGTATGTGCTCAGGGCTGACACACTAGGAAGCAGCTTTGGAGAGAAGGACCTCCGGGTCTTGGTGGATGACAAATTGCACAAGCCAGTAATGTGCACTTGTAGCAAAGAAGACCAGCAAAATCCTAGGCTGTATTAGGAAAACCATTGTGAACAGGTTGAGGGAAGTGATCCCTTGCATCTGCTCAGCAATGGTGAGGCTACACCTGGAATACTGCACTCAGTTCTGGGCTTCCCAGTACAAGAGAGATATTGACCTATTGGAGAGAGACCAGCAAAGGGCCAAAAGGGATTATTAAAGGCTGAGGCATCTCTCATATGGAGAGGCTGATAGAGATGGTATTTGTTTAACATGGAAAACAGAATGCTCAAGGTTTGCGTTCTCATTGATATTTATTAATACCTGATGGGAGGCTATAAGGAAGACAGACCTAGACTATTTTCAGTGGTGCCCACCAACAGGAGAACAAGCAATGGACAAAAGCTGAAATACAGGAAAATCTTTCTGAATATAAGGAAACACTTCTTCATTGTGAGGGTGACTGAGCACTCAAACAGGTTGCCCAGAGTGGTTGTGGAATCTATCCTTGGAGATATTAAAAACCCAACTGGACATGGTTGAGGGCAACCTGCTTTGAGAAGGAATCTGGACTGCATCGTCTCCTGAGGTCCCTTCCAACCTCAACTATTGGGCTATTCAGCATCTTCTTGAGAGTATCTTACTGAGCTACTCTACTTGCTGAAATAAATTAAGATCTTGTTTGAAACAAAAATCAGTCTATCAAAATTATTCCATTTGAAACACTGAATGCTTTAATCTTTCTGTAAAAAACAACACTAAAAATGCCTTTGTGTTACACTTTCAAGAGGACAAATATTAACTCCAGCACTGTCTGCTGTGTGAAGGAGAAAATCTTGGACAGCTCACAGAATCAAATAATCCACTCCAATGAGTGTTTTATAATTTTCCTCATTTCCTCTTTGTTTTCTTTACAGAAGACACAATACTTGTAGAAGTCAGACACATTAGTATTTGTACACTATTATACTGAGAACTGACCTGTGATGAAATATGAATCCAGTGCCAAATTCAAACTGACCTTTATCCTCCCTCTATTACTCCCCAGATGAATTTGAGAAAAGTTTACTTCATTTAGAGAAAATTTCTGCCTCCGCAAAATCCTTTCTGTGTGGATTTCTATAGGGATATCTTACATAAATAAAGAATCTACTGGTCCCACAATGATGATTCTGCACTGTAAACAAATAGGTGAGGAACAATGGAGAAGTTGGTGGAACTGGTAGTCTCTAAATCTAGAATGCAGGGGTATTCCACTTTCCCTCATTTAAATGAATACCAGGAGTGAGAGAAAAAAGAAAGACAAAAAATAAACACAGGGACACCTTCCCACCACTGGGTTATATGAGTTCTCCAAGCCTAGGAAAGACTTATGGTTATATTGAGGATACATTGGATCATTTCTCCAAATTTTGGATTGCAGCCAATATGGATGCAGACTCAGGGAACTCATAACCTCTTATTCTGGAAGTGGGTGTAACCTTCCTGAAAATATGGCTGTTTCAGTTACCTCTAAAAGTAACCTACAACAGCTACTCTTTTCTGGTGCCATGTTTATACCACACAAAGACGACAGCCCTTTCCTCATTTACTGCTAATAATGAAGCACTTGGTATGAAGTTTGATTAGAATTGCAAGCTCCACTCTGAATGCTTAGGGGTGGAAAGTCTTAGACAGTCCTGTGATAAGAGCATTAATGCAGAAGTCTTCTGGTGTCTTAGACTTGAACATATTATTGTCAAGGTCCTGATCAGCCTCATAATTTTCCATAATCCATCTCTGCAACCTCTTCCTTCACACTCACAGCTTTAGCTCCCTGTGCTCAAGGTCAGCTCTGATATGGTGCAGCTGTGCAACCTCAGATCAGCCTGCGGTAAAAACAGCTAAGCTGTGAGAAAAATGTGTGGGAAGTCTCACCTGGGGCCTTCATACCTGAGCTCAGAAGCTGCATTTAAGCTCAGGCCCTTGCCCCTGGTCTTTGAGCTTACACTAAAGCTAAAGCCTACTTAGTAAACCCAGCACTTTTCTGATCCTGACCTACCCTTGCTGCATTAACCTTAGTTCTGCCTTGCGATTGTGGACTTGCTGCCTGGCAGTACCTGGATCTTTGGAATAACTTTTTGGATAGTTACCAACATCACTGATCTTGATTTGCTGTCCTTGTTCAGGTACTGTGGGACTCCACTCCTTGCCTGTAAGGTCATTGTCCCTGCCTACCTTGCTGCTATCCTTGGCTCTGGCCTGACTTCCCTTGTGAAGCAGCCCACTTGACGCTTGTGCTCCTTGACATGTGCTAGTATCATCCCCAGCTCTACTGGGGATGCACTTGAAAGAATGGGCATGGGGCAGAGAGTAATATGGTGCGTCTGAGAAGAACTGAAGACAGAATTTTTTTTCACTTGTTAGAAAAACTTTTTTTCCCATTTTATTGCTTGGTTAGTTTTTCCCTCATCGACTGTAAATGAGAATCTTCTATTGTAGAAAGAAGCTGTGAAACTCGCTAAAGTCTGAACAGTTACTCTTTTTTTTCTTGACTTGGTTGCACAGAATCTATGGAGGTAAATCGGAATCTTACTTGCAATAATCTATTCCTTCTATTTTACAGACTTCAAACATACATACGTCAAACATGTTAAACAAATTCCATCTCTCTCATACATATATCAAACAAATGGTGCATAGATATTAAAATAAGCATCACTGTCATAATTTATAAAGAAAAGGCATTCGAGTAACAATTTCAAGCTTGGAGTTGCAGAGATAAGAATTATTGAAGTAAGGGGGAAAAGAAATATACTCTTTTCTCTCTTACTAACTCTAAACTATTAAATGACACTATTAAGTTAAACCTGAAGTGTGATGAGGTAAAGCACAAGCTCAAATTTTAGATACCAACTGCATGTCTTACAGCTACAGAAAGAACTGGCACAAAAAGGTGGTGGCAGCATGGAAATTTCAACCTTAGATACATACAGCGCTGGTATTTAGCCACCCTCATAGATTATTTTGGTATGTTAAACAGAGAGGATAAAACATAGGACCAGAGCCCACAGGGTCAAGCATTCAAAGGAATTGTTTGATTAAGTTTCAGGGCATTTGTTTTCAAGATATCTGTCTGCATGCAATAGCTTCAAATATGATTTATCTTAGTACATAAAAATATTAATTGGTATGTGAAATAAAAATATTAATTAGTATTTTAAAATATTAACATAATCTGAAGACTGACAAAACCATTATTTATGCTCATACTTTTCCACTTTTTGTGGACATTAGGTAACTATTTCTCTGAAAAACTAGTGCTCCTGGTAGTAAGCCAAACAAAGAACAGTTAGTAAATTATTGTGTTTTCAGAAAGGCCGCGTTTTATCTGAGTGATGTTAAAAAGGAAATAGATTCTATACAGTATTTTCTGTGCAATAACGAACAGTCAGGTTAAGGAAATGAGAAGAAAGAATGTCAGCATCTCACCACAAATCCTGGCTTGCAAAAACAGGAATAACCAAAGCTGGGGTCCTTCTGAACACAGATGCCATGTATGCAGGGGTTGGAAATGCACTCATTGACATCCAGCTCACAATGGAGTCCCTCCCATCCTGTCAGGAAAAAAAAAAAACAAACCACAAATCCAAACCCAAGACCCATTAAAATCTAAATCCATTATTGAGTGTCAATCAAAAAAAGCTATGGGTAAATATAATAGTATAGGATTGTTATGAACTATTTTGGGCTGTGGTTTCTCACAGAAAAAAGAAAAGAAATAGATTAACACTAACCAAACACAACCCAAACTATATGGACTTTACAATTATACTCAACTGAACATCTATTAGGCTAGTTAGTATTAGCCGACAAATATTTCTGTAGAGACCCTAAGTAAGCAAACAAGAGTTAAAACTGAATATATACTTTCATTACTGAATTAACTGACTTGACACTTTACCCTCCACCTACAGAATTATCTGTATTGTTACCTCTCTTGCAGCTAAGAACTGGCAAGGGTAAAATGCTCCCTGAAACTTCTTACCTCATTCCAGATCTGCATAGTGCAACCGAAGCTGTATTTTTTTTCCAAAATTTAAACTGAAAGAGTATGGAATTGCCTATCTTAATTTTTGATCTTTTTAACCTGTTCATTACATTCTGCATTATTGACACATTGAGGAAGGAAAACTGGAGGTTTAGATAGATGAAAACAGTCACAGTCACACAAAATAGAATACAGGTAAAGAATTTAAAAGAGAAACTCTGAGACAGATTATTGTACCAGATCAATAAGGAGAATTCCTTAGCAAATACAGGTTCATGTTTCAATACCATCAGAATGCTCTCTTCTTATACTTCAATACTCAGATTACTGGCATTTTTGTTAATACGCATTGGTTAGAAAAATGTCCTTTACAACTAAGTACAACCTTAACCTAGAGGACAAAAAATGGTCTGGAAGCTGGGTTTTAGATCATGTAATTTCAGCCCATCTTGAACTTGCTCCTCAGAGGCTAAGCTGAACTGGAAGCAGCCCATTTGCTTGCTAAATACAAACCCAGACTTTTGTAAATGTGACTAGTTGTTGAAGAACACCAGACCTTCTGCCATGATACTTCCACAACCCATTATAGCTTTGTTATTTCTGCAACTAAATTTTCCCATTTCTAAACAAACAAACAAACTCTCACAGCCCCCAAAAACCCCAGCAGTCCTCAACTGATAAAAACCTAGTTGCGTCTGTCCTGCATTTGCCTCAGAGCATGCATCAAACGGACCCACCAGTTACATTCCAGCCCTGCTTTAGCTGCCCTGGTAGAATTACAGCCTGCCCCAGCTAAGGACTTCAGCTGTGAGGATGCTATTCGTTCCAGTGGCTGCTGTTGTTGCTTTTGAGCTGTCTGAGATGCTGTCAGAATACAGTTTACATCTCTCTGCTGCTTCTGCACCTGAACAGCCTGCAGCTGCAGCCACAGATCCTGAACATGCATCTATTATTCTAAGGGTATGGGGCCTGCTACTGGGACAATAGCTGATAAAATTCATGATCCATTACAGAATGGATTTGTCAGAGCTAAATCAATTTCCCTTTCTGGTATCACATGCTGTCACCACATGCTTCATTTTGTTCTCTGGAGGTTTTTGGAAAGCTGCAATAATTTGCCTTGTTCCTACTTATGTCTTGCCACTATCTCTTTTCCATTTCATTAAATTACAACTGTTGATCTGTTGCTGGATATCTCAGAATTTCTGCCTTGTGCAAGTTCTTTCCCATAGTTGCCTTTAAGCACCCAAAAATACTGACTCTCTTCTCCACATTTCTATAAGTGAAGCTTACTCGAGAAACCCAAGACCTATCATATGTGAATAGTAGTAGCCTGCAACAAAAGCAGATTTGTTCCAAGCATTTCTACTTTCTGTCTCTGGAAGTTATTTTTTCTTTACCTTCTAATTCCTTTCTTCAGTCGTGCAGCTTTCCAAAGAGCTCTTCCTTCCAAATGTTCCCCTGCCTCTTCAAATTCACTCCTTTTCTGAGCTCTAACCTTCTCATCTCTTCAGCTGTTTCAGAGACTCAACTATCTTTTGAAAATACACTAATTTAAAAAAGTAAGATATGTAACCATGATGCATATACCTAATGCATGTGGTTCCTTCACTCTGTCTTTTCCTGGTGGAGAAATAAAGTAGGGATCTTTCACCTGTACTAATGAATGCTATTATTAAAAGAAATGTAAGAGAAAGGCAGCTTACAGCTGGGTTGGAACATGTTTAAAACATGTTAGCAGCAGGAGTGAGTTCCAAGGCCCCAGAGAAGCTGCTTCTACTTATAACAAGCATTTCCACATACGGTTGCATAGAGACAGCAGTTACAGTCCTTGGCTGGCAAGCAATTTTTCAATGTCTATATTCAAATATATTTGAAGTATTACTAGCTTTAAAAACAACGAGAAAAATTTTGAACTCAACAAAGTATTCTGTGTGAGGCACTGTAATGATAAAAAATACATCTTTTAAATTTTTAAGTAATCTGTATTGGTGAAGTTGTATACGGTCATATGCAGTGCCAGGTAAAGCGAGGGGACATACAGTTTTATCCATGTGGAATTTCCATTGTGTAACTGTGTTGAGAGGAAAAAAAGATATATAGCACTGAAGATAGTCGTGACTTAAGCTTTTAAGTTCACAAGGGACCTTTATGATCATGAACTCTGACCCTCTGTATGGCAAAGTCCAGAAATTTTTCAGTCAGTTGTTCACACATCAGGAGTATAGCATCTTTCTGGATTACTGAGTATCATTTAGACATAAAAAAAAGTTGCTATAAAAATATTAATCTGTGAGCAAGTTAGTCCTAAAATTAATTACGCTCTAGTAAGCCAAACATGCTTCCATTTTAGTCTTACATGTTAGATTATCATTCCTCAGTACTGATTACACAAACGAATAAGCTGTTCATATTGACTCTCTTTACACACACACACTCTTGCTTCGGTATCTTGATTTCTTATTTTTTTTTTAAATCTGTTATATATAGTTTCGTAAGCTGCACTAGGGACACTTTCAAATGACAAAAATACATAAAATAAAATCTTATTGATATTTAATTCATTATGTGTTTTATTTTTAATGAAGAACAAGTATGGATATAAATCTATGTAAAAATTACACAAACAGAATGCTAGATAGTCTACAGAAAAGTTTTGTGTAATACATATATAATCACTTGACTTCAGGAGAGTTCAGCAAGATCTTATTGCTTGTAAATCAAAACCAACAAGGCAAATATACCTCAGTACAAAAAGAATAAGCACATCAGATGTACGAAGATACCGAGTGAATAGAATACTTATCTTCCAGAATATATCTAAATAATCTCTAAAACAATCACTAAGAAATCTTGGATCAGTACCATCAAAGAAAGTATTCAGCAGTGCAGATCAGTACAACAGGAAATAATAGACTTGAACTGAAAAATTAAAGTTTCAGGAGGTAGGTACTAGTATGACTCTTAAATTGAGAGTAACTGAATTATGGAGCAGTATGTTTCAAGGCAGTTATTTATACCCTACTTATGTTGACAAAAGGCTCTTTGCTAATAAACATGACAGGAGACAGTGAGTAGTTCTGAACAGATTAAATTTGTGATTGCATGACAATGCAGGCTGATTGTGACCTTTGCTTTTGTATAAATACTAAGCCCCTTATACTTTCCTAAGTCACAAGACCTGTTTAAGTCGATCTATGTCAGCATAAGAAGCCAGCTCCCACTTTTTTTTAGAAAGTGCTTGTTTTGATTCTATTTATAATTGTTCAGAAAATTTTTCATCACAGCCAGCAGACCTAAGCATGGGTATGTGTGACAACAACAACAGTAACAACAACAATAATAATAATAAATGTTAGTTAAAATGTTCATAATTTCTTTTCAGTCAATATCATTCTGAAGGTAGTTAAATTATCTAGTCACTATACAGTGCCTACTTGACTGCTTCGTCAGTAAGTTACATTAGTAAAGATCATACATAATAAATCTAGCTGTAGATAATCCTTCAGGCTCACTTAATGAGCTGGTTTTAGCTTTAAGTCTTTCTAACATGCTTATTAGAACAGCTAATTCTCTTTAGATTTCATTCAAAAAGCTTGTCAGAGAGAGTTAATCTTTTTGTACCTTATAGGTTATATACAAATAACGAGCTTGATCTAATTTACCAATTTTCTCTGCAGTAACACTGATAATTCAAAAGTAGCATTGTTTAAAATTGTTCTGTCAGATGCCAGTTACCTTGTTGACATTTACAAGTGTATCCATTGATATGATCTTCACAGGTTGAGCCATGTAGACAAGGTGATGAATTACACTCATTAACTTCTATTTCACAAAACTGTCCAGAAAATCCAGCAAGACACCTGAAGCAAACAGCAAAGTGTTATACTACGCATAATCGTTGTATAAAATACCCTTTGTGTGGAAACAATTTGTATGAAGTATATGCATGAACAAGACACAATCTCGTATATTCCTTTCTGGTTTAAGGAGTATTTTACTGGAACTCTTCCAAGTTTCACATTGTAATCCATGGTGATCCTTTAGGATATTTATGACAGCAAAACCCATCCACAAATTCACATCTGGATTATAATCAAACCCAACAGTCTCAATTACAGTTTACTGGTTCTAGCAAGGTGAGTACGAATGTTTCTTAATGTACTCTTGGGAGACTGTTAGTCTACTAAAATAGTTTATTTAGCTAAGTAACTGCAATCTATGTTTGGAAAACTGCTTGTTGAAAAATGTTGCAGCATTAAATGTAATTACAGCATAAAAGCTAACCTTTGGGGACCATGCTTTCATTATAATTCTAGTTATCAGATATTAGTAATCTTGAAAAAACTCTTCTGTATTTTTCTGATTGTAAATCCTATGTGATCATTAATACCAAAATATTTCCATATGATTTCAACATATAACTATACAACTGACCCAAATAGACTCAGAAGACCTCTAATGAAGAACAGAAATCTTATTAAGCTAATTAAGACACATCCTTGCATACACATGCACAGCTTTACAGATATACTCAAATACGTTCCCCAAAACAGAGCCCCATAATGGTATTTACAACATTTACTCTTTCGAGACATGTTGTACATGAGGCAGCATATTCAAAAACTCCTGTTAGCAACCAGGTGGCGCACATCTTGTGTGTTGCCTTGGCTCTAATGAAGGACATAAAACTTTATGCCCCACTTAGAGGAAGATGAGTGCATTAACAAATTACCTTTGAGTAAATTAGAATAGTCATGTCACCTACTAATGTCCTGGTTTGGGCCAGGACAGAACCGATTTTCTTTTAGTAACTTTGCTTTTTAGTTAAGTCTCTTCTGAGAAGCTGCACTCTCTGAAATTAACTGCATGTTTTTCCAGACAGTAGCTGCTTCTAGCAGTGATAAGGCTTGGTGTTTATAGTTAGTGCTGGAACATCAGAAGCAATGGTATGCAGAAAGGCCCTTGCTTATAGTTATCCCTATGGAGACCAAGGTCGATGCTTGCTTCTGCTAACTTTCTTGTGCGCCGGAACTGAAAGAGCAGAGAAGTCGTCACCCTTGCGACCCTGCGGTGGGGAGGAGCGGGTCGGACAGGTGACCCAAAACTGACCAAAGGGAGTATTCCATCCCATACGCGTCATACTCGGTATAAAGCAGAGGGATCACGAGGGTCTCGCTCTCTTCTTCTATGGCCGGCATCCGAGGAGGACTCTGTCTGATTCTTCTGCCTTCGATCCCGATCCGTGCATTCCTGAATCCAGCTCCTGCCTGCTGCTGCTGAGTACAGTCCGGGACTTTCCTGGGGCGTGCCCCGCAGCGTCCGGGTGACGTATTCGTCATCAGTGGGGGGGAGCTCGATATCGGTTTTGTACATATTTGTATATTTGTATATATTTCATTATTATTATTATTCATTATTATTGTAGTTAGATTAAAGCTGTTTTAACTTTTCTAACCCATAAGTCTCTTTCCCTTTTCTCTTCCCCCCCCCCACTTCGGGGAGGGAGGGGGTTAACAAAGAGCGTCTGTCGTTCGCTTAACAGCCAGCCCAGCTTTACACCTTGACAACTCCTCAAGGTGCTACATTGTGTGAATACAAAACACATCATTAGAATGAAGTGTCTGCAGTGTCTACATCTGATTTCCAGATCCTGAAGCAAAAGAGAAGGAGGATGTACCATGGAACAGGTATTTGTAACACTTCCTGAAGGATCATTACATTACATATAAGTAATTATGTTTTGGTTTATTTCTGCCTTGACTATTAGAACATATTTGTTTCATTTTACATGGAATACTCTCTGGGTTATGGGATTTGGAATCTTGCAAGACAATGACAGTAGAACAGATTTTCCAAAGTCTACATCAACTACAGCTGACAGTGACAACATACTGCTTGGAAAACGTACAAACTGATGCACACACTACTATTTTTCAAATATCTAGTTATAAGCTGTGAGAGAAAAAGCATGGATAAGGTTTAATGAGTGAGTCATAAGGCCACCTGTATTGCTCTTTGGCCACAAAACATTAAGCAAAATCTACTGAGAAGATATAGTTTGGCCTTTCATCCTATTGGCAAACATCAAAGCCTAGGATTTAGAACCGGATTTGTCCCACCTAACGTCACATACCTAACTGTCATAACCCTAGGATCTTCCTATTCTTGGTGAAATAAGAGGTGCAGAAGACGGTTCTGTTCAATGAAAGCTTAAATAATTTTCTGCAGATACCTTTGTCTTTCCACTGGCTACATAGCATATTAAAAAAAGATAAAAGAAAAAATTTGAAGGGAGTAACTTCTCCCAGGTATGGGAAGGAGGACCAGAAGGATGAACTCCTATAAAAAAATGGAAAGAATATTCTACTGGGAAAAAAAGGTAACTAGACAGAGGGAATACTGGGACAGTTTAAAATCCATTTAACTTTATACTTCTTGTGTTTATAGGCATTTAACTTAAAAACCCCAAAGTGGTTACAACATAAAGTGGAAGAAATATACAATTATTATGTAAAAATTCTGGACGGAATAACTATACCCATGTGTATCTAAGGTGACTGGGCTTGATTTTTTAGTCTGTAAAACTCAAACATTGAAGAAAAGCTTAACAGTCTTTTTAAGAACTCTCCTGTTGGCAGCTTCAAGTGTGCACATTTTTATAAGTTGTGTATATTTGCTGAAGAGTACAACCCAGTAAAGACAAGACCAGTTTACAGAGTTACTGTGGTCATAACTTGCTGGAGCAAGAGTGACTAATGGAGCAGACTGATGTCACTCCAAAGGAGAGAATCACAGAATCAATACAATAGCATCAGCTTCATATCACCAGATACAGCTTGGATGAGCTTTGGATGATTTTCTGCTCAGCAAGGCTTGAGACTTCAGAGACTCAAGGCTCTACAAAGCCTTCAAAGACACAAAATATATAGCCATGGGCCTAACTCCATAGACACTGAGGCAGAAGAATGAAGTTGTAACGTTAAATATATATATGTATAAATGTGTGGTAAAATAATCTATTTTGTACTGAAAAGTTTGCAAATATTTATTAAGTGTATAATAGAGTGATGGTGGCGTCACCAAGAAAGGAAAGTTATAAAAAATATGACTTTGCCTTCAAATTGAAATTTAGGTGGAAAACATAAATCCATGAAATCACTTAAATATTCAGTAAACTAAATCTCATATACATCAATTTGTACAAAGTAACCTTTTTTCCTCAGACAGGCAATCATCCAATTAAGAATATTTAAGAATATTTCAAGTATTTCACACTTGGATGTGTTTTATTTTTTGTAAATGCTACAGTGCCACAGTGTTCAGTTTGCTAGTGTTCAGTTTGCTTGTGTTCAGATAGCATAATTAGATATAAATGACACTTCATGACTGCAGAGGCAGCCATTTTATTAACTAAACAATTCTGAGCAATTACAAAATAACTAACAGCAAGCATTTTACTGGTAAGTGCTTGCAAGTTATAAAACAACACTTAATGTTAGCAGCTTTCCCAAGTTTCTCAAAATTGCAATAATTTATATGCTTTATCAAGACTGTTAATGAAGTTAGCACTTCTTAGGAAATGACAGGAATTTTAATAATTTCTTAAATTTTTGTTTGCTCTTGCCTCCTTTCATTCTTACTCCTTTTTTAATAAATTTATGTTTTTGTTCTGCCACTCCACATTCTTACCTCCCTTGTGTCATTTTTTTTTAGCATTAGGAGGGACAGAAACAATCAAATTTAAATACAATTGACATTAGAAAATATAAGTAGATATGGAAAACAGTTCTGCTATAAATAGCAGTAAACCCAACTCAAATACTTTGAATCACATTTGTATAGGATGTTTGGGATATGACGGTTCTACAAATGAAAAAAACTGGCTTTTAGATAGCTTTCATATCAAGGTATGACCACTGCAACTCTTGTACATTGATTACCATTTAATAAAAAACAATTTATGCCTTTATAAGTAAATGCACATTTATGTTTAGCAGCAAATAACTCTTAGAACTTATCAGATAAAGAAAGCTAATACACTGTGAAGGCTGAGCTTTTAAACTTACAAAGGTATCAACATAAGATCAACAGTTCAGCACTGAAAGGCAGCCAAAAAATACTGCTCATTTTCTGTAAGAATAATGCATTCACAATTTAATTATGACCATTTTATAGGGATGACGGCGAAGATCTTTCTCTTTTCTATCATTCTCTACAGCTTTTTTCTCTCATATAAAATGCTGACACAATGTGGTGCAAATATAGTCCCTTTTCTGTTGTACCCTTACATCAACCATTATCAGGAGTGATCATCTTAATTTGGGCATATGCCAATGCAACAGCTGAACAAAAGTCAGAAAAAATTCTATTGAATTGGATGGATTTGAAATAGAATGTAACTTTAGTAATTTTACACTGCTGTAAAGAACAGAGATGGGAATAAGCATCTCAGCAAAATGCTTACATGAGGATTAGTGTGGTGTAGAGGACAAGTTCATTTCCTTCTTCCACAAAAACGTGGCAACTAGTCACCACTAAAAATCCTATGTATTTGTAGGAGTCAGTTCTTTGCAGTTTTCAACCTGTATATGACCTTAACTGCAAATTGTGATGTAATGGTAATTGCAAACTTGGAAACTCTATGTTCTGCAATGAACACAGTAGTTTATCAAGATGACCTTGAAGATCCTGCAGGAAGCTAACGGGCATTTGGTCTGGTTATGACAAATAGCACCTATAGTAAATAGCATAACGAAGAACAGAAGTGAAAGGAAGAGGCATAAACAGCCTCTTAAATACATCCACAGGTTTAGAATCAGCAGCTAGTTTCACTACCTATCTTATATCTAAAGACCTATCTTATATCTAAATTAATCTCAAGCCATCTAGGATACCCGCGAGTCAAAACAATCCTGAAGTGTGACTATATCATCTTAGGCACTTTCAAGCCAAAATTACTAAATCAGGAGTAAAGTACACTGATAATTTTGAAAGTGCTTCCTCTTTATGCCTGGCATTCGGGCTATTGGCTAATATTAACACAGAAAAGACAGATAATGAGTAAGAGATGAGTTTGCTTGTCCATAATAATTTTACTGGATAGAAGTGTTGAGAGAGATCAGATGGGACATTTGAGAGAGAGGCAGAATACTAACAGAACAAGAGGCTGGGAACACTTAGGGTAGGGAAATACAGGCTGAAGAAAGATCCAAACATTAGTGGTCTTAGAACACGAGAAAGTCACTCAAGAAATAGAAAAAGAAAGTAAAGTTTAAAAAGTAAAGCATAGGTTTTAAAATAAATTTGGGGGAGAAAAGGAAAAAGCTATCAAGAAACAGAAAGAATAGAAGGGTCAGGCCCTGCCCTTTGAGTGGTGAAGTTGCCATTGCACTGCTTATCTGGAGGTAGGAAAAGCTAATGCCTTAATGATGCTGCATTAGGTTCATGCCTATTTTTATGCCCCTTTCATCTAAAAGTCTAAAAAGCAACAGCCCTTAGACAAAGACTGTCTGTGCTTCTTGAAGACCAATTTCCTCATCCACAATGTTGGTCTCCAGTCTTTCCAGTAACTAGTGCTAGTCCACCTTAGGCTTCCTCTTTCTTGCCTGTACCCCTACATGTCTGGAGAGTGTTGGGAGTGATAAAGCACAGATATTTCCAGCTCTACTATTCTAAAGAAGCCAAGCCTCTATCACAGCTCAGTTTTCAAATTTGGTTTACAGTGAGACGTTCAGTTTGAGAGGTTCATCAGGTATCACTAGATGATTCCATAACATGATTATTGTGCTCTCACCATCCCCCAAAATGCTGCGATAACAGGCTGTCATGTTACACCTTGATGACACTGAAAATTGTTTTGCTCATAGAGGTAGTTGGCAAAAAAATTTGAAGTTTTGTACCTTTCATTCATACTTGATGTCACAAGTGATTGCAGATACCTGGGAAGATTCAGTCACTGGAAAGCAGTAAGAAATCTCTACTGCCTGGGTCCTGAAAAGCAGGGTTATGTTGGGAAGATTTATTTTGTCAGATCCAGCATTCTAGCTTTATCAACACGATTTTCACTATGGTTTTCATTATGATTCACTACGGGTTGATAGAAGCTGCTTTTTGTTCTTGACTCGCAGGGCTTGTGGTACGTTGATTCAGTTACATTAGAGAGAATAGTTATGCAGTGAGAGTCTTTTTGCAAAAAAGTATCTAGGGCATTTAAACTGAGCGAGCGAGGCATTACACAGAACAGGCAGGAAAGGGGCTGGAGAACGGGCCTGTAATGGACTCAGCATAAAAGCAATTTGCAAGCTTGAACCTGGCCTAGCTACACGTTTCAGGCTAAAAGAAAGATGGCTCATTTAGGATGAGGCTTAGCTGTCTAAGGGGCTGCCTATTAATATAAGGAAGAATTGACCTTTTAACCTAAGAGAGTTGTATAGATACAGAAAGGCAGCAGAGTTAATATGGTGTTATCCATATGCACTTGGCTGACCTACTTAGGAAAGATGAATCAGGCCCTAAGAAACATTCAGAGATTCAGTAATTTTAAACCACAATTTTAGCATTTAATACTATAATATTGATAGATAGATCTACAGAACTACAGGAAATTGTAACATTATTGATATTTTATGAATCAAAGGTCAGATAAAATGCCATCTACCTGATTCAAGTAGCCCTGTTTCACAGTGTTGTAGACATCCTATCCCAAGCCTGGCTATACAGTGGATCAGAACTGGGCTAATGCTTAGTAATAAGAAACATCTTTGCTCCATATATAACATCTAAGAGTCTAATGCAGCAGCTGCTGCACATATAAGACGGATCCCAGGTCTGCATTCCTGCTCTTCACTTTATCAAATAAAATAATTAAAACAGCAAATACAGCAGGGAAAATTACCAAATTAAAAAGAAAAATATGGATACCTTAAATGGTTTGCTTTTTTTTTTAAGTTGGACATTATGATTTATCAAAAAATAGTAAGGTACAAACACACTTCCTGTAAGGAATTCACAGAACTTCTACACTAGGAGAACGAAGTGGTTATTTTTCCATTAGTCCAGAACTTGTCAGATCGAACCTAAGAACATTGGTGTTTCCAAATCAAAGCGACAATCTTTTTTTTGAGATTAAAACTATAAGAGCAGCAGAGGAACTATTAATGAATTGGAACACAACTGATCTGTCAGTTGACAGAAAGATCTGTCAATGTCTGCTTGTTTCCTGAGTTCCTCACACTTCGGCATAAACTCAGCTGTCTATATTCTCTTGTCTAAATAATTATCGATCAAAACACTAACTGTAGAAAAGTCTGAAACATCCCCACAACTGCTCTGCTCCTGAAAATAATGCTAAATAAGACACTACGTGATTTTACTAGCTTGTTATTTAATAAGTGCGTAAATTTAAAAAAACACCCTTGCAGTTATTTAAACAAAAAGTATACAACTGCTTCTAAACAAAATAGTAAGTCTATATTCATAGAAGTATTGAAAAGATTCATCAGAGAAGGAGTAAGAGAACTTTGCAGACTTGTTCAAGTGTTTTATGCAGAACTGGAATTATTCAAGCCTAATTAGAATTTTGCAATCACAATTTTGGAATTGCCAAAATATCTGTATTTTTTACCAACATATTTCCATATAAAGACTAAGCAAATCAATAAGAGACTTCAACTTCGAGATGAAGTTTTCAATAAAAGTCCAAGATGTCCTATGTAAAGCTCCTGTAAAAAATCAGCAGTGATATAGCTTTTGTCAAAGTTTTTGTTCATGCTAATTCTGCATTCTAAGGGCTACTGGCATGCATACATTTATACTATAATAAGTACTACATTTAAAACCATTCCAAAGTGATCAATTCATGATTTATTAAGAGAATTAAATGAAGGATTTTGATCTGTTACAATTATAGCTGCAGTCACAGTAAAATTTTTTCTATGTGAGTAAACTTTCAGCCTCAGAGAAAATCTCCAAGAACTCAAATGTCAGCCAGATTTTTCCCTACAACTCTAATTCATATTCTGTTGTAACTCATCACTCTTTGAATCTATTTTTTATCTGTACCCTTTTCCTCCTCTCTCCCTCTCTTTCTTCATCTGCCTTGTAACCTTTTACAGCTTATGAATAATTTGTATATCCGTGAGATAGAAAGTTCAGAAAAAAACATGGTTTCTACAACACAAAACTTTATCAGGTTTATCAGGGAGCAATGATTAACAGCAATTGTACTTACAAGAGAGCGTTTATGTTGTAGCCTTTACTTGCCTACGTGACTCACTGAACCTGGTAAAATCAATGAACTTTATGGACCAATCCAATTAAATTTGTTTGGGACATAATTTTTCTTCATGAGTGTTAACCTCGATGAGTGGTGTAATGTTGTGATAATATCTCTCAGTTAGATAACTAGGACTTTGGACAGAATAATAGATCAATGTGAAAAGCACTTCTCCTGAGCAACTGTCTTCAGTAAAATAGTCTTGTAAATGTACAATCTCTTTTGACATTAGTCATTATTTTTTTCTTTTTCAAATCTGCATTTTCTGTCCAAAATAAATCTAGTTAACTGTTCTACTGTAACAGGCCAGCTCTATCACTGCAAATTTACACTGGGATTGCTATACATTATTAACAAGCTATGAAAAGTCACTGGCTAAATGTCATGGAGGCTGAGATATAGCAGCACCTTGGGATTCATATAGCAAACAGTTTAGTTTTAATCATCTTGGACCACAAGGTGCCTTGACATTTGTGAGGCAACTTTTTCCTTTTTAACTTCCACTGGAATCAGATCTCTATTATTTCAACCATAATTCTCAACTTCAAATGCGACAGAAAGTTTTACCTTCTAAACTAAAAAAGTGAAAAATCGATAAAACATGGACCTCATAATTCATTTAATCGATGCTCATAGGCCACCTTGGAAAGGAAAAAAGGAAGTGAAGTTTAGCCTGGGAAAAAGTGAGCAGGAGTGAGAGGGGGAGGTGGTTCAGTTTTTGTCTTTCTTTATATGCTTTTCCAGATATTTCTACATAACTACTGAAATTCTCGATTGATTTCCCTACCTCAAGAATAAATCTTATTTACAGTAATTAAGACAGAGACCAGGCCTCTTCAGATCTTGCCAGAACCTTGCTAAGAAACTCATCTCAGAAAACAGTAATACAATATTAATTTCTTCATGAGCTGATCTCTAAGCATATTCTGAAAGAAAAACAAACCAACTTTATGAGACAATGCAAAATACCATCCCCTGGTGACAATGTTTCCAGTGTGGTTTTTTTCCCCTTCTGTTTCTCCCGATGTTGTAGTTTGTGTTAAAAGAAATGGTCAAGAAAATCTGTATAGGCCATTAGGTCTGTATATATTATATATAGAGATCTGGATACATTATACATACTGCCCATTAACAGAACATCACAGCCCATCTGAAAAAGGCACTATTTTCAAAAAGAGTTTGTATCTTNTTGTGTTAAAAGAAATGGCCAAGAAAATCTGTATAGGCCATTAGGTCTGTATATATTATATATAGAGATCTGGATACATTATACATACTGCCCATTAACAGAATATCACAGCCCATCTGAAAAAGGCACTATTTTCAAAAAGAGTTTGTATCTTAAATCAACTGATAGTGTTTTAGTTGTCTCACCCCATAATCCTTGCATGTCTTACATCCTTTGATCATCCATGACTATAACATTAACTTGATTAAAATAAAAATCTATTGGCAGTAGAATCTTTTATTGCATTCTTGTTTCACTTATAAAGTTACTGAAACTTTTGTTGTATTCCTTTTCTGAAAGTGAGATTAATAGTTATGGCTATGTTACCGTGAACCTGATAGAGAATTCAGAGAGGAAGCTTTTAAAATTATCATTTTAAGTTTGACCAAGAATGCGACCAAGAATGACCAAGTAAGCAACTTCTATGAGCAAATCGCTTCAGCTGAGAAACATTTCTTCCAGATATTTCACTCTTTTAAGCTTTGCATTATGCATTACAATCAACTTTCATAGTGAGTTTTACCAGGTCCTTCAAGTAACATTAAAAATGTGGGTGCTGAACAGGTCACGCAATGAGCCCATTTTGGTGGAAACTGCCCCACGCATGTTTCACCAGCTACAGATTTTGAACTTTTATCACAGTAAGTTCAGATGCAGTAATTCCCTATGAAAAACTGAAAAATGAAGGTATCACATCAAAACAAATTACTTGCTGTCTGGTTATCTATCTGGTCTGAAGACTGTGGATGCTGGTGATGATGCAGCAGATGACTCAACCAATGTGTAAGCTATATAATTTTTTTTTAAAGTGTTCTATTGCTTTTACATTCTGAAAAACTGATGGGGTGGGGGGAAAACACTGAATTTTGTGTGCATTTGTGTGTGAACTCTTAGTGACTTCTGGGATCCTATGTTGGATCAGCATAGATCTTTGCTGTGGTTTCACTGGTGGGCTAAACTGACTGTCTCCATAAGCCCAATGACTCTGAGTTCAAAGTAATATGAGTCAGCTGCCTTATCACTGGTACCACTGAAAATTGCTTCTTCTGATGTACTTTGAAGCAATTTTCTATAGAGAGAATTTGAGAAAGCAGTCGATAGGGAACTAACAGCAGTCACTTGAGAGAGCTTTTCTCAGGTTATTTTCTCTAAAACCCTTCCCAAGAGTGATAGTGTGACTGTTAATTTTAGAACATTGATAATGAGAGGCCTTTCCCAACCTACAGGTCTAGCATATTATGTTACTTTTTTTCTTTCCCTTCCCTCTCTGAATTGTCCTTGGAGGCACTGTCAAGAATGAATTCTTCACCTCTGAATTAAAATTTTGCTTAGAATGAAGTAAAAATAAATTATAGCTCTCCATGGTTGTCAGCAAATGTTAGTTCTATTTTAAAGAATAGTGAATGTGCATCAAAACAAAAAAATAATAATAGTACACTTGAGTGGATATTTGATTTTAGACAGCTTTTTTTCCTTTATTCATCTACAGTTATGTCCCTGTCACATTAGCATCAGAGTCCCTCCTAGAGATTTATAACCTGAAGTAACAAGAGTCATCTTTTTCCTTTCTGCTTGCTTGCTTTCTTAGTTTATGGGACAAGTCATTCAATAATTAAAATATTTTATATTTGTTTGAAAAAAAAATATTAGAGAAAAATTAAGTTGGAAGAGGAGTCACATACACAGTCCAAGAGATCTAGGTTCACATCTTGTAAATATTCTGACTCTTATTGTCAGGAACTTCTCCATACTCATCATCAGTTTCTACAGAATGTAGCTTTGCAAAGGTAAAATGAATTTGCAAAGGGTAATTAATAGTGCCATTCTCTTGGAGAATGGATGTTAGAACAGCAGCTACAAACCATAAGGCTGTGACCTTATCCATATGTTCACTTTTAACAGCCCCAGATTTTCACTAGCAATCGGAACTTACCGTAGGCTTACAGAAATCTCTGGCTGGTTTAAAGATGTCAGATATTTATTGCTTGGTTTTGGCCTCATCTTTACTACATTTTATTGCCTGAGATTTATATTCACAGAGGTAAATGTAAGGAAGAATGAACTGATACATCAACATTTTGTAAGGAATAAAGGAAACAGAAGCAGTTTACTCTTACTCCTCTTAAAAAAGCAACCCTGTCAGCATACTGTGCTAGATACTCCAGTGTAAGGCATCCTTATTCCCAAAGGAGGAATGTTGCATGTAACAGCCCAAAACAGATTCAGGCAGTTTAGACAAGATTTGAGCCAGAAGCTCTGCAATTTTTCAGCTTTCTTTTGTGCTTGAGAAACAGTTAATAAAATAGAGAAATTATCATTTCTATAGAAAAAAAATCCAAAAAATATGCAATGGTAGGGCAGTAAGGACCATATTTAGAGCTTTATTCCTGA
The DNA here is from genome assembly GCA_013398225.1 of Steatornis caripensis. Classification (NCBI taxonomy): domain Eukaryota; kingdom Metazoa; phylum Chordata; class Aves; order Caprimulgiformes; family Steatornithidae; genus Steatornis; species Steatornis caripensis. The sequence continues at coordinate 233,787 of VZSC01000533.1, forward strand.
CTATGATAATATAAGTGCAATGTGGGCTAAATAAAACTACTTCTTTACTACTCAGGACACACAAAACTACTTGGGACATTGTCTGCATTTTTATTTATAAAAATATCTGGCAAATAAGGGTCTTTATTCTCACAGAATGTCTCAGGACCACCACAACACATACTAAACATTTGCTAATAAAAAGTTTCATTCTTTCTAAGGTCATTCTTATTATAAGAGACCTTAAACTTTTTCAGTCCACTCAGATACAGCCTTTACTTTCCCTAAGAGAAAAAGCAGACTTCACTGCCAGTAAAATTTCCCACTGTGGTTAACATGGACATTCTTATTAAGTGATAAATTACATACTTACTAAATCACAGTTGGTGGGGTGTGACAGTGTTATAAGAAAGGTTAATCTGTGGAAGATCAGGTTAGAATGAATACAGTAACCAGAATGCTTAAGCCTTGATGAAAGTGTATTAGAGTTAACACACTCATTTTATTAATCTATCCCATTGGAAACTAGATGCATTTCTTCGCACAACAGTAGTGTGGGCAGAACTAAAGGAGGAACTGGCATGTATGTGTGTGCACGTGTGTCCTTGCAGGAATGATGAAAAGCCACCATTCAGCTATTTGCTGAAATAACCCAGATTTGTGCTCAGATTTCACATACAGAAAGGCTATCATTATCTGGCCAACCCCTGCTCAAACAGAAGTCTCCTTGAGCTTTTTACTAATAGTTATTGTACATGAATGAGTATGTTAAGACAGGTCCTTAGCTGATGTAAACTCTCGTAATATCAGTCTTGACATGTTTCTGTGCTATCCAGGCACTCATTCATAATCCTGGATACAAAAAAACAGATTAATATCAGACACCATTTTCTTATTTTTCCGATTTCCTTGGTTCAAATCAGCTCCTTATGTGACTGTGTTGAGAACCAAGCAGAAAATAGAAATTTTTAATCAGTAGATTTTATATAGATCCACTTAAAGGCATCACTTCTTAATATCTTAGTGATCTCTGTGCTGGAGCAGCCACCAAAACATGACAAAAGTAGCCAAAATGGTCTTCAGCCTATCCCAGACAAGACAGAAAATTAAGTAAAGCAAGTTTTATTTGTAATGCCTGCTGCCCCCAGTTATCTAAGATATCCCGATTTTCAGTGGGGGAAGGCTGGTGCTTCCAGAGAGCAATTCATACCACTTTAGGTATCTATCCTAACTTGCAATCTCCAGGAAGTGATTCAGCTGTTTATTTCAGGAAGGGATAATTCAAAATTTGAGGGTGCCTGTTGCTCCATTCAATATTAGCAGAACCCATGCAACTTATTTACACAGATGCCTAATTTTTGCAAAGCAGATTTGAGCAAGATGGATCTCGTTATTAGTGTTATTTTACTAGAAGCTTTGCCTCTCTAGTGAGATTTTATATGTACAAAGCTAGTTAGCTAAAAAACTTGTTTGCTCTCTAAAGTTCCTCATTACTCTGTCTCTACATTTAAAATTCTTTCCTACTTATAAATAGCCAGAATCAAATATTGCTCATGAAAACTATTTTATTTTGAAAAGTCACAAATGATGGACGACTGACTGCAGTCAGGGATTTCTGTTTCCTAAAGAACATGGAAAGCACTCATTGTTCCAAACTGAAAGCCATCCTGAGGGAAAAATCTACAGGAGTATATACTGGATTATAAAATTCTCACTGAAAAGAAATGTGCTATTTGAAGTTGACTTTTTTGTTAAATTTAGGCTACCAAAGATATTGTTCTGGACTTAGGACTTCTGAGAGCATATCTCAAAGCTAAATCCAACCTACTTTTTTCCCTTGCATCACTCACACACTTCCTTAAGGATGTCTGGAATGTAAGGACACCTGGTTTGTAAAGATATGTGTTTAACAGCTATTCATCAAAAGGAAAAAAAGAGAAAACATAAGAAAATTAATAAATTAAATAGAATGACACAAATCTTAAGGAGCGATAGACAACTGAGAGGATAACAAACACAAGGCCTTTCAGGTCACTAGCTAATGGGACGTTGAAAGAACCAATCAAGAACAACAGTGGAGAGGCTCAAAGAGAACTTTCTAACTAGCAAGAAAGGAAATAACATTATCTTGTATGTGATGGCAATAGCAATAGAAAGTAGAAATCATGTGTAAACAAGCTTCTCATCAGTATGCTTCTTTGGCCAGTCCCTCCACCCATCTCCATAGTCTGTGCTATCCTTTTACTAAATTCCATTACTAATCACATTCTTTGTGACTCTTGCTCTGTTCTGTGTGTGGACATGAGTAGTCAGTGAACTTAAAAGCTGGACTAGCCAGAGAATCAGCATATGAAAGACCCAAGGTCTGAGCTTGTAACTGTGTAAAGGGCCTATGGTGTGAGTATGGATATGGGAATTTAGGCCCATGCTAATATTTGAGAGATCCATGAATATAGATTTGTTTGTGAATAACGATGGAGAGGTGTGTGCGAGTTCCACCACTGAAAATCAAGACCATCAATCAGAGAGGAAGAACAGGATCAGGCAATCCATGATGATCATTTGTATGTGACTGCAGTTGTGTTTATGTGGGTGCCTGCAAAGGCACTGCTGTGTTGGATCAGCGTGGCTGGTTAGCTATAGGGGGTGCATTTGCATCCCTCCCAGCCAGACATGTAAACATCTAACAGACCAAGCAGAGAAATCGTCTGGGCTTGCTTAAGATCCACCAGATTCTGCTCTCCCTTACTACTCCTGCTTCTCAATTTGAAGCATGAAGTCAGAGGGCTGTGGAGAGCTGATGTCCTTTCTCACTACCTCAAAAACTCGACAGAAGACTAAGCTGTTGCTTTCTCAGGCACTGCCTGCAAACCCTGCTCATGTAAATAGGATTGCAGGTTAACTAACCTCCACTGACTGCTTCATCCCATAACTGATCTTTGTCAGCACCAGCAAAGGTTGGTATTTCATTTGTATTAGAGCTGAGGTGCTCAGTTGTGTGGTAGGGTTTTGGGGGTTTTTTGTTGTTGTTGTTTTTGTTGGTTTGTTTTTTGGTTTTTTTTCCACACTGTTCCTTTACTTTTCTTTTGTGAACCACTGCAGGATCTAATGTGAGTGATCACTGCCAATATTTCATGCTCCTTCACATTATGTGCTTGACTTAAACTCCTTTGTGTATACTAGCTTATTAAACAAGTGAGGAGCTCACAAAACTCTGAAAGAGAGAAGTTACCCAGAGAGATAACCCTTCAGAGATAAAACATTCTGTACTACTTTAGTTAGTCTAGTTTTGCAAGCACTATCTAAGACCTCTGATAACACAGTTATAATACAGAATTGTTAGCACCTCATTAGCAGGCTGCTATTTACTGTCAAGACCAATCTACCTAACCCCCTTAGCTTATTGTTAGTATCCCCAGGGATCACTTCACAGTGATTGTCTCAGCTAATTCTCAGTGTGAGTCATTTTAACTTTGAATGGTCCAAAATCAAATGAACTGTAATAAGTTCCATCCGATAATATATTCTCAGTTTTAGAAATCGTATTAACACAGTTTTTCCCCGTGTTTGTACCCACCATTTGTGTCCTCCCACCTGCCTTTAGCTCAGTAGATACGGTATTGCTGAAGGAGAAACCACAGGGTTTGTTCTAACACTGCGAGGCCACTAGACTGGGGCTTATCAGCCATCATTTGTCTGGACTTGTCTTAGGTTTGCCCGAAGCTTTGTTTTAGCTTTTTTAGCTATAGCAGACTGTTAGCTAATTTGTTTTGAGTTTTGCTTATCTTTGTACAATTGTGTAGCATTGTGTCTCTTGTTGTAATAATTCTGATATAGCTCTGTGAGTAGCAGTGATGACAAGTACTATTCTAGTGACACAGTTTATTGTGCACAGAATAAACTGTGTGGTATTGTGGAATACAAACACTGGATAACAGTGGAGGCTTTGAAAAATATAATCACAGGATGACAGATCAAAGCTATAAACAAATCATCACTGTCTAACTACTGATCACTGAAGAGGTGAGACATTTGGAGCTGGACAAAACTGGTTTTAGGAGTAACAAAAGACAAGCTTCCCGCATAAAAAACCCACACCTTATATAACAAATGCAGATATAACACAGAAATGCAAAAGAAGAAAGGTGTAGAAAATGTTAGAAGATGCTTAAAAGTACCCTCAAGTATGAGAAGGAAGAAGCACCCATCACATTCCTTTGGCAAGAGATTCAGGACGACAACTCACCATAACCCTTTCTCCCTGAATTAAACCACTGAAAGTGGAAAGTCTGTCAGCTTTAACTATTAAACTATCACGACTGTGATTGAACTGCAATAATCAGATAACATGCATGGCAAGTCCTAGTACTTTTGTTACTGAACTAATCATATTTATTTGACAAGACTGTTAAGATTCTAATTAGACCTACAGTCAATTCTTGGCAACGCATATAAAACATGTCTCTCGTGCTGTTGGGACACCAAAGTTTTAATGCAACATATCGGGAGAGGCAACCAGACTTAAAATTTAGTTGAAAATTCTTCCCCCAGGTTTTCCACATACCTCTAGCGCACTCTCCACCTACAGGCTCTGCCAGGTGCTTCTAGTAGTAAGCGCTATAAAATTTGGAAACACTGACAAAAACCAACCTGTTCCAAACCCAGACTGACTTATGAAAGAGGAGCAATAGTGTCACCTGGAAAAAATGTTACTTGTTCATGACTAGTCACTGCTACTGGTTTTTTGGCTGAAGAGAGGTACGCTAAAGATTTACCCATGGTGGTGGCCAGGGGAGAAGGCTGGTGAACTACCATAGCAAGGAGAAATTGTGACATATCAAAAATGCCTCTAATGGCTAGGAACAACTCATTTTAAATCAAAACTCTTACCTTAGATTCCCCAGAAGCATGATCAGACAATATTGCAATCTGTCCAGATTACTAGCATCCACAGCAATTTCTGCGCAGCAGACATTTTAGGAGAGCATATAGCTCCATTTAATAGTAGTAGAGAAGAACACTATCAAGTCAGTTTATATACCAAGGGACGTATTTGACTGCCAACAATGTAGATAAAACACTTGAAAACAGCATTCCCACATAAAAAGTCAGAGCACCTCTTTGAAAGGCTGGACAAAGCTGTAATAATTCTTGGAGAGCTGAAAACAATTTTGACACAATAGAAGAAAATAGTGGAAAAGGAGAGAAGTTGGTAAGAACCATTTGAGTGCAAACACAGTACTTAGTGCGCTATTTTTAACGTGTATTCATTGTTTTATTCAAGATGATCGTCGAAGAATACTGTAGAACAGTACTACATACCAAGTTCTTGGAAAGATTGTATAGGTGTCAATGGGGATGAAACAAGAACCAATTTTTAAATAAGAGCTCCTCATACTAACTAGAACATTAGTTGATTTTCTTCTCATGCTGTGTAATTGCAAGATCCTGTACACTGACAAAAAAATCTCTAGGCTTTGTTACAAACACATACCTTCCATAAAATATGCACAGACACTACAGCAACTAGTGAAAGCAGAAAACTAAAATAGATATTAACGATANGCTATTTTTAACGTGTATTCATTGCTTTATTCAAGATGATCGTCGAAGAATACTGTAGAACAGTACTACATACCAAGTTCTTGGAAAGATTGTATAGGTGTCAATGGGGATGAAACAAGAACCAATTTTTAAATAAGAGCTCCTCATACTAACTAGAACATTAGTTGATTTTCTTCTCATGCTGTGTAATTGCAAGATCCTGTACACTGACAAAAAAATCTCTAGGCTTTGTTACAAACACATACCTTCCATAAAATATGCACAGACACTACAGCAACTAGTGAAAGCAGAAAACTAAAATAGATATTAACGATAAACAAGAACATTTGCAGAAAACAGTACTTGCATTTCCTAAGTGAGACTGAATGCAAAACGTAACTTTTATTTCCCCATGACGTACATCTTTCTTTTTCCACAGGATATTCCCCTTCGCGGCAAGCATACCTATTGCATATGAGAAAGAAAAACTCATGTCTTCCTTACATTGTTTGGTATCTCACAAATACTGATGATCATCTGTGCTAAACTACCAGCTGCCAATAGATCATCTCCAGTTCCTGATTTAAGCTAAGAAGTGGATTCCTCTCCCCCTTCTCACTCTCCCACCCCAAAATGGATAGGATAAGTATTAGCATAAAGATGGTGTTGCGTAGTGCTCAGTCATAAACTGTATTTGCAAAATTTAGTAGTGGAAATAACATATTACCCGTCTTAACCCATCACTTTTCAGTACCTTTGACATTAAACCTCTTCTGTCCAGTCAAAACACTTCTGTTACAACCTAACTACTTTCTCACCTTTTAGGGATAAGTTGAAGGTTCTGTTGAAATTCTTACCTGCTTAAAACTGCACCTCTAATCTTGAACACCTCCACTACATTCTCAATTTTATGCAGCGTACTTGTTAAGCTCTGTTTAGAACTTGCTTTATATTCCAACTAAAGGCTTCATTCCTGCCATTTGCAGCACATAGAGTGCCTTCTGCTTATTTTTGTTTCTTAGCCTTCAGTTGCTAGCTATAGTGTTATGGGTGGGATTCAGTCACCTACATCCAGACATCAAGTGGCAATTTAAGCAATCTAATGTATTCCACCAGACTTCCTGCTACTTTTCCAGAACTGCTTCATTTTCCCCAGAGGTCCCACATCATATTTACTACCCTGTCTGTGTCTCAGATTCAGAAGGGAAATTACAGTTGCATTTAACACCTACTGTACTCCAGTAACTGTGATTTGTGCCATTAACAGTAGAAGGACACAGCCTCTATAGTGACCTGGCTCTGCAGGGTCGCATGATTTGTCTGAGCTTGTCTTGGCCTGAACTGGATTTGCTTTGTTGTATCATGTATGCCAATCTGCCTGCCCTGCTCCAGCTTCAGCTCTGGGGAGGGTGTCACACACACCCCAAGTCACTGTCTGACAAACCATAGCCCTTTGCGGGTAGGGTGCTGCAGCTGGCAGCCCAGGAGAAGGAAGCATGTTGTGAAAGGGAAACTCATGAAAGAAACCCCAGTGGACCCAAAAACTGAGGAGGAAGAAGCCTCTACCATCAGCATCATGCTCTTCACAGAGAAGACATCAGAATGCTAGTGGCTTATCACAGGCTACCCCATATTTTGCATAAGGGACAATTGAAACACCAGCCTTTAGGACAAGGTATTAAAAAAAAGAAAAGTAACAACTTTAACTGAATTTACTGTGTTTTTCTGTACTAATTAGGTACCCTGGAGCACTGGGCTGATAAAACCAGTTCATTGTTCCACCATATACTTTGTGTTCCCCTTTCCCTGTGGTAACACTAACTGCAACCCTGTCCAGACAGCTGAATGCCACCCATCGCACCACAGAACAATTCTCATCCCTTCAGTCATTTCCAGTGTACTCCACAGCTCAAACCACAATAGGAAATGCAAGGCTACACCTAACTGTGTCTGATGAGGTAAAAACCCTTGCCCGTAAGGTACGTAAGACCTTCTCCTCAGAAAGTGATATTGGAAGTTAAGATCTCATGTTTCAGTAGTCAGGAACAACAATCAGCATTTACACCTGAAGGCTTGATTTAAATGTTTTCCTCTACTTTTATTCATTCTTCCCTGGCATTCACAGAGCTATCATAAATACCCATTCAGAAAGTTACCTGACACTTTGTAAGCCACTGCTTTAATTTCTTTAGTAACTTCTTCAGATCTTAATCACGCAAAGCGGTCGCGTCCCTCGCCTACAGAGCTTCACAACATGGCGTCTCACAAAAGCAAGCCGCTCCTCAGACGTGCCACGAGTTCAGGGGAGACAAATAAATGTGGAGATAACTTAGGCTTCCCCGCTAACGCTCAGGAAAACTCACTTCTAATGTATCATGGCCTTGTAATGAAGATTATCTTAGTCTACTAGTAGAAAATTTGACCTGCACCTTCCATACTACAAAATCTGGGTGCAGGGGAGTAACAAGGAAAGATGGAGAATTAAAAAAACAAACCAAAAAAGGCCCTCCCCCCACCCCCTCACATCACCAACTGGCCTATCAGGAAACAGCTAACGAGCAGGGCCTCACCAATCAGGGAGTGGCTTGCAGAAGCCATTAGCTGCAGAAGCCCCTGGAAGACTCCAGAAAGTGCTGAAAGCCGCAGTCTGGATCCAGGGCAAAGCTAAAGCGGAACAAGACATAAACACCATATGCCAGCAGCTGCCAGGGTGGGGAAAGGCTACTGAAAGAAACAGAAAGCCAGTGAACAAATATACCTGACCTCCAAACTCACCTCTGAAAACAAAAAGCACAAAACCCAAACAAAACTTAAAATAAATATAAATAACCCCCACAAAGAATTGGGGGGATGGAGAGGGGACAGGGACAAAAAAGAAAAAGGAAGCAAAAAGCTTCCCACAACAAACCCAAATAAATAAGGTATCCTCAAACTGCCAAAGAATGGGACCCTCATCCCAAAAACTGCTGAAAACAAGGGAAAATCCAAACAAAAACTTGCCAAAAAAAAAATCACTGTCTGCCTTTCTCCTACGCCTGGATGCACCACCTAGAGGGTTCACGCCGTGTACTCGCACGAGAAGGGGCTGATGAAAGAACGAACCCCTTCTCATGGGCGGCGCTGGAGAACGGGGCGTGCGTGTTGCAAGGCCGCGTTTGGGCACATCCCCAGAGGACAGCTCAGGCCATCCCAGACGGTGACCAGGAGCATCCTGCTTTTTCCTCTCCCTGTACCGAGACTGAGCTAGGTCACTACCCTCACGGAGACCGCCGTGGGGACAGGAGAATGACATCTTCTGACAGGCAGTCTGTCCAGCCTACTTATAGCACAACCACTGAGGCAGCTCCTCGCCACGCGGGAGGGTCTAGGGCTCCTTGCAGATGCATCCCCTCTGCTCAGATCCAGCTCTGCTGGATACATGTCTCCACATTCCTCACTCCTCACATCTTGTTGCTCACCTCATTGTTACTGAACGCAAAGTGGGAAGCAGGGGTGACACTGAATGTGGTATTTCCTGTCACCTTTATTTAACTAGAGAAACTGGGATTAATACAGAGTTAATCCCTTTTGGGAGAGGCTTTGTCAGAAGATGACATTAGCTCCTTCTTTTCTCCATGTGGATTTTGTCAGTGAGCCAAATGAGTGTCCAGCACCACTCTCAAACATTTTTTCTATGTAAACCTCACACAAAACTTCAGTCTCCCCTATCCATTTACAGTTTTAAAATACATTTTGCAGCAGTGTAAAAGAGGCCAAAGACACTCTGTGACATTTTGTTTCTCTTAGTGACTCTGACATGGTGCCGAGCACATACAGAGAGGACCAAATTACTCCAGCTCCTACAATTTTTATGCTTCCCTTATGCCACTGTTCTTTTGCTCCAGCCAATTTAGGATGCTGGGATCTTGCACAACTGAACTAAGTGGCTTTCTAAGCCTGATCTGCTCATTCTTTTGAAGTCAGTAACTGCTCACTAGATAGAAGTTACAAGTAATGTATTTCTCTTTGTGCCTCTTACTGACAGCAAGAAAAACATTAATTTAACTTCTTTGGCTGAATGTGAACTAAAGCCTTAAAAAGAAGATGAGTGACTCAAACTACTTTGCTGCTGTTGCCCTGCAACTCTCAAAGAGAAATGAAATACTGCAGGGATCCTAGAACTCAGTTACAGTGAACTTTCACAGGAGAGCATAATTTCAGTTACAATCTGCCAAACTATACAAAAATACTAGTTCAGCTTTATGCACATTAAGTCTCCTTGACCCTGTTCACTTCTGAAAAGGATATATATATTTAAGGGACTTAACAAACAATTTATTTCCAGCTGATTTCTCTCTGGCAAAGAAATCGCTATTGAAGTGTTACTTTTTTCCTATAGACTCAGAATCACATCACTGATACATTTATTGTTGTCATTGTTATTATCATTTGTATGAACCTAACAGCAAAATAGCCAGATCAAGATCTGCGAGTCTATACACACGATAAGAGAAAGCGCTAACAATATAAACAGACGAAGCCAGAGGGATGGAAGCCCAGTCAAAGAAGAAGGGAGATACTCAAGGTCATCCAAAGTATCAGTGAGAAAGAACTGAGGTTTTATCCCAGTAAAAATTCCTGAATCATTCTATATGGTAGCCATTTCAAAAGTAACATAAACAATTTGCCAAATTAGAGTGATCTAAATTTAGTATGTTATTCCATGTAATGTAATACTATCATCTAGTTTATCTTTTTCTTATCTTTTTCAATGAATCCATAGTGACTTGCTAATCCTACCTCACATAGATACAGAATAATGAGTATTAATAATCTGTAACTCGTTAATCCTGATGTTGGTTTTGATACCTAATATTATATTTCATATTATGAAATACACGTATGCATATAATAAAACAACTAACACTCAACTAATTCAGAACCATAGCATATTTGTTAAGATGTGTAATTGTTTGAGATGTTTACAACTACTTTTCTCATTCTAATTAACAGGAAAATTGTAAACTATCTTTTGCTCCTTCAGGCTGCCTTTCTTAAAAAACATTCCACAGATGGAATTTTTGGTAAGTGCTTTACAGTAGTGTTTTATAAAAGTTGCATAGAGGCTTATGAACCACAGTTAATATTTAAAGCCTGCTTTCAGTGGCAGCAGGAAATGATTCATCTATGTCAAGAACAGAAAGGAGCAGCAACAAAAGCTTCCTTGGGAGGTATGGCCTTTTGAACACAGGGCAGTTCACGTATCTTGTAGAGAATTGTTCAATGGGTATCCTGTGTGCACACAGTGCCTCCCCTTTTGTTTAGGCTCTATTCATAACACTTCCAAGTTTTCTGTATATCTTCAGTCTTATACAGTGGACCTGTGTGAAAGTTTGCACTCTCCTACTCCTCAAGAAGAAATACCTACAACTGCCCTAGCTCCCGCTTGTATTTTTATACCTATACCTATTTTATACCATATATCAATAATAGTGATGACCTGTTTGTCAACAATAGTGTTGAAAGTAGCTTAGGTCTCTAATATGGACTATAGAAAGTAAGGTTTTGGATCAAGGTATAAACAGAAAGTGGGGGTTTGGCTTGTCAAATATCTGCAGTCATTTTTTCACATCTTTGTCTCTTCCATGCCCTGCAATGCCTCAGTTAAGGAAGACACAAAACTCATTTTTCTAAATACAAGTGTAGTTCTGTATTACTGTATCTAGAAAAACAGTCAACAAAAAATAAAGCACATCTAATATGGAGAAAAAAATCCTTGTCTTGCTACAACAGAATTCTACAGTCAGTAATCAATGTTGTTCTGTTAAAGAAAGACAAAACAAAGGACCTTAAATAAAAAAAAGGTGGAAGTTTCATACTATCAGTGGGGGTTTTTTTCTCTTTTGGAGCACATAAAAAAATCTTATAAATAAATGTGCACACCTACACACGCAGATTTTTTGTGCTAGAATAAGCTGCAGCAAGTATATAAGCTTCTGGAGGTAAGCATTCTAAATCAGGAATGTGATGCAATCTTTCAAGAGTAATCACATATTTTTTAAAAAAAAGCATATGCAGAAACTGTATATATTTGTACAAATTATTAACTCCTTTTCATTTTGAAATACATATCTACACTTACACCCATATAAACACTTGTGCGCGTATTTACACTGCCTCTGCACAAGGAAACTGATTTGCTGCTACAAATTGCTACACTTGCAGACGTCTGTTACAATTTTAGCATTATGTGTCAAAAAAGAAGTGCATTTGAAAGCATGCACTTTCCGTTCCTAGTGTTGATTTTGAGTAAAATACAAGTTTATATTCTATGCATATACTCCAGAAAAGGCTAAGAAATCACCTCAAAGATTTCAATACTTGGACATATCCAGACATTAGATCTTGTAAATTTGTAAAATCCATTTCTAGGGCAGACACATGATTTGTGCATGCAGATGTTTGTAACTTCAAAAGTGCACGTGCATGTTTAAGCACATGTATTGCTACTGTGATCAGATACTGTGATGGATACTGAATGCTGGTTGTTCATTTGCTTCTGAATGAAGAAGCTGCGGAAAGCCAGGCAGCAGTTATGTAAGGCAGCCATGGAGAATGTGGCTGAGATGTAAATCAGCAAAGATACCTGTCTCAAGGACATAAAGAAGAGACATGGCTGTGATCTTACAAAAAAAAGTCTTCCATAGGCAGTTATGTTAAACCTGGCACTTGTCAATTACAAAGCTGCAGATGTTTCAAAATCTGATTAGGGCTGACTTAGACCTTTTGGTTTCAGGCCATTGATTTCAAGCGTGCTTAGAGATTTGCTAGAAGGCGCAGTGCACAAATCTATATAAATAAAAGTGCTGGTAAATTGCCAGGATATTACATATCATATCATAATCCAGCAGGTGCTTGCTCTGGGAAAACAAAGTGCTTGATGTGGCTCTCAAGTTCACTAGACAGTGCCTGGTATAAAACATAAATACTCTGTAGTCTTCTTTTTCAGATGGAAGATTAAAACATATGTGCCTTGTATTTATGAGAAATTATTATTCCAGTGTTATAGTATGCGAGAGCTCTGATTGTATGACCAGCTAGACAATAGTAATGAGAGTGGTTTTATAACATAAATATATATCCATGGCTTCAAAAAACAAAAAGAAGGTATGGTTTCACTCAGTAATCGACATGATAGTTTTTATTTTTCCAGCATCAGTATCACATTAAATTTTGTTAATAGGTGACACTGGCAAAATAATAGGAGTTTACCAGTTACAAGTAGTTCTTTGGCAGGGAAGTTGTTTCCAGGTAGCTTTTGTTAAAAGGGGAAGTTGGGCAAGGAAAAAAAGTAGTATTTGGACTTAAAAAAAAAAAAAAAGTGAACACATATTTAAGAAAATATAGAAAGATAGAACCATGATCCAAACATGGAATCATAGTCATAGAATACCAGGTGGGAAGTGACCTCAAGGATCATCTGGTCCAACCTTTCTTGGCAAAAGCATGGTCGAGACAAGATGGCACAGCATCCTGTCCGGATGAATCTTAGAAGTGTCTGATGTTGGGGAATCCACCACTTCCCTGGGGAGATTGTTCCAAAGGCTGGTGGTTCTCATTGTGAAAAATTTTCCCCTTGTGTCCAACCGGAGTCCCCCCAGGAGTAACTTGCACCCATTACTCCTTGTTTTTTCCATGTGGCTCCTTGTAAAAAGGGAGTCTCCATCTTCATTGCAGCCACCCTTTAAGTACTGGAGCATGATGATGAGGTCTGCTCTAAGCCTTCTGTCCTCAAGGCTGAACAAACCCAGTTCTCTCAGCCTTTCCTCATATGGCAAGTTCCCCAGTCCTTTGATCATCTTTGTGGCCCTTCTCTGGACCCGCTCCAGCCTGTCCACATCTTTTTTGTGTATTGATGCCCAAGGAACAGAGTCAGTTTAACTTTCTTCATTAATACTTTTGATATGTTAAAGATATTAAAGAAATTACAATCATACTAGAAGTTAAATATATCTGGTTCTGTATTGCAATAGATATTAAAAACTAGTTTCAACATGAATCATAAACCCTAATAACATTATCATTCAACTGTTTTCCTTTCTATCTAACCCCTGCCATAGCCCTGCAGACTCATACATTCTAATTTCAGAGAGACTGCTACCCTTAACTATTTAGATTTCCGGAAAACACAGATCATAAAACTGCTCCCAGAAATGTATTCATTAAGCCCATCAACTTCTGTTTAAACTGATTGTCTGTATGTAATTTTTTCAAGTATCATCCATTGGGTACTTTATTCTGCATTTAGCAACGGGAAGGATCACTGTTTCAAGTACCTGCTCAAGCTTCACAGTTACAAGCAATTGTATGTGTTATAAATTTCTTTCTCCTTCCAGTTAGTTTTCTTTATCTTTTGTAGCATAATATACACTTAAACATTTGTCTTTCACCTCAAAAAGCAAAAATACTGCATACTACGTTTTTAAAATTATATCATAATGCATTTTGATTTACCTTCATTGCTCATACACTCTGTTCTGTTCAGCTAATGATGTATTCTGACTTGTTCAGATATTTTATTCTACTAGTACTGAAGAATCTCAAAGGAAGACCATCATCATCCAAGACTATATCCTCTTCTAAGCAAGGGTTAACCCTAATTTTTTTTTTTTTTTTTTTTTTTTTGCATTGCTAGAACATATTGAACTGCTTAGAAGTAACAGGAAAGGAGTTTAGTGTTTAACTCTTCAATGAGTCCGTATAGTTTCAGCTCAAAGAGTAAACTGTTTGCCATATACACTGGGTGTAGAAAATATTTTCATTTCTTTCATCTCATGATTATTTTACTGAGTATTCACTGACGGACTATTTAATTCACTCATGGCTATGACTAGCAATGACTTGACTGCTGATCAGCACAATCAAAATATGCTACTACTTTGTTTTACTTCTATTTTTATCGTATGTTCAACTCTGTTACACAGCAAGTACCTCCAATATTCAGAAGGGATTTCATACTGATGGTTAGAAAATATTATTATACAAATCATATGTGGGTATGTATATAACTACATGCATATATCTCTCTATATATCCACTCTGTATGTATTTACACACATAAACTCAAAAGGATAACATGACAGAGAAATGTTCCATTGAGAGATTGAATTGAAAGAAATATATCAAAATTAAAGAATAATTTATTAATAATTAAAATATATTTCATTATCTGAAAAAAGGC
>VZSC01000533.1:248663-289796 GCA_013398225.1 Steatornis caripensis
GTACCATATCGAGACCAAGACCAAATTTTATACTACCCAGAGAATTTAAATGTTGATAGAAGTGATTCAAAATATTAATTTTTAAAATTAATGTGTCATGAGACTGTAATTTATGCATTACATTAATTCTCTTTTCTTCTCTTATATTCATATCAAATTAATATTTTTGTTAATTATATAGTTAAGTTAATTGTGTTTTGTCTGTATTAAATTCCTTTACCAACTATTGAATTTAAGACCAATAATAAATCCTTTGGGTCCCTTTTCAGTCAAAAGCAGAAGACTGAAATTCTTCCCAATATAATGGATATAGGCAGCTAAAGCCAAGAGGAGACATAGAGTAGAATGTAATAGCTTTTTCTTGCCACCTGTTACTGGAGGGTAACAGCCTGCAGATCTTCATACAGACACTTAAGACAAATTTTCTTTAGCCCGTTCCAAGCAAAGTCAGTCAGATTGACTTAAATTATCAATGAAGCTAGTTTGAACTAATACAGTTGACTGTATCTATCTGACTTGGATTAGGGCAGTTTTATTCAATTCTTTCTGCTACTGCTAGTTATTTCAGGTAGCTGACAACAATCCTGTGGGGCACACAGGGGTAAAGACACCACTGATGAGCTGTAATGAGCAATATAGACAGTATTTTTAGCTGGCACTGTCATACCTGAAGATGGTGTGTGCCCACAGTGACCATTTCAGAGAGCTCACCTGGTCCCCTTGCCTTTGGAGGAAATTAAAGTTGGACCATATGTGTGCAGTCAGAGAACACTGAATTAAGCAAAATATGCAGAGATATGGACAACTTCACAAAAATACAGTGCTGCAGGAGAATTCAAGTACAACCTTTTATAAAATTGAACAGTTACTACTTTTGTCTATGCTGGGAAAGGTTCACGTTCTAATCTTCATAAACTGAGAAAGTTTGGATTTATTGTTCCTGTTCTCGAACAGAATTGCGCAACTTTCCATGCCTCTTTCCTTAACTGTTGTGAATCATCCAAATTACGTTTGAGATGTTACATCTCAATGAGGCATTTATTTTTGTATTAGTGGCAAAACACTGAAACACGCTTCTTTACAAAAGGGAATAAGGTTTTGGACATGTTGTAGAAGTTCTTAGCTTGGTAAATACAGAAAAAAATTACTAAAAACCTGTACCTGGAGTCACAGAGTGAAACATACCTGAAACAAATGAGACCTGCGCTATACCTGCCCAGCTCTGACTGATGGGATTATTTGCTATGCACTGAGAAAACAAAGAACAGGTAATTGCCACTGTGAAGGTCTACTGGAAAGCAGTCATGAGATCTGACCTATCTCTACCCTGCTATAATGAATGGTTCAGCCATATGCTCTCTAAAGAAACAGAGAATTACAGATACTGTTAATAACTTCACATTCATGGAGCACATTTGGGGTGGAGGCCAGAAAATTATAGTAACCCAGGTAATGACTGTTAATTGGCTTAGATGGGGAGAAAACTGTAGAGATTTATCTAGGATGACTTGACCAGCAAGGTCATTGTGCTAACCACCCAAGTTAAACAGTAATGAGTAGTGAAAACAGTAGTCCCCTGGGGGAACATGTTTGCAAACACCCAACGCTGCAGAGAGGGTTGAGCCTGAAATAGAAGCACTGCACCTAAACAACAGACCATCAGCCAGGACTGGGACCAGCCAGGAATGACTGTCCTGTTCCCACCCCAGATCCACGGTGCTGGCCACAATGATACCACAGGAACTGTGCCCTTGGTCAGTGTGAAGTTGCTATACCCTTCCCACTAAGCAAATAAATCTTGTATCTTATGTTACTGAGGAGGGTGGTTCTGTTCTTGCGGCCATCTCAGCCTAAATTCCCCTGTTACAATCTGTTTGGGTCAGCACTACACCAACAATGAATTCTAATCAAGAATGCAGTTTGCTTCTCTGATACAGCTTCAAATCAGAGTTAAACAAGGGCGCCTTGTAACAGATGGTGTATGTACACTAGTAATTAACTTTTTAAAAAAAGTGCAACCTTATTACTAAGCTGAGAAAAAGGCGAAGTTTTTTATGGGGACCGATATTGATTTTGGGGGTGGACTAGATGATCTCCAGAGGTCCCTTCCAACCCCTACCATTCTATGATTCTATGATTATAACATACAGAGTCTATAACTCTTAAAGCTGTTGTATAATTTTTTGCACAAATCAGATACTATAAAATTGTTATCTCTAAGATGTCCTCACTGCCTTTGCAAATTGAAGGGTTCTTAATCCAGTACTTAGTGTATACTTGATACTAATATACAAGGCTAGGACCTACATTTGGATGTCAACAGGCAAATATGCTTGTACCTAATAAGGTGCCTAGGGCTCATTCTAGGTTTGCAATACATGTGGATTGATTGGAGAGGATCTGAAGATCAACAATTTGATTCTGAGGGTCTGACAGCCATACTGTATGCATTTCATGATTATTTTCTTTTTAACTTTAAACTAGTTATTGTCTAGTCCTGTAGGCAAACTCATCTGGAGACCATTAGGTGTCGTTCTGGAGCACATCTTCTGGATTAGTTTTATCTAAAGTAAACCTATCATGTAATCTGAGACCACTCTGTTGTATGAATCAAAGCATAGTAAATCAGGCAATCACAAGATAATTCAAAAGTGCACTCTATATAAACTAAAGCATTAATGTATGCCCTTCCAAATATCTCATAACATTTGATAAAGACCTACCCAGTACAATTAGTTAGCAAGACGGTTTAGACTGTCCTTAGGGATATGATTCAGTATCGCACTGTTTTAGGGGCTGCAGGTTCAAACTGCTACCAGATCTGCCATAGATCTCCCATAGATACAGTGTCATATCTGCTAGTCTGTTGTGAAAGTTTTAGGTACTCTAGGGCATTTGCAGTGGCATTGATAGCAATGTTTAGGAAACAGATATCAATATTTAGGAAACAGCCTGAAACAGACACTTCAGCTCCAAGTCTCTAGGGAGGACTGTACTGCTTTTCAAGCTGCAGTGACTGTACTGACTGGTTTTCATGGACTACAGCAGCAGCACAGACAGCTGGCTATGTATGTACACCTAAACATAGACATGTGGAAATTTAAAATGTATATGTTTTATTCTGGAGGTGAATCACCCCAGCTGTGTGCATTGCACACCAAAAGATGCATCACCTGTAACGGCGTGTTGCTACTTTCAGTACCAAACCCAACATTAACATACATTTAGGATGAGCTAACTTTTGTTTCATACCAAAATGGGTGGTCTTTGCAAGAGGTAGAATTTTATTGCCGTGGTGATATGCCAGATTGCTGTTATTACTACCTAGTCTATCAGAGCAGAAAAAGATTTGTTCTCCAGAGCAGTCTGCCTGTCTAAGAAACACCACAAGAATTACAAGAGGTTTTAAAAAACATAGTTTGTGGGGGTCTCACTCTTAAGTTAATGTAGTAGAGTTAGCAAAGCACAGGCTTTAAATAAGATATGAGGGGGATGGGCTAAGGCTGTGCACATGTACACCCGTGTTTGATCTCTAGGGGTTTGGGTTCAAACATAGTACGTCAGTAACAGAATAAGATGTTGCGAATCTGAGCTCATCTGTAATTGAAATTCACTCCCATTTAAAAACATTATAGACTGTAGTTTTGTAGAACTAGGACTCTACTTACAAGTGCTGCACCCATTAAACAATTTGGAAGCAGAGAGTTACGGAATACTACCGAGAGTCACAAGAAGTCACATAGTATTAGTCACTGTGAATGCTGATGTGGACCAGGTGTGGAAACACATATATATATATAATACAGAAGAACTCCTCATCTGGATACTCATTTCTAATATTAGCCTTATATAAGAAATTATGGGCAGAATAGTAAAAATAACGCATTTTAAAGAGAACTGAGAATATTTTGCATTAAGAGAACATAGATAAACTACTCTTTTATTTCAGCATTGATTATTTTATGCAGATCTGTAAGAAAAAACAGAGATACAAACTGTCAGGGATTGAAATAGATTTTGAGAAGTGTTATGTAGTTTTCCAACATTCTTATTTTTGTAGTGAATATTATCATTTCCCATGCTCAGAAACTTACTTGCTGGTGATCTTAATGCATGCAGCTTAATAAAACCACAAAATTGATCTATTATTGTCTTTAGGGAAAAAAATTGTGTTTTTATTTTTCAGTTAATTCACAAAATGAAAGTGACATCTATTATAAAGCACTGTTGTATATCCAAGTTATTCTGGAGTTAGAATTAAAATGAAGTAAAAATAAAAGGCTGTAATGACTACTGGAAACACTCCATCTGTAGAGCAATGGTATGAAACAAATTCTTTGTTCTTTCTGCCCTTCAAAAATGTAGAAGCCTAGTAATATTCATATACTACACTAGAATTGTATGTCTAGCTAATTAGTTATTAATCAAGACTATACTGGTTTTGTATTCATGTCTCCAAAAAAAAAAGGAAGTGGTCCTTTGTTTTGTGAATTTTGTTTCACACTTGATGCAATTTTTGGGTGGCCTTTTGTTAAGTGTTTTCATCAGTGTTTCAAATCAGTTAATATGTTAGGGAGTTTTATTTTCTTGGTTAAACTGATTGTTACATGTTTACCTTAATGTATAATGTAATGATTTGTCTGTGGTAAGCACAAACTGGCTTTTCCGAGTCACCCTGACTCTTTTGTGCCTGGAAATAGCTTTCATGAAAACTTAGTGTAGTTCCCCGAGACCTTCTTCTTCAAATACAGGCTAATAATGTTCTTTTTGTACTCACCAAAGTTACTCTGTCCTATTTAGTACTAGACCACATTTTCACTTGTCTTTCTTTTCCTGATAATGTACCTGTAGGCATAATCAAAATGTCTTAACTCTTTCTTGTGTTAAATTAAGAACGTCTGCCTTACCTAGTAACTATCACAGGATGGGGGAATATACTGTTTCTGGCTGGAATTGAGTTAATTCTCTTTATAGCAGTCCCTACAGTGTTTTATATCTGTGACTATAATAGCGTTGATAACACACCAATATTTTAGCTGTTGCTGAACAGTGCACAGCATCGAGGCTTTCTCGTTTTCCCATTCTGCCCCTACAGCGAGTAGGCTGGGGTGGGTAAGAGGCTGGGAGGGGACACAGCTGGGACAGCTGATCTGAGTTGACTGAAGGGATATTCCATACCATATAACATCTTGCTCAGCAATTGGGAGGGTAATCTGTAAAGTCGCCATTGTTCAGAGGCTGCCTGGGCATTGGGCTGCTGGTAGGAACTGATGAGAGATTGCCTTTGCAACACTTTTTTATTTTTCTCTCTTACCTTCACTTATTAAACTGTGTTTATCTTAACCTTCCCCCACCACTGCACCCTCCCTTCTGCTCTTCCAATTAACAGGCCTACACTGAGACTGGTTGAGTAAAATTTCCCTCAGGCTGGACTGTGCCAGCTCACTGGAGTGGCGATCAGAGCAGGTTGCACTTAACTGCAACAGCACGTGCATGTGTGTGTGTATATGCTGTTCAGCATAAACCTGTCCCTGACACAGCCTCTCTCTTGGACTCTCATGGGTGGCCCAGTTCCACCTCTGTCTTTTGCTTTTACCCAGTGTTGGATTTTGTTGTAACATTTCCCCCCAGCCCTTATTATGGTGGCATTTTGCAACCAGATGATGGCATGGGTCACCAATCAAATCAAACNGACTCTCACGGGTGGCCCAGTTCCACCTCTGTCCTTTGCTTTTACCCAGTGTTGGATTTTGTTGTAACATTTCCCCCCAGCCCTTATTATGGTGGCATTTTGCAACCAGATGATGGCATGGGTCACCAATCAAATCAAACCACATTCTTATCACACTACCACCTTTCCAATAGTTTCAGGTATCTTTCTCCTGTCACTTGTTAATCCACTATTTGTACCAAGGCTCACTGCACTCAGTTCTTGTTCACCTTGCCCATGACTCATTATACTCAGTTACTCTACTCATAATTGAGGTAAGGCCATGATGCTCCCCTGACAGTAACTTTGTCCTACTTCACACCTTTCTACCTCAATATATATTCTAAATTCTTCATTTCTTTGATACAGGGCTTTTTTTTTTTTCCTAATTTTACATTAATTTGGAGTATTCTTTCTGTGACTTCTTCTTCTTTTATTCATTATCCCTTTCTTCTCTTCCCAGCAGGACTCTGTATAACTTAACTTGTCTGTGGAAGATGGTCTCCCTAGCAAACAAGAAACTTCTAAGGTCTGAATTTTAAATTATTCATCCTGCTATAACTGTGTTTCTGTGTGCAGATGTTTTAATCAATGCCATAATCCTCTTTCTTTCTTAGTATACTTTCTAATTTAAAGATCAAATAATGAGAAATAAAGTGGGTTTGGGATTGACTGAACAGAACATTTAAGAACCTTGGTATTTTAGTGTGAATAATTGTTTTGGGTGTTTTTTGCTGTTGTTTTTCTTTTTCTATCAGTGAAAATCTCAGCTGGCAAGCAGCAATTTCTAAATAATAGAACAGATGAATTTCAGGTGACATATCTTGTCTCTAGGATTTGGCAACCAACTTGGCATTTCATTGTCAAGGCTGTCATGCCAGATGCGTGATGCTTAGCAGAAGACAACAGATTGCTCCACATAGTTGCCTCGCGTCTTCCACTAGACGTTATTTTTCTGAAACTGAAGATGCTGCTTGTGGATGAATGTGCTACTGAAGTATGCCTAAACATTTTAATAATTTCCCAGAAAATGAACCCTTAAGTACAGCTCTGTATTGTCCAAGCAAAAGCTGTATGGAATTCAGGTTCTTAAATTTAGAAAAAACCCTGAAACATTAAAAAACTCCAGAAATATTTTAATTTGAAAAAATCAAAATTAGTACAAGTATTTGCTGACATAATTAAGGAACGGTTCTCTGAGTGCATCAGTAAATAGCAAGACTGTGAGAACAGCAATCAGTGACCTAAAATTGCTGCATCATAACTTACATTTAAAGTTTCTTTCATAGTTTGACAGAGATGTCAAGGGAGAACAAGCAGCAAGGAAAAGAAAGCTTGTCATTGAGCACTGTTATGCCCAACTGCTTCCCAGACCCCAGGTTACACTATAGTACTGTTTGTCTTTCAATGTGTGATCTGAGAAACCATCTGGCCATAGACTGAAGTATAAACCTTCATAGCTGAACTTGCATTTGAACCACCAAGTAACACTTTAAAGACTCAGTCTTAAGACTGCCCGTATCTTTTTAACACTCTACTTTTGCAAAAGGAGTCTATATCCAAAGAATCACCCTGTGGGGTTTTCCTCAAATAAATAGGTATTTGACTAGAGTAACAGCAGCTCTAATATGCCACCTCCCTGATTTTGACACAAAACGTACTTATTACCCAGTAAACCCCAGCTATATGTCTGTACCGATGACTAGTCTACTCTTGGAGAATTAACATCGAAAACTTGGAACCCTGAAAATATCCATAAGAGGCCAGCATAGAATTTTTTTTGTTGTAGCCCAGAAGTGTAATTTTCTCCATTTCCATTCAAAATCACCAGCATTTTTCATCTATTTTTTTGGTGTATGTTTAAGCCACTGTTTTGATTTGTGCATTTTTGT
This sequence comes from Steatornis caripensis, assembly GCA_013398225.1. Lineage (NCBI taxonomy): Eukaryota > Metazoa > Chordata > Aves > Caprimulgiformes > Steatornithidae > Steatornis > Steatornis caripensis. Next base: position 256,266 of record VZSC01000533.1, read on the forward strand.
CAATAGCCNGCCAACATAGAATTTTTTTTGTTGTAGCCCAGAAGTGTAATTTTCTCCATTTCCATTCAAAATCACAAGCATTTTTCATCTATTTTTTTGGTGTATGTTTAAGCCACTGTTTTGATTTGTGCATTTTTGTCAATAGCCTCTATATTTTCTATTTTCTTTTCTTTTAGCTTTTAAAGGATTGATGGCTTCAGAGCCCTTTCTTGATAGTACATGTACCAAATGGGGTTTTAAAGTCCCTTTTTATTAAGTATCTAGGAGGCAATCCAGTGTTACCAAATCAGGTGCTCTGAACCACCTTTGGGAAGCATATAGAAAAGTATTAGTTTTAACCCATTCACATGCACCTGAGAGTTTGTAGTAAAAAAACCCCCAACAAAACTACACTGACTTTATACATAAACACTTCAATGTTTTCACAATCCATTTTTAGAGCAAGGGTTTTTTTAAACGACCAGTGCAAATTGTAAGCTTTCTAAAGNGTAGTTCACTTTGTGAATTACAGAACTGTGTAGCATAAACAGCTCACCATCTCACTTTTCTTAAATAGCCATCAGTTTTACCAGTGCCAGAAAGTGCTGGAAACCTTCTACATGGTATCCACATTTAGTTCTGTTTCATCATCACAGAAAAGACTTCAAAGATAAGCTGAAAAAGATTGTCTCATCTTTATCAATCCTACAACGAAGTGGATGAAAAAGTCAGCAGAATTATTTAAAAGCTTCTCTTATGTAACAGTTTGACTTGACCAAAGGTAATATTTTAAAATAAAATGTACTGATTTTTCTCTATTTGACTATAATTGGCACCTGCCTATGCAAATGTAAACATCATTCCTCCTACCTGCCTCAACCAGCTGAGAAGGATTCATGAAATACAGCTAGGACAGATAGAATGAGCAGTCTAGAGCTATTTCTCAGCAACTCACCGGTATAGTACACATTTGATCCATTAGGTTCAATTCTATTGGTCTTTGTAGAGTTTAAAAAGGAGGTTTGTTTTTCTTCCTTGGCTGCCTATATGAGTAATAGTAATTAGCAGTAATAAAATACTGTAGAAAATCCTGACAGGAAGGCAGATAGCAGACCTCTGCCAAGCAGCCCACAATCAAGGTCTGAACCTTTTGCACAGAAAGACAAATAAAAACTAAACAATAAAGTTAAACTTGTGTTAAAATGAATCTGTATTATTTTGAAGAGTGTCTACAAAATATATTTTGACAGACTTCTTTGAGCTCTAACCCCAGACACTCAAAAATAAGTGTTTTTACATTTATTTAATGTTTTCAGGAGACAGGATATCTTTTCTAGAGCTCAGACCCTAAAGGAAAACAAAATAGATTTAAATATATAACCTGTCATCCCCTTCATACAGGGACATTTTTGTTATATGTAACATTAAGACCAAGTTACTTTTTTTCCTTAATGTCTTCTCTAAAGTATTTCAAGTTAACAGCTAAATAATTCACTTACTTGTAATGGCCACTCTCCCTTTTTTTTCTGTTTAAAACTTTGTATTTTTACATTTTGTATACTAAACCCAGTAATTCAATGCTTTATTTTCAGCATACTATTCTATATGCATTTATGAAAGCTTTCTTCAAGAAGTGCAGGTTAGTTGAAGGCAGCAGAAATTTATTACCTTTGCATTGATATCCCTCTCCGTACCCACCCATGGCGTTGAAATAATTGCAGCATATTCATTGGTTCTTCTATACTGCAAAATCTCAAAGCCCAAGATATGTTTGAGAAAAACAACACTTCTGCAATTCTACAAGAAAGTAATGTTTTTGTATAGAATTCAGTTTTAACCCATTCACATGCACCTGAGAGGTTGTAGTAAAAAACCCCCAACAAAACTACACTGACTTTATACATAAACACTTCAATGTTTTCACAATCCATTTTTAGAGCAAGGGTTTTTTTAAACGACCAGTGCAAATTGTAAGCTTTCTAAAGAAGTATTCAATCTTCATATTTAAAGATTATGTGAAGAAGTTACAAAAACATGTTAATTCATAAGCATTTTTTTAAAACCAAAATCATTATGCTGTCACTTATATTTCAAATTCTTTCTATATTTTAAAAAAAAAAGCAAGCACATTTATTGTAAATCACAGAGTAAGACAGTCATAGAATGGCTGAAGTTGGAAGGGACCTCTGGAGGTCATCTGGCCCAATCCCCCTGCTTAAGCTGGGTCATCTACAGCAGGTTGCTCAGGACCATGTTCACATAGCTTTTGAAAATCTTTACCTTCATCTACCAATTCAGTCATTCAGTCACAGAAGTTTATCAAGTCAGTCAAGCATGACACAAAGAAAACCACAATCCTTCTAGTATGATCTGTCATAGTGGCAAAAATGAAAAATTGCACTGAAGTGGCTGTTCACATCAGCTAATAATTCTTCATAAGCCCCCTGGTATTTCATACATATTTCAAACTTACTGTAATATCTCATTACAGCACTTACAAATTATCAGCTTTTGGGACAAGAGATTTCTAGTGATACTTTTTATTTCTTTATCTTCAAGAACCTTATAACTAAGCCATTTTTGTTTATACAGCTCAACTGAAAACGTACTGCATTAGTACCATTTTGGGCTTCTAGTAAAATATCTTAATAATAAAAAAAAATAAAATAAATAAAATAAAAATAATAAAAATAAAACAAATCTTTATGAATCTACTCAGATACATATAACAAAGGAAAGGTTATATCAGCTATATATAATCTGAATTTATGCCCATAAAAACAATATGTATGCACACAAACACACATGTTTCTACACACACACATGCACAATGTATTAGCATAACAGGTTTGAAAGAACCCAACAAAGAAAGAAAAATCCTTACTATTAGCCTTCGTGTTGGTAATTTTTGTTTACATTATATTTTTAAAGACTGCTGTAGTTACAGAGAATGCAAACAGAACACCCTACTAAATAGTCCGAACAGTTGAATGTATAAGCTAAATCATCTAGTTTGTAGTAATTCTATTACACCAAAAAGCAGTGTTCTGAAAAGAAATGTTTTCTACTTTCTTTCAGCTGTTAACTTCATTAGAGAATGATTTGCTGTATGTGAGATTAGTATCGGGGATTTGGAAAGTCAGGCACTCAGATGGTTATTTTTGAAGATTGATTGTGCATATAAATGGGAAACCACAACGTAAATAATTTTTTCTCTTCAAGTCAGAACTGTATGCTTTACTGTTGCTTTTAGTCTGAGTTGTTCCTGAGAAAGGGATATGAAGCCACCCTAAGAAATCCAGATGAATATGGGTCTAGTCTTCTTAATACCTTTACCACAACTACTGTATTATTTGATTGAAGGGAGTTGGTGAGGTGACTCACTTGAGGACATTCATCACTTATTCTCAAAAATTTCTCTTCCCTTCTAAATAAAATATTCCAACATGTCTCAATTTCCAACAGTGCTGAATCATGGAGATGTGGAAAAAAGTGGAGGGACAGATGAGAACAAAGACAACTCTCACCCAGGTCAAGGTTTTAGAGTCTAAGAAAGAGAAGTAGAAATTGAGCAGAATCTTTTTCTCTATCCAACTCTGTACAACGCTTGTTAGAGCTTAGAAAAGACTGTTGTAACATGAGATCAGTCAAACATAAACTAGGTTTTGCAGAAACAGCTACAGGTAATGGAACTACATTTGAGGTTGCACGTATCATTCCACACATTCCTGGTGTTTGGTCAGGCAGACATCTCAGCATGAGCTTTGTGAAAGGTTGTTCTCTTGAATGTCCTCCGGGATACACTGGCATCCAATATCAGTTGGCTAAGAAGTTAAATTTTACAGTTTATTAGTACATTGTATCTGGAGGTCTTTACGCACATTCAAAATAGCTGTATTACTTCAGAGTCTACAGATAGGGCTAGAATGAAACAGAAGAGGGAAGACCCTTGATTTTCAGAAAGAAAAAACAAGAAGGAACAACTAGTCACTGCCATCTCTGTTTGGAATATAGATATTGGTAGATATTTTAGTATCATAGAGTAAGAAAGAGTAAGAGTAACCGTAAGAGAAACTGACTTTTCATTAAAACAAAACAAAAAGATCTAAAAAAACCAAATACAGACAGTGACTTAAAATGGTGTAAAGAACAGCAGTAGTACAGAAAAATAAAAAAACACTGCTTTTGATCCCATTGTACTCCAGTCAGGTCACTATATAGTTACAAAACCTATTTGAATTCCCATGGGGAAAAAAAAAATCCCCTTTACATTAGTGTTCATGCAGATTATTCTCGCTGGCGTGATCGTGCATCCTCAGTATTTGAGAGCAGTTTTTCCTATTGTCTCGTGGCAAGTGCCACTGAGCCCAGAGATTGAAAAGCAGTTCCGGTGTAAAGAACCAAATCCTTTCTAACTTACAGAATGCACAGATGAGAAATCTAGCACATTTTCTAATGATATAGCTATTTACCTTAACCTTTTGATAAAAAGTATTGTTTGAGCAAATCCCCTCCCCCCTACTTTTATTTATACACAGAAATTTTAGCGAAATCCACTGCAATTTTGTTTGTAAAAACATAATCTTGACACCACGAGCCAGCAAATGTGCCCTTGAGGTAAAGATGACCAACAGCATCCTGCACTGCTTTAGGAGGAGTGTTGCCAGCAGGTCAAGGGAGGTGATCCTTAGCCTCTGCTCAGCACTGGTGAGGTCACACCTGGAGTGCTGTGTCTTGTTCTGGGCTCCCCAGCGCAAGAGAGACAGGGAACTACAGGATAGAGTCCAGCGGAGGGCTACAAAGATGGTGAGGAAACTGAAGCATCTCTCCTACGAGGAGAAGCTGAGAGAGCTGGGGCTGTTCACCCTGGAGAAGAGAAGGCTCAGGGAGGATCTTGTCAATGTCTAGAAATGCCTGAAGGGAGAGTGCAAAGAGGACAGAGCAAGGCTCTAGAAAAGAGCCTTGAGGTGCCCAGTGACAGGACCAGAGGAAAAGAGCACAAGCTGTACACAGGCGGTCCTGTCTGAACATGAGGAAACTTTTTCACTGTGAGGGTGACTAAGCACTGGCACAGGCTGCCCCGAGAAGTTGTCTCCTTCTGTGGAGATCCAAACTCATCTGGACACAGTTCTGGCAACCAGCTCTAGGTGACACTGCCTGAGCAGGGGCATTGGACAAGATGACTTCCAAAGGTCCCTTCCAACCTCAGCCATGCTGTGATTCTGTGAAACCATTATAGAGAAGAAACTGGTGTTCTGTATGGTGAAAAGTAGAATTCCAGTCTACAAGAAATAATACAATTATTTTAGCTATTACAATTAAAGAAAAAACTCCAATTCATTGTAGCAAATTAAAATCAAGTGAGAGATAAAATACCACTGCTACAATCTCAGATTTAACCCAGGGAGGTAAATGCACTGTAAGAAGGTGAATTTTACACTTTGAAGGCTCCAGGTTATGAAATTCTATTACTCAGAATCTTAATCAGCGCGAATTCATGCAATCCCCAAATCCAGATAGTACTTTATAATTCTTAAAGTTTTTCTTAGATAATATCCAAGAAAAAGAGATTCAAACCACTAGAGCACTGCTGTGTTTCACATTTGTCATGCAGATATGAAAGGCTGAGTATCAGTTTAAAGTCTGAGGCTGAAACTGATTCAACCAAGATTAACACTATGGAGTATAAAGCTTCACTTGAAATCTATGATAGTGCCAACCAGTTGAAATTGGTTTCTTTAATGAAAACTGAGTTATCCATTCAACCATAGATTAGAAGCTGGCAAATAAAGATTAAAAAATAGAAGATACAGCAGTTGGTTCAGTGAACTTCTCTATGAACTGATCACAAAAAGAATGAAAATGTAGAGGTTATTATTCAAATGCTTAGCCTTATCTTTATGAAGAAACATGCAGTGGTGCTATTGAGGGCAATAAGCCAATGATAAGTTTTTTAATGTAATTTAAGATATGAAAAAATCTGTACAGGATGCTAATTTTATATGCACACTAGAAATTCCAGAAAAAATGTCGTAAAGCTTCTAGAACAAGCCACCTAATAAGATCAGGATTTTGGAAAAGACAGTGTGTACTTAAAGTTTGTTCCTTCCAGGTACAGCACTGAAACAAAATTACTGATGTTAAATAATTTGGTAGTTATTTCCACATAGATTGCTAGCTGGCTGATGAAAACTGCAGGGAATTACCATGAAGTTAAAACAATTTTCGTAAGGCTTAAGGTGAGATTTGCCCTGCAAGAAATAAGCTGAGAGAATGACTCCTGCACTGGCTACTAGTCTAAAATCTGGCCCTAATCTCATCAGAGAATAATTCAGGACAATGATCTGAATAAATAACAAGTTGAGAATAGCTATTACATAGCTAGGGAGAGGATCAATCACAGAGATGTTATGGAAAGACTGAAAAACATTTTACAATAATTAAGCTTCAAAAATGAGGTATCTCCAAAAGACGTAGCAGTTAAGAGCTACCAATTTCATAAAGGTTAAATAAGGGGTTTTAATATTGCACTCAAAAAAAAAAATCTGAGTTCTGTTTGTAGGAAAGAAAAAAACCCATCAGGTAAGAACCACAGTAACTGAAACGACAAGCTAGCAGTAACCAATTGATTTATTTCTGTATGTAAAATAATCCTGATTGTAAAAATTGTCTTATTATAAACTTCCTATGCCATACAAAAATATTTATATCTGAAGATTAGGCTGCCAAACAGGAAGTTTTTTATAGTCACATTTACAATGTAGGGCTTGACTATGCCCTGCTAAGTCAATGCAAAAGCAGGCACTAACCTGTATAGAAGCAGAATTAAGCTGTAGTACTTCAGGCAGTACGTACCATTTCTGTGAGGATAACTCAAGTCACAGAGTATTACAGCAGGAGGAAACCAAGTTCTTCACAAAGCTTTGCTGTAGGCTTGCCTGGTTCATTTAAACATAGCACAACTCCAGCTTTTATAATAGATGTTCCCCAAGTAAAGTAGGGCATTGGTTCAGAGGGAAGCTAAAATGTTTGTCATTTCAGTTGTAAACAACGAGCAATAAGAAGAAAAATGGAACAAAAAAGCACACATCTCTACACTCCAGAGCACTCCAGTCCTGCTACAAAAATTTAGTTTAAGCAGAAAAATCACTCATTTTAAACAATCGAGACTATCTAATAGAAACAGCACATATTAATACTGTCAGTGTGACGGATGGTTCTGCAGTACATAATAAAGTAAAAGGCATTTTGACGAGAAGGAAGATGTATCTGATAATTTGCAAATCAGAATCCTGGCAGTAGAGCAAGGGAAAGATAACAGTGCACGTTATGCTGGCGCATCTTTAATGTTTCACGTTTCAAGGCAATAAAAGAATGGAGGTGAATACAACTAGTTGGAGACTGGAAAGGAAAAAAAGACTGTTTATCTGCTACTAACAATCATATACTATAGCAAATTTTGGCTTGAAAAAATAATAATACATTTCTAAATAGTTTCATCTTGGCTGTATGGGGATCTATGTGCACACCAGTAGTATTTTAGTGAATAACGTGATTTTAAAAAATCACCTTTAGCGTTGACATATTTCTAATGTCAAAGGTTCCAATTTATCCACAAGTCAATTAAAAACATGATTAGAAGAATTTTTGCTTCTAGCACTGTTGTTTTAATTTACAATATATATTTAGTTGCTCAAGATTTTTAATCAGTGTTTCCTACAAAGATATCATTTCCCCCAAAATATTAAATAGACTTAAATTATAAATTGTGTTTTTAGAAATCTAGGAAGTATTAAAATTGTATTTTAACTATCTAGGACAGAAAGGTTATGTACATAATTTTGATTGATAGATAAAACTCGATTGATATAAATTGGGTCTGGATGAGGGACGTTCAGGATTATGTTTACTTTTTAACCGCAAAATTCACAAGTAAATATGCCAAATGTTCACCAAGCTCTCAGAAAGAAACAGTAACATCCTTACCTGAATGCCCTTTCATACTCCAGAAGCCCATTCTTAAGTTTGTGGAGGTTTTGGGGAAAGGTATATTCAGCATCAACACCTCCTTTCCTAGTCTAGCTGTCTTTAACTGTGCTAATTTGTTTTCTTTTGTTCTTATGGTAACAACATGATGCGTAGAATGTTTGCGTTTCTTAGAAAATGAGGTATTCACATGCCTTAGGTCTCTCTTGGCTTCTATCTTGTTACTTCTGACTATTGGCTGTTCATTTCTACCACATTTTAAAGTATCCTTATGAATTTAAAGTTCAAAAAGGAACTCACTCTTATTTGCAAGTGTTTAACCTCACCATTGTCTGCAGCAGTACTTACAAATCTCATATTGGGCTATAATAAACTTGGTTTAGAAGAAGGATACTTAGTGATCCACAAAGTGTCTGTTCAGATGAACCTGGATATAACATGCACAGTGAATATGGAATTTAAAAGACTTCAGTTAATAGGCTAAATCAAGTTTGAGGCTTATCACATGATTATATTTATATAGATTTTAAAAACTGAACTGAGATAAGTCAAGAAAGAGCCATCTTATTTCTTCTATGTCGAATTTCAGGTTTTATTGCTTCAAAATATACGTTAGCCAGTGAAATTTTTAAAGAAAAAGAATGTTCTATACGAAATATTCTGTCGTTACTTTTGGCTGAATTTAGCCTCAAATAGGCTACTTAGCATGAAAATATTAATCTGAAAACTTTGGAACATGATAATCATCTGAAAATGGCGTATCATGGGACATACTAGCAGTCTTGGTAACTGGGGTCTCACCAGTAAATTGACGTTTTTATTAAATACTTTGTTATTTCTTTATACATGTCTTATCAGACATTTTTTTTTGTTTTGACCTTTACCAATTCATAAATATTCCACAAAAATTTATCATATAGTTAAAGTTTAGTTATTTGCTGTTACTAAATATACCTTTAGCTGCATTCCATTCTTCTTCCACTAGCAGACTAAGAGAAAAAAAAATCTGTTGCATATTTTCTAAAGGTATAAATTTGTACTACTGTTTAGTAAGTTTAACTGAATTCTCCTTAACAGAATTCTTTTCAGACTCATCAGTGAGATTCAAGAGAAACTGGCAATAATGATTAAAATTCTCTTAATATTTCTGCCAATATCTATATAGTTTTGTTGGTAATGTTCTACAGGCATTTCGTTATGAACATCTGCCATGGATAGGCATGATGAAAAATGATAACATCAATGGATTTGGCTTTTATCCTGACAAAGGAGGACAAAATGGATCAGAGAAGTTCAATGAAGCTTCCAAAATAAATTTTTACAAAATTGCATTTGAATATACATGTATTAAAAAATAATCCGTAATGGTTGGCAGCAGCAGTACAACAATACAGAGGAAACAAAATGCATAACCTTCTCAGAAGAAGACAGAAACAGCTGTTACTGAGTTTCTGAATGCTGTGTACAGCTCTCAGAAAGATTTATGTTGACATTTGAGACTGCAAATTTCCATTAGGGTCGGACATAGGGACACAACTCTCATTTACTCTCCATAAAAATGTATGAGTCCTGCTAAAGGCATTTCATGTATCATAAGGATATACGATAACGGTGCTCTGAGAATTACTGCTCGCTTGACCATTTTATGATTACAAACTAATGGCAGTTGTTAGGCAGTAAAATTGTACTTACATTTAAGTTACTTATAAGCTGAGCACTATGAAGTGTTGTTCTATCATGCCTGACACAAAGGTAAAGATGGTGTATCTCTTCCCATTGCAAAATATTCAAGTCAAGATTTCAAGAAACATGTACTTGAAGCTAGGTCTCTTAGTTTACAGTAAGTCGCTAAATAACTTATACCGAGTCTCTAGCATCCAGGTCTTTCAAAGCTTAACACACCTACCCAGATCCTGTAACATACTGTGTAATTACTAACGACTGGTGATTCATGCACATATAGACACCTTCTCATCAAAGAAAGCCAACAAAATGGTAAAAGGAGAAATAGGATATATACTACAAATTTTAATCTATATTTTTATCTTAAAAGTACCTTGTGCTAGTAAAATCACAATCTGCTTCCTGACTCCTGCCTATAAGCACAGTCAATTCTCTTCCTAATTAATTACTTGAATTGTCAAAATGTTTATGATGATGTAAAAAATAATAAAACCAAAATTTTGTTCTGTAAAATAATAAAGTATTAACTATGTCATCTTTACACTCCTATTCCAGTGGTCACGTAAGAATGAGGCAGAGGTGACGCAGAGATTTTTTTGCAGAGACCATTAGTTTTGATCAGGTATCTTGAGAAAGACAGAGATGAAGGGATGATACTACAGTATAAAATATAGAATTACATAGAATGTATGCACTACATAAATTTAAATACCTAAGTTTACAGATTAGTCTTGTGAGACAGGTAATGTAAAGATATAATGAAAAAACAATTTAAATCAAGAGCCTGCCACTTCCATTTGACTGCATGTAGAAGCTTGGTGGAACTCTAGAATTTTAATTAGCTTCAAGTAATCAAATTTCAGGCACCTATTTCCAACTATCTTGGCTTCTTATGTTCTACCCTTATGATTACTAGCTTGAAATTTTGTTCATGTCAACTGAATAAAGTGTTATTACCTAGTCCCAGATGACATACGACTTCTCAGAGCTAGGAATTAATATTTTGGTAAGTCAGAAGTGCAGTAGCAAAGGCTACACGCAGTCATCTTTAAAACTTCACTGGAGGTTGTACAGAGAGTTGCTGTACTGGTTCTGGCTGGAATAGAGTTAATTTTCTTCATAGTACCTAGTACAGAGCTACATTTTGGATTTATGTTGGAAACAGCATTGATAATGCAGAGATGTTTTTGTTATTGCTGAACAGTGCTCACACAGAGCCAAGGCCTTTTCTGCTCCTCACTGCATCCCACAAGCGAGTAGGCTGGGGGTGTGCAAGAATCTGGATGGTGACACAGCTGGGACAGCTGACCCCAACTGACCAAAAGGATATCCCATACCATATGACATCATGCTCAGCATGTAAAGCTGGGAGAAGACGAAGGAAGGGGGGACATTTGGAGTTACAGCATTTGTCTTACCAAGTAACTGTTATGCGTGATGTAGCCCTGCTTTCCTGGAGATGGCTGAACACCTGCCTGATGATGGGAAGTAGTGAATGAATTCCTTGTTTTGCTTTGCTTGCATGCAGAGCTTTTGCTTTACCTATTAAACTGTCTTTATCTCAACCCATGAGTTTTTTCACTTTTACTCTTCCAATTCTCTCCCCCATCCCACCATGGGGAGAGTGAACAAACGGCTGTGTGGGGCTGAGCGCCTGCCAGAGTTAACGTACAGCAGTTGCAAAAAAGTATTCTTCTCCATAAAGTATTAATGAATTTACAATGGACTGCTTTTTCATTTAAATTTACTGTGACACACAGAGATATGTAAAATAAATAGCAGAAAAGCTACCCTTGAAAATGAGTCCATTAGCAATTTACACCTTGTACATCATGTTCATTTATTTCTTAGCTAATGGGTAAGAAACAGCCAGTCAGAACCAGTCAGATATCAGATATAAGTCTAACCGTTCAGCTCACTGAATTTTTCAATCATCAGATTTCACATGCAATACAGTTTTAGCTAGTTCTATGACTACACATTTGCCTATTGCTGATTACTGTTTCTACGAAACAACCTTTATCACTACTATTTCTTCCAATTTTTAGAATAGAACTGTCTCTCGATTGTCTTTTTTTATGGTATTTCAAATATAAAGTGACCAGGCCGCATTGCTTTGTTCAGAATTTAGTACATCTGATCCCAGCATCCTGTATTATCAAGAATACAATGATCCGGAAATAATTTTACAATATACGAAACAATCTTTCAGGACACTGAGGCATGTCAGTCAGTGGGAAACAGCATTAGCACACAAGAATTCACACAGTGAAAGAGGTGAACGTTTTTGCTGCAGAAACAAATCAAACATGAAAAAGAGGAATTAAACTGAGAAAAAGGAAACATCAGAACCATAAAAATGACACATTTCTAAAGAACTGGTTGGTCTGCATAGTGGAGCATTTTCTCTGCTAAATGGAAAAGTTAGTTTTGTATAGTCCTATCTGACAACTTTTAAGCTTAAGTATCAAACACTGTAATAAATGTGATTTGGGCTGTGTGCAACCTGGACTTCAATAAAGAAACTGAATTAGACTATATTTCTAAATAAGCCTTAAAATTTGGTATTTGACATCTNTGGGGAGAGTGAACAAACGGCTGTGTGGGGCTGAGCGCCTGCCAGAGTTAACGTACAGCAGTTGCAAAAAAGTATTCTTCTCCATAAAGTATTAATGAATTTACAATGGACTGCTTTTTCATTTAAATTTACTGTGACACACAGAGATATGTAAAATAAATAGCAGAAAAGCTACCCTTGAAAATGAGTCCATTAGCAATTTACACCTTGTACATCATGTTCATTTATTTCTTAGCTAATGGGTAAGAAACAGCCAGTCAGAACCAGTCAGATATCAGATATAAGTCTAACCGTTCAGCTCACTGAATTTTTCAATCATCAGATTTCACATGCAATACAGTTTTAGCTAGTTCTATGACTACACATTTGCCTATTGCTGATTACTGTTTCTACGAAACAACCTTTATCACTACTATTTCTTCCAATTTTTAGAATAGAACTGTCTCTCGATTGTCTTTTTTTATGGTATTTCAAATATAAAGTGACCAGGCCGCATTGCTTTGTTCAGAATTTAGTACATCTGATCCCAGCATCCTGTATTATCAAGAATACAATGATCCGGAAATAATTTTACAATATACGAAACAATCTTTCAGGACACTGAGGCATGTCAGTCAGTGGGAAACAGCATTAGCACACAAGAATTCACACAGTGAAAGAGGTGAACGTTTTTGCTGCAGAAACAAATCAAACATGAAAAAGAGGAATTAAACTGAGAAAAAGGAAACATCAGAACCATAAAAATGACACATTTCTAAAGAACTGGTTGGTCTGCATAGTGGAGCATTTTCTCTGCTAAATGGAAAAGTTAGTTTTGTATAGTCCTATCTGACAACTTTTAAGCTTAAGTATCAAACACTGTAATAAATGTGATTTGGGCTGTGTGCAACCTGGACTTCAATAAAGAAACTGAATTAGACTATATTTCTAAATAAGCCTTAAAATTTGGTATTTGACATCTTTGGCAACCATTACATACTTGTGCTAATGGAGAAACAGTAAGGAACTAGCTACATGAGGAAAGTATGAATGAGAAAGTTATATACAGCATTGTAACTCACAGGACGTAAACTTGGAATTCTGTAAGAAAGATGCTCCCAACATTAGATTTTCCGATTTCTAGATAACTTAATTTCTTCAGCAACTCATTCAAAATTTTTATTGCAGTTCTAAATATACTTCTAAGGTAAATTGTCTGTTCTTACCACAAAAAATAAAAAGCAAGCACTCACAAGCCAGCTCTCACTTTCCACCACATATGCATGCACTGTTCTGGGGTAGATTTAATGGTGATAGGGTGGAGCACAGTTCTGTAGAGGGTTGGGAAAGTCACTCAGTTAATGCACTGAAAAATTCTGCAGATAATGAACAATTTTGAGAGATAGATACTTCAAAGATATCTAATAAGGTGGCCTTAACACTGAAAGTGATGGTACTATGTATGTGAACGAAAGACTAAAAATGATTACAAATTAGAAATTGTTGAGACAAAATAGAGAAAGGACAGAGAAAATAGAAAGGAGGTGGCTTAAACTACTATGGTGGTATTTCCAGGCTATCCTGAAATACAGGAAATAAAGCAAGCTATCAACACTTGCTGATGTTTCCATCATTTATACTGTTTTTCAAAAAGTTTGGGCTTAGAATACACACCTGTGCCGAAAATTCAGAGCAGACAACAGAATAACTATTTGCCTGACTTACATTAGAGGAGGAAAGGCTGTGAAAACCACTCCTATGCATCAAAACCACTGCAGACTGAGCATCCAGAAGTTCTACAGTAACTCAGGAGAAAAACTGTAATGAGATATTTCTCCTATATTCAGGTGCTTAGGTGAACTGAAAAAAGGGTTGTCACTCAGTTGCAGGGTACATGGATGCGTTCAGACCTAGCAATTGTCTAATACTCCAAGGAACTGGGAAGAAACTAGACTACAAACCTGTTTCATCTGGGGGGCCATAAATAGAACTGCTGACACCAAGTGCTTCTGTTAAAACCCACTCCACATGACTACGAGATGAATTACCAGAAAACAAAGAAAATCTGCTTCAACAACCAGCTGATGTTAAGTAACAATAATGTACCTATCACATAATTTTCAAATCGATCAAGAACACACATAGTTAATGACACCATGAATCTTTTTCTGCTGTTCCATACTGTTATTTATGAGTAAAGCAAAGTTTATTGAAGTGCAGTGATCTTAACTCCACGGTTGCCTTCAAATTTTTTTTACTCTTATTTGGATTTTGCTACGTACTTGCTAATTTGCAGAGAAAATTAATGTTTTTATCAATCTGAAGTAATTTTTTCGTCAGGTACAAACACATTAGATAATTCTTAAACAAGAAGCTAGGCTCAGGATATGGGTTAGCATCAACAAGGAGACAAGAACAATCAGATATTTACTATGACTGACCTATGCTCAAACTGTGGTTCACTTTTCTGCTAAGAGATCTATTAACTGAACAAAACACTGTGATGATTATTTGGCCTGAGAATTTGACACAATTGAATAATACTCCAAAAATTCTTAGTGAATAGATCAGCTCCTCAAAAAGGAAACAACAAAAAAAAAAAAACCCAAAGCATTCTGTTGAGCGTTTGGTGGTGCTCTTCCATCTTCCACTGTGACTGCTGGATACTGAAGCAATACTTGGTTTTGTGGTTGCAGGTTTACTTGGTCACTGTGTAAATTAAAGGGGAGGGCAGTTAAAGTGTTGCTGAGAGTCCTGAAATGCTGGAAAGTGATACCAAAAAGACAGGGATAACAAACAACATAATTTAAACTGAAGAATCTTTACAAGTGAAAATAACTTGTGGAAAGATAAAATGCAGCTGGACAAAACTCTAGATGAGTTCACATAGCTGATGCAAATAATCTCACATGAATTTTTAATAAAATTGACCATATGCTTTGAAGAAAATGTGGAAATCAATACTGTTAATTTTTAGGAATATTTCTATATTTGGCTATTTCTTTTACTGTTTCCATTTCCTTGACAAAATTGTTTCATACTGTTGCCAGTAATAATCCTTGTCACAGAAGATGCCATAGTGGCAGCAACAAGTATGTATTCTAGTGAGAACATTCTCAACTGCAGTGCTGGCTACTTCACTCAGAAGGGAACTACTAAAATGTGAGTGAATAAACATAAAGGGCTAATCACACAGCAGGACTTGTGCTTTGCACCACCTTGTGTAGTTAAAATCGGCAATTTCCTTATGCTAACCATTTAATGCCATCTGTTGAAATCCTGCCAGCCACATGTCTAACACAATCATAGGATTTGTACCTCAGAGTGTCATTCACATGCCTACCAAGCCTATGAATTTCTTTCCACAGATAATGCTGTGATTGTATAAAATCATCTGTAATACACGTAAAAATAGTTGGTGAAACATGCCAATGGAGCAGCTGCACCTTCTTAAAGGAAGTGAGACTATTTCTTGAAAAAAAAAAGGTTCATTTCTTATCCAGAAAACATTCACAGATACATTTTCAATGTAAAAGTTAATGTGTAGTGAATGAGAAAAAGAAAGGCTAATCTATTTTTATACAAATTCAGTTGCTAGAAAAGCCAGATTTACAGTTTCTTGAGTACTCATCTGTCCTTATGTATATCTGAAATATTTACTCACTACAGCTGAAACGCTATTAAAAATATTATGTGGCTACACAAAGATCGTATTCTTGCTCATACATGACTTGCATAGTGACTGATTAGATGTTTTTCACACTTTAACCACTTGACTTTGTAGCCTATGCAACTGTCATTTAGCATACTTTGCATGTTTTCTGAGAATTCAGTTCGACAGGGAAAAAGATACAGACAGATATACACCACATGCAAGTGTATGACTTGAATCTCCAGCTTTTCATATTACCAGCATATATTTCTGCACATTTAGATATATATTAAACACAACAGGTGACACTTGGAGAAAGCTCATTTTGACACAGAGGCGTACTGCTCTGACTACACCCAAGTGACTGTTGCAGACTTCTTTCGCTCTCATAGTCACACCTTTCTCAATTCTGAAGAAACTCTTGCATGGCCTGTGCCAGGTCTGCAGACTGCAGATGGTTAGAGACAGGCATCGCCTCTCCCCAGCTAGTAAAACTGCTTTGGCAACTCCCAAGCACTCCCAATGCAGCATATGCTGCTGCTGCAGGTGCTGCTTTGGCAGCAGTGTGAGCTTAGCTCTTAAAAATGTTCATGTTGACTTATTAGTCAGATTGCCAGCTTTTTTCCTGAAGAGAAAGACAAAATGTATGAGGCTGAACTTTAAATGTTTTTCTAGCATAGATCCAATGAACATGGGGGGGAAAAGTCACATCTCCATCCAACACAATTAGGGGGACAAAAGATTCCTGGGACTGCTATGGCTTGTGTCATTCAAGAAAGCAGTTTAATTCTGGTGAAGAAAGTGTTCTTTTTGCAAGTAGGTATCTCTCCAGTAGAGGACTTTATTGATATGATTGTCCTAGCAAACTTGCTGCAGTCTCACCAGTCCTGAAATTCAGCCATAATACGGTGGTATTTTGTAAGACAAGAAAAGACAGCAGAATTTTGTTCTTGCTCCATTTCAAAGGCTACTTCAAATAAGCGTATTAGACTAGAAAGAAAGAAGGTCAGAATAATCTCTAATAATAAAAAGTGTCAGTTTAAATGGAGATGTTGATTTCCGTGATGACTTTACCACATATACATATGAATATATACAGAGTCTGCTCTTCCATGTTAACTGTACAGAAGTTCAGGTATGGTGGGCTGTTGCTCTAAAGAGCACAATGTCAGCTCCTATGTGGCTAAAATAAAGATTTAAAGAGGGGACTGAAACTTTAGTGAACTTTCTATGCTGTATTACAAAGGGAGCTAAAACAAGAAAGTTTCTTTATGAAGTTTATGGTTGCTTCTTGTAACATTTTATTAAACTTTCAAAATCAAAGTAAACATATCACAGTGTACTAAAAGTTAATTTCTGATGACCAGCGGGAGAATGGTGAGGATGAAATAGAAGCGTTTTATTATTCTGAGATATTAAGAAAAGTAAATGTTGAAAAGTCTGACCAGAATGTTGTGCTTGTTTATTTCAACAGTTCCAGTTCTGTGTTTTCTTGCAGAGGGGCCTATGAGGTTGGATGGAGTTCCCTTCCCTTCTTCCCTGTGCATCTGTACACTCAAGACTTTGGGAGAAGGAACAATACCTTCTGACTGCTATTCTAATCCCCATGATGAAGAGTGAGGAAGGGCTAGGCAGGAAGGGGGTGGAAGATTTGACAATATATGAGCTAGTATTCCTGAGCTAAGGAGGTGCAGCCCACACCTCAGAAATGACAGGTTCACCATGGGATTCAGGATGTTTCCCTGTACATAAGGAAAAAAAATGGGACTAAACTGTATTTAATTTATGATGGCACTCTAGCACCATACCGTTATAATTCCTATAGTGCTAGCTTCCAAATTCAGACCATGGCTGCAAGATGTATTTCCTTACTTACATTTTCTTACTATTTTTACAAGTTCGGATTAGTTGCAAGTTTTGATTTGTCTGTATTTATCACAAAAGTCTTGAAAGAGTGATCCTGCTACATTTTAAACAGAGCAGTATTCTGTACCTCCCATAGTCTTACTGATTACTGTGCTTTCACTTTCAGATTATGGTGTGTCTCAACAAGCATAAGGTTCAAAGTGTGACCTATGCTTAATAACTTCTAAGAGCTGCCTCTAGAATATGCAGTGAGTAAAGAATCTAAGTTAGAGAAATGTGTAAGTAGTAAATGGTAAGGTAATACATGAGAAAACTGTGAAGGTGACAAGTGCAGACTGGATCTAATCATAGAGATGCTAAATGCTTTCTGAGAAGTACCTCGTATTCAGTAATGCTTATCTTGGCTGAAATTCACTCTTTGATACCTTTTACAATAATATGATCTATCAATGCTTGTAAGTCTTCAAAAAGTTTATTGAAGAGGCTCTGTACTCTTGATTGGTGCTATTTTTTTCACCCCTTGGTTATTCAGTGTATTGCTTGGAAGACATCAAAGTCAAACTAATGGGAATGTCTGAAAGAATCACATAGATACAATTAGGGAAAAACATCAATCTGGACTGGAAAGAAAGATGGACCAAAATTACAGCAGAAATTTACAAACTTTAAAATTAGCTGAGTATTATTTAAAAACTAAATATTAAATGCATGTTATGTGCCTAAATGGTAAATATTTAAATGTTATTTAACATCCTCTGTCATACCACATACATGTCATGCTATCCAAAAGTTATTTTGCTTGTAAATAGTGACATTCAAGAACTATTGACATCTGCACTGACTACAGTTTATGCTGTTACTTTTTAATGTAACATTTTCAATGCCTAAGTCGCCTATGTGTTCAACGGCTACATCAAAAGTAAAATTCAGGAACCTTGAATTGAAAAGACTAGGTATATTTTCTGAACATCAAACCCTGCTTGTGTCTCAAGTTTTGTGCCCACATACTCATTAGTCATTAGTCTCTATTTATTAGTCATTAGTCACTAGTCTCTATTTATTAGTCATTAGTCACTATTTGCTTCAGAACCTACATTTTTTACAGGTAAAGGCATGCTAGTATTTTACTCATGGTGAAAAGGTTGAATATAACAATTTAAAACACGTATCTTAAACTCAGTGCATGCAGTATTTAGTATCGGTAATTTGGATTTTTAAAAAAATTTCGTCAATGTTTAATCTCTCAAATTTTTATTTTCATTTATCCAATAATAAATAAACTCTTATTTCACAACAAAACAGTATATATATGCATATATGTGTATAAAGATGTATATATATATACACAAAATATTGCTGATGGCAGTTTTCACCATGGAACAGGATTTTACTGTATGAATTGTGAGGAAAGATGTCTGAAAGAAGAGAATGCGGGATTCTTCTACTCCCTGCCAGCTATTGTTGCTCAGCTATTTGAAGGATAGATGCAGCCTGGAGAGGATTTTCATTATTGTTTTGAAGCGGTTGGCTCTGAGTGTAAAGAAAACACCATGCTGAGATACCAGGAGCAGCATTCATTCTCATTTGAAAGCAGGTCATGCATTCAGCTTTGCTCTCAATTTCTGAATAATCTCAGCAATATGCACCACACATGCTGCTTCAGGCCTCTGAAAGGACTGATACTGGTAGCACCCCTTAACACACTTATTAGTGGTCTGGGCTTGTCTTTTCCTTCAGTTTCTAATTTTGCAGACCTGCCACAATGAGGCAACCAAGAAGTCTGCCTATGTCATTAATACTGAGGATTTGGTTTGGTTTTTTTTTTTCAGGTAGAACCACTCAGCTTTTTCCTAAAAACAAAGTGAAAAATAATATAATCACTGCAAATTCTGTCATTGCTTCTCAAAAAGTGAAATGAACTGCCAGCATAATACTCTGAACAATGGATTTAACTGAGTATTGTCATCTTCAACACAGCTTCCATAACTGAGAACACAACCTGGAAAGGTATTATTTAGATCCTATCCCCAAAGGTGGCTATTGTTTTATGTCAGTCAGTTACATAGTCAACTTACTACCCCCAAGACCCTCAAAATTAGGAAGCGTTGATTTTTACTTTTAGGTCTTTCATTTCTGTACTGTATATAAACCAAAGAGGAAAAATAGAAGATTTAGCAGCAGCAGACAATAATTCAGCTACATACACTTGGTATATTGTACTCAATTCACACAGCTCTAATTAAACAACCAATTCACTGAGGGGAATATAAATTGGGGGTCACTAAAACATTACACAGACTAGTCAATTCATCTCAATTTGATTGTATAACAATTACAGCAGCGATAATCAACTAAGGTGGTATGATGTTATCATCTGATCTCTCCTACTGACTGGCAGTTCACTGTAGATGTGGCTATGTTTGTGTCTGAACTACTCGACAAAGTTCATGTTACTGATTTTACCACTCCATCCAGATAAAACACCTACACAGATACTTAGTGATGATCCAGCTGGGTTTTATCCTGTGGGAAGTTAAAACTTTCTAGGTTCTACAAGGTCTGCAATGTTATGCATACTAGCTGTTGGAAGCAGCCTGGAGAAGAATCGGACAGGGGACAGNTACCCCCAAGACCCTCAAAATTAGGAAGCGTTGATTTTTACTTTTAGGTCTTTCATTTCTGTACTGTATATAAACCAAAGAGGAAAAATAGAAGATTTAGCAGCAGCAGACAATAATTCAGCTACATACACTTGGTATATTGTACTCAATTCACACAGCTCTAATTAAACAACCAATTCACTGAGGGGAATATAAATTGGGGGTCACTAAAACATTACACAGACTAGTCAATTCATCTCAATTTGATTGTATAACAATTACAGCAGCGATAATCAACTAAGGTGGTATGATGTTATCATCTGATCTCTCCTACTGACTGGCAGTTCACTGTAGATGTGGCTATGTTTGTGTCTGAACTACTCGACAAAGTTCATGTTACTGATTTTACCACTCCATCCAGATAAAACACCTACACAGATACTTAGTGATGATCCAGCTGGGTTTTATCCTGTGGGAAGTTAAAACTTTCTAGGTTCTACAAGGTCTGCAATGTTATGCATACTAGCTGTTGGAGGCAGCCTGGAGAAGAATCGGACAGGGGACAGAAGAGACTAAGTAACTCCTTCTAGAAGACTTGCCTTGGAGTAACCTTATTCCATTCCACATCTGTTTCAAATTTAATGAAATAAATATCAGAGAGAGAAAAAAACCTGGCAAAATAAGATGTGGCTGCAAAGCTTCAGAATAACACAACGGGTACTTTCATGGGGACTTGTAGACAGTGTTCCCCATGAGTGCAAAGATAACACTACCTGACAAAATACCATTTTCCATTAAAATACCAATTTCCATTAAAAAGCACACCAGCGGCATCATCTGGAATGCCTTCAGTTACTACTCGCTAACCAAGAGAACATGGGTAGATGAACTGTGCAGCTGTTACATAAGAATGATTTACATGCTGGTATATAAGGGATATTGCTAGTATATGTTACAAAGACTGTAAAGTTTTAACAAACTATGTACCTGAAGTTTCCCAAGTGTGTTTGTGTAAATGAAGGAATCATGAAGAGAAACAGATACTTCTCTGTCATGGTCCTATCAGTGATCATCCACCCACAGTAAATATAAAAAATGCTAGCTTGTCAGGAAAAGGTAATGGTTGTTGAGGTTCTTATAACAACATAGGCATTAATGGTGTCAGTGACCTTGGGCTATTTAATAACTGGAAAAAGATTAATATTATATTTACCTTTAATATAAGTGGGAAGGAAGACTGGGGCAGTATAGGCCAATCAGCCTCATCTCAGTCCCTGGAAAGGTCATGGGCATGGCCTTTTGGAACCCATCTTCAAATATATAAAGGACAGAAAGTTAATCAGGAGCATTTAACATGTATTTACCAAGAGCAAATATTGCTTGACCAACCTGTTTCTATTCTGTGATGAAAAGTGTAGCTACACCAATGAGTGGACAGTGAGGGCATTTAATATATTTTGACTTTAGCAAGACTTCTGACACCATTTCCCACAGCATTTTCATTTGAAAGATGAGAAAATCTGAGCTAGATAATAAAAATACTACTTAAGCTAAAAATTATCTGGACTGCTAGGCTCATAGGTCAGTAACCGGTGGCTTGACATCTAGTTGATGGCTGGTAATGAGTGGAACACCTCAAGTATTGATACTGTTCACATCCTTTTAGCAATCTTGGTTACAACACCAAGTGTATACTCTATGAATCTGCATACAGCACAAAGCTGGAGGGGCTGGGGGTAAGGTAACACTCAGAATAGCACTATTTTAATCCAGAGTTAATACATTGAGGGTTGGACCCACAAAAGCCTCATGGAAATCAGTAAGGAGGACTGCAAAGCTCTGTGGTTGAGGCAGAGCGAGCCCATGCTATAGTATGGGCTGGGAGCTGATGACTAAGCAATCCTGCCAAAAAGTATAACCTGAACATTACAGTGGAATTCAAATTGCGTTTGAGACATTCTTGGCAATTGTGTGGATGCATCTGGAATACTATGTCTAGTTTCACTCCCCCCACACCCGTCTTCAGTTAAGCAACAGAAGGAAGTCCAGTTCAAAATAATTTGGCATACAAGTGATATGATCTGTACGGAGAAGCTAAGGGAACTGTCTTGTTTAATCTCATGAAGAGAAGGCCAATGAATACACTAATAACATGCAACTACCTGGAGTGTTACAAAGATGATGAAGATTAGTTCTATTTGAGTAACGACAGAAAATACAAGAAGGGTCCAAAGTCACAGATTGTGAGTAGGAAAGTTCAAGCTGGACACTTGGAAAAAAAATCAGAGAGACTGTAGAGTTCCCATCTTTGGAGGCTTTCAAGATGTGGTTAGACAAAGCCATGACCTGATCCAGCACTAACAACAGTCCTACTTTAAGACAAAGGTTGGAATAGATGACCTGCGGAGGTACCTTCAAGCCAAAATTTCTACAATTCGATGACTATTTCTCCTCCTTATTTCACAGGACTGTGGAGATGTGTTATTACCAGTCTAATGAAGATTTACAAAAGAAGCTGGACTGCAGTGGAAAAAACTCAGATCCTGTAACTTTTACCTGACTCATTAAATTACTCTATTTTCTGAGAGACTGACCAGTAGATGTACTTTAGACTATTTGGATGCTAAGTAAGATGGCACCAACCCAATGTGTGCAGCTACATTGTCAAGCTGTTGTCAGGCAATTTTTTTCCTGCTGAAAGGAAGGAGACATACTGGGGCCAGGCATGCTTATTCCTGCTGCCACAAGTTCTCCCATTTCGGTAAAACTGCAATTTGTGAACTTTGTGGCTGCAGTGAACATTCTGCATTGCCAAAGGGGTAGATGCAGGACTATGGCCTGAAGCAGGTGTACTCTCCAGCAGCAAATGCAATTGTTTGTTAATTTTCTGAGATTCTAATTAATATCTTTATCAGCCGTACTTACATAAGCTTAATCATCACGACATCATCTTCTGCCAGATCTCATTCAAATGTAAACACTTCTGTGCCAATATTTTAAACCATGTGCATTTCTACTGATTGCTGTCTATAAGCATAAAGCCTCGAACCTTTCAATCAGAAAAATTAATCAGTTTAGACTATAAGGAGACCTATTGTTGGACTTCTCATGTCTTCTTGACTTGATAAGCATACTCAGACAGAATCCGGATTTGAATGAGTGCATAGCTGATAAGAGCATACATACCAGTTATTTCTTGGTAGGCTGCAGTCTAAACAATCTTGTATTACGCTACTAGATATCATCAGTTTTGACTTGTGTTAATTGACCCATATATCTAAAGTCATAAAACCATAGAATCATAGAACTGTTTTGGTTGGAAAAGACCTTTAAGATCATCAAGTCTGACCGTTAACCTGTCACTGCCAAGTCCACCACTAAACCATGTACCTAAGCACCACATCTACACATCTACATTAAATACCTCCAGGGATGGTTACTCAACCACGTCCTTGGGCAGCCTGTTCCTATGCTTGACAACCCTTTCAGTGAAGAATTTTTTCCTAATATCCAATCTAAACCTCCCCTGGCTCAACTTGAGGCCATTTCCTCTTGTCCTATTGCTTATTACTTGGGAAAAGAGACCAACACCCACCTCACTGTAACCCCCTTTCAGGTAGTTGTAAAGAGTGTTAAGGTCTCCCCTCAGCATCCTTTTCTCCAGGCCAAACAACCCCAGTTCCCTCAGCAGCTCCTCCTAAGACTTGTGCTCTAGACCCTTCACAAGCCCCATTGCCCTTTCTTGGACACACGCCAGCACCTGAATGTCTTTCTTGTAGTGATGAGCCCAGAACTGAACACAGTATTCGAGGTCAAGCCTCACCAGTGACGAGTTCAGGGGGGCAATCACTTCCTTATTTTCACTGGCCACACTATTTCTGATACAAGCCAGGATGCTTTTGGCCTTCTAGGCTACCTGGGCACACTGCCAGCTCATATTCAGCCAGCTGTTGACCAAAACTTCCAGGTCCTTTTCCACTGGGCAGCTTTCCAGCCACTCTTTCCCAAGCCTGTAGTGTGGCATGGGTTGTTGTGACCCAAATGCACATTTAGCCTTGTTGAACCTCATACAATTGGCCTTAGCCCATTGATCCAGCCTGCCCAGATCCCTCCGTAGAGCCTGTCTACCTTCAAGCAAATCAACACTCCCACCCAACTTGGTGTCATCTGCAAACTTACTGAGGGTGCATTCAATCCCCTTGTCCAGATAACTGATAAAGATATGAAAGACAACTGGCCCCAATAAGGAGCCTTGGGGAACGCCACTTGTGACTGGACATCAACTGGATTTAACTCCATTCACCACAACTATTTGAGGCTGGCCAGCCGTCCAGTTTTTTACCCAGCACAGCATAAGCTCATCCAAGCCATGAGCAGCCAGTTTCTCCAGGAGATTGCTGTGGGAAACAGTGTCAAAGGCTTTACTAAATCCTAGGTAGACAACATCCACAGCCTTTCCCTCTTCCACTAAGCAGGTCACCTTGTCATCTCCTAAAACAAACAAAGCTAAAGCCAAAACAAAACCAAACCTGAATTTTGGTATCTAATCTCAAAGGTACAACCACAGAGATAGTCACTCATGTTAACTTTCCTTATGTGAGAGCTCCTACACATAAAATAGATATCCTGAAAGCAAGACACAGTTCAAAAGAATGTATACTCTAATGGTTAAATTAATTTAAGCAAAACACCTTGCTCTAGAAGGAGCTTTTCCCCAGACTTTTCCAGATTTTTAATAAATCAGAAGATATTAATAAATCCTAATAAACCAGAAGGTATAATAGTTTATGAGAAGGTCATTCGATTTTATTTAGTTTAAAATTACTATATTTTAAAAATCAAGATATTAAACTCTAGTTCAGAAACAGAGAGAAAGTGAGACAAAATAAAATGATATTTATTGTAATCGAGTTACAAGCCACTGTTAGATACTAAACCTGAAAGAGCATTGTTGTTCTCAGATCACATGCAGCGTCTTAAAGAAATATCTCAAACGGATATGTAGTTATATGTTATATGTTATGTAGTATATATGCTTATTGATATAACACAAACTTACTGATACAATGACTCAGTAAACAAAATAAATCATTACTTACTGGTGGCTAACACACATTTCCCTTTGAAGCAGGGGAAAAAAATACTTCAGATGCCACTTTTGACAAATACTATCAAATTACAACTTTTTAACAGTCTATTCCTTTTATTAAGATTATGAACAAAAAAGGAATAGTTTGTCCTTCTTCAAAGAAGTGAAAATAAAAATAGGTGCTAACTAAATTGCCCTTCACAGAAAATGGAATTTCTGCCACCGTCTAATTTTCCCCACTATCTCATTCTATTTCTTCATTCAACCAGCTCATACCATAAAGACCCTAAACAGTGCCTAATGTACCACGTCTGGTAGACTTCCCCTTAGAGAGAGTTTCAGGAAACAAGCTTGTAGATTCCTGGGACTGTATAAGAATAATCTGTAAATTTAATTTTTCAGTTAAAACTGATTTGGTTTTCCAAACTTGGCAAGACCTGAAGTGAAAAACATGTTTTTTCACAGTGCATGCCACCTCCCTAGAGAAGATGACTTCAAATGATACAATTAAGGCATTGCACAAGCTTCATATCATCCTGTTTTTTCAAAAGTTTACTATACTAAGATGACTTCAGTGCCAATGCAGTACCTAGAGTCTCATCCTAATTTCTGAGTCTAGCCAGCTGCAGATATTGAAAAAAGTTGGGAGATTTACAAAACGTAACACAAAACAAATCAAAGTAATTACTACTATAAAAGTAAAAGTGGGATAGAAAATTGGCTTAAACTTTACAATGTTGTGCGATAAAAAAAGTCTTTAACCTTTTCTAAGCCTTGTATCAAACATCACTAAATAGCTGGAAGGAATAAAAATAGGAGACACCTGTTTGCTGATTAAAAAAAAAATCAAATATAGTCAAACAATAGATTTTACTCTTCTAGTAAATGTCAGAGAGTATTTACCAAACAGGAAGAGGAAATTATCAGGAGTGGAATGGTTTGTAATTAGCCAAACTTCAGGAGACTCTTCCTGATGACTGTAGTCTCTTTCATCTCTTTGGGTGTTTGCACACGTTATTTTTTTATTTTTTTATTCCCCTTTTCAAATCAGTTGAATATTTAGTATGTAAATGAAGTATGTTCATTCCAATAAAGTACTGGCAGTGATGAATTATGCCTCGTTTCCTACTTTCATCAGTCTTGCAATCAACTAACTTCTGCTAGTCCTCTACATTTTCTTGGAAAGCAAAAGTGGACAAGTCACTTCCTAGAAGTGTCTCTGTCTCTATTTCATATTTGAGAGAAAACAGCAGTTATATTTCTTACTGTAAGACCATCACAAGAAGCTTTAGATGAGAAATGACAAAAATCATAGGAATACTTAGTAGGAACCAAAGCATCTAGTGTCTGAAGTACATATTCCCTAATGCTCACTGAGAACAAGCCAGAGCACCTACAGTCTTGCACGAACAAGTGTCTCAGGGAAAACCTATCCAGAATGACAAATGCTTGTTTTGGGAAAACTGAGTTCTGGAAGAAATCAAAAAAGGGAGAAATATACAGCAATATACACGACTTACACAGCACTATTACAGATCATAGTTATGACAGGTGAACCATTTTTAATGTGAAGGAAAGCTTGGAAGGGCTTAAAAATTTTATGGGACACAGAAATATCCATATTTAATGTAAAAATATTTTAAAATAACATTTGGGAAGGATCTTAAACTTATGCTTCAGGGCAATCACTGCCTCTGACCAATTAAACTGAGGCCTGTATGTGTTGGTAGATGAAGAGGTGGGGGAAAAAATGTTTTTCTAGTGAGTTCTTCAGGCATTCCTCTGAAGTCTGGTTACAGTACAAGATCAGACAGAGAACAAGANAAACTGAGGCGTGTATGTGTTGGTAGATGAAGAGGTGGGGGAAAAAATGTTTTTCTAGTGAGTTCTTCAGGCATTCCTCTGAAGTCTGGTTACAGTACAAGATCAGACAGAAAACAAGATGAAGCTGAAATCTGACATTAAATAACAGTTCCTGTGTTGCGTTTCCTTTTTACCAATTCTCTAACATAATAGCGAGTACAAAAACCTATGCATCAACATTAGACAGAAAGTTATTGAAAATTATATCAACAACGCAAACAGAAGTTTTACAGCAATGTTCAAAAGCTGATGAAGATTATTTTACAATAGTTGTTTGACTTGTTTCTCATATTAGTGCCTCATAAGATAAGGTTACTTCTACATGAAGCAATCCAAGTGTACATAGTTGGAGAAAAAAAATCTGTTTATGGGACCATGACAGCCACTACCTGGTATTATACTACAGTAGCTTCTGAAGGGAAAAAGTTATCCCACTGGAATTAGTTCCTAGGGAAAAGCACTAGTTGTCCAGTCTAGGTGAATGGAAACTTAGTGAACTCTGATCTTTAGCTGTGCCCTACACAACTGAAATTGAGAGTTTCAGCCTGAAACTATTACTCTGTCAGATGGACTTATTTATTCTTATTTATAACCATAGAGTCAAATTCTAAGGTAGTAACTAACCACATTCATGACTACTGGCACATATGTACACTTGTCAAAAATTGTATAGCTCCCCTGGAGACTAATCCTGAAATTTCCATTTGCAATGCTGAACTTAGATGGAAAAACATTTTTTATTATTATTCTGGGCTTCAAATATGAACAATTTGCCTGAATAATGCTCTCCTTTCCCTTTTTCTTTTACTTTCCCTTGTCCTTCTCTGCAAAGTAACAATCTGTACATCTGAATGAGAATCTGAAACAGCTTGTGCTAAAAAAAAAGTGTTACAGTGAAGTTTCGGTTTTTTTCAGACCTACTTTGTTTTGTGACTTTTTACACACAGGGTGTAAAGAAACCAAATAGCCACAAGCTACACTTGTAACTTTTTCAATAAATGTCCTTTAAAAAACAATCAATCAGTTAATCAAACAAACAAAACCTGTGGAAATTCTGTTGTTTCATACAATAACTTGAAAGATACTGTTCTTCAAATTCTTTATGTGACCAAGGTTTAAGGGCAAGCAAATACAGTTTAGAAACAGGCTTTCTTACACAGACAAGCTGAAACACTAATACTTCTATATTTGTTTTAAAGTAAGAAGAAATATTTTCCCTTGCTTTTTTATACTTCTTGTGACTACTTTTGTAAAAATTAAGCACATTGATTTAATTGTTCAAAGACCCCCTCAAGGATTCTAGTAAACTGTGTCTTCCTGTCTGAGCTAGCAGTTTTCATATGAAGCATAGCCCTTTATATAACTTGTGGACTGTCACTCAAGATACAAAGTAGTAACATTTTTATGATTGCAAAATGTCAGTAGGTTGAAATGCTGCAAAACAGTAAGTAAAGGATTTTAAACAATAATACATTAAACATTTTTAACTGTCATATTATATGACTTGTTAATTTAATACAACCAAATAGAGAAATTTTCTTTTTAAAATGATGTTGTAACATTTATGACAGATTTATTGTTGGTTTTGTCAACAATCACTATAAAAAGGGAAACTCACTGTTAGCATTATGTGTGCCATTTGTGCACATGCACTCAGAATATATATTTTAGAAAAAGAAAAAAGAAGAATGGCACAAACACCACAAAGTTTTGAAGACAGCAACAGCAAAAATATCAAAGGTGATGTGTGTTTGAATCACTTGTGTAGTATGCTTTAATATTCCACATGGAGTTCTGAATAACTAAGCAGCACGTTACACCTTAAAGAACTGTGGAATTTTAAATCTTGTTCTAGGTGTTGGATTCTATTCGGGCATGCATGTTTTGGGTAGCGTTGAGCTAAATAGTATCTGTGTGTGGCTAGAAAAAACTGAACTGTTTTGTTACAGGCACGTTTCCAACTGCTCAGTCACTGCATCTTGTATAATGGTGACATGAACACGATTCCCAGTAGCTCTTCTTGTTTGGCTTCTGTTTCATGAAGTCAGAAACCAACTTAGCTAGAAAAACAAAAACAAAACCAATATATACATAGGGTAGAGGCATCCTGTGTCTTTTCAGGCAATTAATTTTTAAAAGGTTTGCTTAAAAAACCACAATACAACAGCTGGCAATAGCCATTCAGATATAAGCTTTAAAATGGTGTTATTCTGAATCTGGGCAGATGGGTGATTTGTACTAGATTTGTGTTTTGCTTTTGTGGGGTTTTTTTTTGCTGCTACTTTTTA
Source organism: Steatornis caripensis (assembly GCA_013398225.1). Classification (NCBI taxonomy): domain Eukaryota; kingdom Metazoa; phylum Chordata; class Aves; order Caprimulgiformes; family Steatornithidae; genus Steatornis; species Steatornis caripensis. The sequence continues at coordinate 285,829 of VZSC01000533.1, forward strand.
GTGTTTCATTTCCAGACACTGTTGTCTGTACTTTTGTAGACAATGCTAATTCTCTAGCTGATTGCACTTTACTATTGAATTTTAGAACTTTAAAATCTTAAGGAGAGTGTGTAATTTTAACTCGATGCAGTAATACCATTGTAAATATCACTAGTAAAAATGCAACAAAATGGAACATGCATCTATTAAAAAAATGGTAGCTATGTTTGGGATATGTTTCTTAATGTCTTGCCTTTCTTCATGCTTCACTTTCACAGCCTCTTTCCATCTTTGATTTTTCCTATTTCTATTTTGCTAAATAATTGGCAAAATGCCTCTGTAGATATTTAAAATGGTTTGATATAATGTTTGAATATCAATATAAATATCCACTTGAGTGACAGAATATTAATTTTTCTCTACTTTTGCCCAGAAGCACTGCGGGGGACAGCTACAGCAGCTATTCCATCAGGGGTATTGCAAACATTAAACATCATTAAACACATTATTTGTTCGTTTTAAATACTCACTCCAAATCCTGTGATCTCGGCCTTCTTGTAAATTTGCTAGTATAGGGGAAACCTCTCTACAATGGATGTGTTGCCTCTTTACAGCTATGATATATTCCTTTACCTTTCATGCAATATCATACAAAAAGAACAATGTATCAATTTGATTCAATCTGAATAAGCAAGGGAGCAATAAGACATATATTAATCAAAACTTATTAGAAAGTATGCAAGCTACTAGCACCAAAGCTTCTTCTCAACAAGAATCCTAAAGAATATCTCTAAATTAATTTACTTCAAGAACTACTTCGTTAAAATTACATATTAACATCTTTATGATTACAGTTGTGTTTTCAGTTGAAAGCATGGTCAAGAGTACCAGTTAGCATATGCAGTTAATTAAATTTATGGTTGTAGCATATGCATGTAGCAAATAAAAACTACAGTGTACTTTTTCTTTCCCCCTTACAAGATTGTCACATGTATAAGTAAGGAATTTTACTATATATCCACAAAGTAAGAAAAATATAGGACATGATATGAATTTTTGTTATATTATTTGATAGTATCACCATATTTTTCACATGGAGACACAAGCATTTGTTGTTATTAATTGTCATTAACATAATTACCTATTCTTATTCTTCTAACAGTAAGAATGGAATTTTGGTTGAATAAAGAAGTGCGATGTAATGAAAAATTACGTGTATATATATATTTATATGTATATTTACAGGTAAACTAATTATACATGGAGTGGTGTAGGAACATGTTAGTATGCTGATTTTATCTAATGATTCTCCATGGAAACTACAGTTCAGTGATCAGCCAATTTAAGAACAAAACTGAAACACCTGTGTTCCCTCTCCTCCCAGCATCAATGAAATGCTAGTTCCTGTTCTTATGGGAGGAATGGAAAAGGAAACAGAAGACATGTGACTGTATAAATCACATATTTGTTCATAGCTTGGATACTGTGTGTATTTCTTGTCTCCCTGGGTCAGTAAAGACAAAATAGAAATTAAAAAGCCTTGAAAAAGGGTATCAAGGATGACCAGAAGTTTGAGATGGTTTCTGAAGGAGGAAGGACTGGGAATGCCAGAAATCTTTAGCCTGGAAAGGAAGCAGCACGGGGCAATATGGCAGTTGCCCACAAAAGCAAGGAAAGGATAGCTTGAAATCAGCTTTTCATTCTCCTTTTCCAAACTAGAATTAGGGAACATGAAATAAAGCTAGGAAGAGTAGTACTTAAAATTAAAAAAGGGAGGCATTTTTTTCATGCAACAAGCTAGACCTGTGGGTCTGCTTGCTGAATGGTATTGTCACAGAACAGCTGATGTTGGCAGGGAGCTCTGGAGGTTGCCTAGTCAAAGCCCCCTCCTCAGAGGAGAAGTTTGTGTAGTTTCAAGGGAAGACTGTGTAAGTACTTAAAGACTCACTAAGTTCTACTGAACAAACCACAACACGCTCAGGAAAACCCCTGAGGGAGCACGGGAGAGTACTGCAGAACAAGTAATATGCATGCACTTTTCATACTCTTTCCTGGCAATATGCTTATGGCTGCCGTTGAAAATAGCAGACAGGGTTAGATGGTTCTTGGCTTGAACAAGTACATCCATTCTTGTATTTTCATATATCCTAATACCTATACACAATGCAACCCTAAAACTAAGCAGTTGATTATGAAATCAGCAAGTCAAGCAGAAGCCATCTCATTATCTACATGTAAATGGAGAGGTATCTGTTCTCACACAGAAGAGACAGAAAAGAGAGTACTGCGTACCTGTTCAAAGAGATTCTGATGTTTCGGTGAATTGGAGTCACTCCTTCCATATCATAAAATTACTTTCTTCTTACACTTACCTCAGTGTTCTGACAAACTTAGATAAATAGCTCTGTGTAATGCGTACTGTGCAACTTTCATCAGGCTTTGCAAGCTGTGTATCAACAGCCAAATGAAATGAAGTTTTTCTGTTAACAGTCTTCCAACAGAAGCATGCCTTTTCTCTTACATGGCACATAAGACCTGAGTGAGTCTCAAAGCGAATACTCTACCATTAAGCCACTCTTTGGGTTGATGGGGGCACACAGCTGTGCAAATGCTCCACTTGTTAAGCCTTTTGAAGTACAGGAGAACCTTTTGATTATTGCCTGGAGGTACAGCTGACATGAACAACTTCAAAGAATAGTTCCATTTTCTTTGGGATGAAGGACTGAATGTACAGTACCGATAAATGATGTTTCTGTTTAAAAGACAGGTTTTTATGTATGCTGGTATCATGCTTTGTTTTGTCATCTAGTTGACTAGGAAGTCATAGGGAAAATGATAATGCAATATACATTCTTGGCAGCAATAGTTGGAAGAATTCACAGTATTTTCTATCATTGATGCTGGCCAAATTTCCGTCTTTTTCAAAGTAGACTCCATCATCACAGCAAACGACGCATTTGTCAAATTCAGATTGGATCATTGCAATTTGCTAAGGACAATTTCTTATGGATACACGCAAAGCCTAATTAATTCAAAATGTGGCTACAACCATTAAGTATTGTGTCTTTAAGAGCGAATTGTATTTTGTCTGATTTGCAATCTGCAATAGTTTTCAATTCAAATACACGACTGTCACTTATCAAACCCTAAACAACTTTGATTCCTCAAAATCATATAGAACAACTCCTTTTGCATTCCATGACAGAATTAAACAGCAGCTTTTTTGCATGCAGTTGCCTAGGTTGTCCTACAAGACTCTGCACTTCTATGCTCCCCACCCCCAACTATCGGCTTCATACCTGCAATATACAGTTTACCTTATACATGCTCTAAGACAGACCATTCCACTTCATAGTTTCTTTTCTTACGTGCAGTCTGCATGCCACAGCTAGAGACTAATATGTTTTTCAGACTGCAGTTTTCTGCTTATACAGTACCTCCACTCTTTAAGTGTTTTAATCCCTTTCATGGATTCCTGCAGAGTCCCTAGCTAGTTATGAGGCCTGGTGCTCCAGTGTGACACCTTTCTCACGTAGCTAAAGCAAATCCAAATAGAAGGGAACGGGAAACAAGGTATTTTAGAATCTAAACTTTGCTTCTTTATCTGTAGAATATCAGAATACGAAGGTATTGATCTTAGTTTATTTTTACCAGCTTTTCCTAAGCAGTACAAGAACAAGATTGTAGGACAGCTTTGATTTTTAATTACATGTTCTACACGTGCTCCAACTGTGGCAAGAAAAGTATTAAATACAGAAAATGTATAAAAGAATGCAGTGCAAATGTTTTCAAGAGCAAATTGATTTTACTAGGAGAAAGAAAAGGGAAGAATAGTTACAAGAATAAAATGAAAGGCTTTTCTGAGTGCCAAATGACACATGAATAATCCCAAGGAAGAAAAAAACTGAAGTTGCATACAGGTTTTGCGGATGTCTTTTCATTTATACATTAATTCAATTTAATATGATACACTCTATCATAATAGTAGT
>VZSC01000533.1:289896-301432 GCA_013398225.1 Steatornis caripensis
CCCTTATCCTTATGAAAGTCAGAAGTCAGGCTAAATTATACAGTTTTAATATTTTTCCAGTATAATTTCTACCACTTGAAGATGTCCACAAGTGCTGTATTTTAGAGATTTCGACAGGATGTTCCAAGGATACTAATTGATGTTCACAGTGTACTACTATGACTGCTTTTGACAACATTATCTATCCCTTTACATTAGTATTCAAGTAATTATTAGGTTATATTCTGTTACAAATGCTAGTGAATGCTTGGTTAAATATGAGTCAAAGGTACTTCAACTTTTTCTCATGTAGATGTGAGATTATAAACAGCAGTATCCAGCCTTTCACTACTTATCATTGCATCCATTACAATCAGTTCATAGTTGCAAATACAAATGAGTTGTAGATATAATAATAAAGATTTTAAAATAATTGCACTTTATTTGGAGAAAATGTAGAACAACATATTCTTATTTTAGAATTCCTTCGTAACAAAATCTCGTGAGCTGGAAGAAAAATCCTTGATATTCTGTTGATCAGGTATTCTGTTGATCAAATATTCACTTTTACCTGCCCTTGGAAAACAAAAATCAAGCCCACAGAATTGTCTTGTGAGTACAAACGAATCTGTGAAAGGTGCTGCCAAAAAAGCTTCAGTTCTGAACTAAATAATGTAGTCAAATATAATCCAAAAAGGAGATTTAAAAAGCACGAGTCTCCCTTTATGAATCAAATGATAAGATCAAACTTACTTCTGAGTGTACGCATTTCTAAAATCACTGAAGTTATCTTATACCACTAAATACATTTAAATTCTGAAAAAAATTTACTCGAAGTGGATGATGAAAGACAGAATGACATCAAAAATTACCTCTGTTTTCCCTAACAAAAATGTTACAAAACCCAAATGTGCTATGATGTGCTGAAAAAGTACAATGACACTGTAATATTCAACAACTTAATCTAAGGCAAGGCCTGTCATGATTGTTGACATTATTTTCACCTGATCAGACTGAAAGCACTGCGCAGATAATCCTTCTTAAGACAGTATGACTTCTGAACAAAGTCAGCAGGAATTATCTGAAATGCACATTTGAAAAAGGCTCAATGCAAGCATGAGTGGGGAGGGAAGAATTTTTTTAAATTATTATTATTTTTACTTTTTTAAATCCCAAGCCAAACATACCAAATGGTCTGGGACCAAAAGTTGCAAAAATGAGGAAGAACTAACTGTGGATTAAACATAATGAAAAAAATCTGAGTATTTTATGCAGAACATTTTCCCTTCCTTAAAATACTTGGAAAACACTATGAAAAGGCTTCAGAATTCCTATTACATACTCATTATATCAACCATATGTAGGCTGGATTGAATTGTCTTCTAAAAGCCCCTCTGAGTCCAGTGATGGCTTTATTATTAATTTGCTAATTTATATAGTGTTTGTTGTTGTGGAAGTCAGTTCCTTTAATTAAGCAGACTAAAATACAAAGCAAGGTAGGTGGGCATCCTTTCAGATGGTGATCTGTTTCCTGAAGCCCTGATTCAGTAGCAGCCTGCCCAGGATAGACCTGAATTACAACTCCCAGCACCCCTCTCATTTCCAATGAGTTGTTTTAATTTTAAACCAAGGGTTTGAAGACAGAAAGATATTTCAGATAATACACAATTCAAGGGCTATCCCAAAGGGTATTTTTCATACTCATTTCAGGAAGAAGCCTGTAGGCTTGTTCATGTAATTAATTCCCGAATAATTCAAGAAAAGTTGAACCATTCACTATACTACTGGGTAAAATATCACATACATTATAGCTGAAGCTGGCAGTGCTGCCCACAGCTAAGGCAGCCTGACACTTAATCCATTACTGGACACTTTTCACTACTTGCTATTTCCAGTTTTACCAGCTACAATAATACAAACATCCCAAACCAGATCCCTAAAACAAGGAGACTCCAAACAATACTGGATTTTGTCTTTCCTCCTGCCCATTCCACAATGAGTGCATAACAGGCATTAAGACTCCTTATTCATTTGGATGTTTGCAGCATTTTGCTAGAGTAGCAGCTATTTCTTCCTTCCTTATTTTTCAAATATTCTGCTTTTCCATCCTCTGTATCAGTCCTATTCTCCAGTCTGTACATGAGATTTGTTGACTGCTTACAGAAAGCGGAAGGCATGGTAGTAAACAAGGATTGTTCACACCATAAGTTCACAGTACAGGAGCAAACACGACTTAACGATCTTTTTATGTTTCATACTTCCACCTTGCATACATTACTTGGAATGATAGCAGCTGCTGAAAGGTAAGAAAGAGAATGGTCTTCTGAAGTGTATTAACATAGAAGAGGCAATCAGCTGAAAAAAGCCCTTTCTCCAGACCTCCTCCTCCTCAGAAATTTATATGAAGTATGGCACTTCTTTTTGAAGGATCAGAACCATATCTGACATCAACTTACCTTACTGCAGTCTTACATTACTCATGAAAACCTTTGTGATCTTGGCAACACTAGAAGTCCTGATTTTAATTGTTTGCAATTTTCCTGACTGATTCCACGAAGCAGGTAGTTACCCTCACAGTGTTTGGAATCAGCTCCCAAGCAGAAGAGAGAAGAAATATAGGTAATATCATTTAATTCAGAAGATTCATTTGTGAAAGAAGAAAGGTTGCTGCAGCATCCAAAGCTTGAAAAAGGGGGCTAGAGTGAACATGAACTGGGAAAGAAGAAATAGGAGAATACACAGGATTGAATGTTCAGACTGGTGATCAAACAATAGCAGCTAAACAAATTATCAGACATCTGAGCCACAGAAACTTTTTGCACACAGTCTTTGTGCAGGTAGCAGCCCGCTGTGGAAGTAAGCTGATGTGAACTGTTTTAGCATGCATGAAAAGGTTTAAGCTAAAAAAATATTTGAGTTATCATGGGACAAATACTATTAAATATCTTAATCAATGACATAGTGGAATTGAGCACATCCTCAGCAAGTTTGCAGATGACACCAAGCTGAGTGCTGCAGTTGATTTACTTGAGGGAAGGGATGCCACTGAGAGTCACCCTGACAGGCTTAAAGAGTGGGCCCATGCAAATCTCATTATGCACAACAAGGCCAAGTGCAAGATCCTGCACATGGGTCGGGGCGATCGCTGGTATCAACACAGGCTGGGGGATGAAGGGATTGAGAGCAGCCCTGCATGACAGGACTTGGGGGTACTGGTGGTTGAAAAGCTGGACATGAGTTGGCAATGTGTGCTTGAAGCCCAGAACTCCAGCAGTATCCTGGGTTTCATCAAAAGAAGCATGACCAGCAGGTCAAGGGAGGTGATTCTACCCCTCTACTCCACTCTCATGAGATCGCACCTGGAGTACTGCATCCAGCTCTGGGCTCCTCAGTACAAGAAAGATATGGACCTGTGAGAACACAGTCACAAAAATGATAAGAGAGCTGGAACGCCGCTCCTATGAAAATAGGCTGGGAGAGTTGGTGTTGTTCAGACTGGAGAAGAGAAGGCTCAGCAGAGATCTTATAGCAGCCTTCTAGTACCTGAAGGGGGCTTACAAGAGAGCTAGAGAGAAATGTTTTTCAAGGGCATGGAGTGACAGGACAAGGGGTAACAGTCTTAAACCAAAAGATGGTAGAATTAGATTAGATATTAGGAAGAAATGTTTCATGATAAGGGTGGTGAGACACTGGAATGGGTTGCCCAGAGAAGTTGTGGATGGCCCCTCCCTGAAAGTGTTTAAGGCGAGGTTGGACTGGGTTTTGAGCAACCTAATCTGGTGAAAGTTGTCCCTGCCCCACGACAGTGCGTTTGGACTAGATGATTTTTAAAGGTTCCTTCTATAATCTATAATCAAAATATTCTATGATCATGAATATAATTATTGTATCTCATTTGGCATGTGGAGGTTTTATCTGGTAATGTGTTTGCGTGCCTCAAGAGTCATTGTAACTTCACCATTTAGTTATAGGATAGAATTTAATCTCAGATGACGATCCTCTCAGATTGTGTAAAACAATGCCAGCAATCAATGCAAATTTTCACTTAAATTACAACAGTAGTAATTCCTGGCTGTCCATGGGCCATTTCCCTTGTTAATTCTGTTGAATGCTAATGAAATCCCGTAACTATGAACAGAAGGACACAAAGAATCAACAGGTGGAAATTGAGCCACAGACTGGAAGTAATACATTTGTTTCTTAATCTTCTTAATTTCCTAAGAAATTAAATTAGTTTCACTTCTTATGGTATCTTATAAAGCTAACAAATTGTTACATACAATTAAGCATGATCATTCTTGCCTTACTACTAGCAGATGTCTTTTTAAAAATAAAACTATTATCCTTAAGCTTCAATTTTGGCCATCAATCAAAATCCAGATATTGAACACATGATTGTATAAAGGAAGATATTTATGCTTCATTCTTGAGTATGTTTATAAAATATTGTCTTAGTATTTAGTATTTCCACAAATGCAGCAATTAAGTAGGGACTTAATAATTGTGAGTCAATATTATCAGATGTAGTAAAGAATAATGTCTACAATCTACAGAGTAGCTTAGTTTTAAAGGAGTTTCACTATATTACAAGTATACAAGCTATAAGATTATATGTATTTAATCAGAAGCCTTAACAGACAGAGAATGATGATAATGGATCATAGGAAATTTCTTTGGATATATGTTTCTGCACACATGCTATACAAACTACCTGTCATCTAGATTTGATTGCAAATTAATTTTCTGTTTGACTAAAAAACACAGAAGTACATACATATGCACAAACACAATGATTTCAAAATTTTTAGGGTAGGTTATGTTGGAAGTTTCAGCATGTAATTCTAAAATGTAGTAGAAGATAAGTTTCAAGATAAAGGGCCTGATGTAAACAGTTAATGGTTTAAGATAACAATATTTTTGAGCACTAGATTGAGCATCAAACCCAACTGAGTTCACATACTGCACATAGCAACAACACCGTCCTGAAATCTCAGCACATCAATGTGTATTAAATACAGCAGTTATATGACAGTATTCGTACTAACCTGCACTGAAAAGTTCTTCCAGGTCCATCAACACATACGCCTCCATTGTAACAGAGAACTGAGTTCAGTGTGGGCTCACTGCAAACATCAACATCAACTTCACAAAACCTGCCAGAGTACCCACTCAGGCAAGTACAAACAAATGCATTGACTGCATCTTGACAAGAACCTCCATTAATGCAGGGAGCAGATTCACATTCCTGAGAAGAGAAAGAAAAATAAATTGACTATCCAGCTTTAAAACACACTGCTTCTTCATTCATATCAACAGCAAGTGCAAGACACCGAATATGGAGACTAGAAAAAAGAGTGTTGGACCTTTTTTATTGTCTGATACGCAAAAGTCTCTAATTTGGGGCAATTTTTGCTTAGACAGAGATCCTTAGATTACAGCTCATATACACTCTTGAAACTATGTTTGTTCCTACTAATTAATCTTGCAGAAATGCAAATCTATTTTTATATAAGCACTCTTAAAGCCGTAACTATGTGCTTCCCACTCATGATTCCTTTATTAAAATTTTAAAGCATGTTTTTGAGACATAGTTTATACAATTACTCCTTTTAAGTTTTTATAGTAGGGCCTATTGCAGTGAGAAAAAACACATTAGTAAGACAATTCTTGACAGAATAAAAAATTACTTGCATTAACCAATGCACACAAGCCTTTTATCAAATATTTCCTGATAAATGCTTTCTTATTATCAATTAATGCATAATATTGCAAATAGAAACGTGTAGAAATGTTTATGTGTTCACATAATAACAATTCCCCCTGTCAAAGCTAATGTGAAATTCATCAAATTCAAACCATGCAAAGGAGGAGCAAATCAGTGTTTCTCTAGTTACAGGAGAGTTTAGTTAGTGCAATTGTCAGTGCAAAAATGCGGTTTTGTCCTTGAGCACAGAAACCTAGCTTTTGCCTATATCCCAAAGGAGTTTTATTTTGCTGCTGCCACCCAAATAGTCTAGCTAAATCCAGTATTTTAAATTTACTTTCACACTGATGTAACTTTAGAAGGTTTCATTCTTTAAGGAGTTTCCCAAGGAGTTTTATTTTGCTGCCGCCACCCAAATAGTCTAGCTAAATCCAGTATTTTAAATTTACTTTCACACTGCTGTAACTTTAGAAGTTTTAATTCTTTAAGGATATCCAAGGGCACTCAGATTTCCTGCAGGTACTACAGTTGCTTTGACAGAATGTAAATTCAGACATCCATAGGGAATTCTGAGAAAACAACTTATTTTCCTATAAGCTCTCTAGCTGGGTGTCTATACAATGATTTATTAGTGAGCATTACATAAACTAATTGAATTATACATCACACAGGGAGATAGGGATAGTTCTACAGACTGCCAAAAATACTGTATCTAGGTTCTAGAAGCAGTCTTTTGCTATATTAATTACATTTGATTTTGGCAAACATAAGTAGTCTTTGTTTTGTTTATTAAAAAAATCTCAATTCACAGCTCCAACTTTCTGGCTTTTTTTCTTTTCCAGTAACTTCTCTTTTCTGGTCTTCTTAATTTGCATTCACTTGTATCCCTCTCTGTTACTTCTGTTTTTACAGCTTTGCTCATTAGCAGAATAAATTAAAAATCTATCAATTCATGGATCAATTTTTTACCTAATTATAATTAAAAAGTTAAAATCAAAAAAATATCAAAATCATCAAAGTAACTAAGGGTAAGTTCAAAGCTCAGATGAATGTTCACAGCTTTGGCTCAATACACCATCATAGTCATATCAAGTATCAAACTTAATGTAAAACCTTTTCATTTTCTTCCATGGAACGTATTGTTAGTGTAAAATCTTCCAAAATTGCTCACAGTATGAAGTTTTTACAGTAACATAAAAACCCGATCGTTTGTAATAAAGAAATCACACCTATCACTTTCCAGTGTACTTTGATGAACCGCAGTTAAAAATTCATCATTAAACTTGCAAAAAACCAGAGTACACTCTGTTACCAGACAAGTGCTCGTCTACACTGTTCTTAACTCAGACAAGAAAATTGTTTCAGTGAACAGACACACAGCTATGTTAAAAATGCCACAAATAATAACTTTACCCCAAAGTAGGTGAGATACCACACTACCACCAAATGCTGTAATTCATAGTCTAAAAGCACAAAAGTAACGTGACTTTCATTTCCTAGAGAAATCAAAGGGAACAGACTTCAGGAATTGCCAGTGGTTTCAAATTATGAATGTTTCAGGTGCTGTTCTGGCTTATGATGTTCTTAATTCCTTCCTCTTTTTCCTGCTATTTCCTCACCCCAAATCACTCTGCATTGTCTTCTTAGTTGTGTCAGAATAATAGATTAAAATACTTGTTAAAAAACCAAAACAACAAAACAACATCAACAAAAACAGACCAAAGAAACCTTTTTTTAATGTTTTTTGAAAGCCAATTTTCTAATTTGTTTCTCAGCACATGACCCATAATCAGTTATGCAGGTATAACTTAGAAACTATTACGGAGGGGAGAACTATTTGAAGATCAGGACATTGAAAGTTCTTAAGTCAGCATCGACACTTAGAAGGAACAGACAGAAGTCATCGAAGTCTGACTGAAAGTTTTAAAATCTAGCTAGATACAAAAAAAAAAAAACAGGATACCTTGAAAAGGAATTTGTGTTTAAGAAGTAAAAATGCATAGTTATTTTCTGCACAGGCTCTTTTGATAAAGCTTTTTAGAAAGCTGTTTTCTAAATATATTTATTTTAATTTGAACTACTAATGCCAGTGGAATCAGGAGCAACTTTCTGCAGAAATTTGTCCTTTGTTAGTGTGAAATCACCTCTGTTTTAAATAGCCTTGTGCAGTAATAGTGAGAAGAAGGTAACCATGATCAGCGCCTAAAGATTCCAAATGCCACAGCAGATACCAGTGTATTCAAAAAAGTAGGCAGAAATCAGTATTTTCTTTTGACAGATAGGGTATTTGCAAGATGACTGAATGCACTGGCAGTATAAAAAGATCTCAAAGGTGGCACTTTATAATTTTAATATTGACATCTGACAAGAAACACATGAGAAACTTTAAATGGAAGGTGAGGAAATAGCTATGAATGTATTAGGATCAGAAGCAGTTAATGTAGCTAGAGGTTCCTGAACAGAACTGCCAACACATCTATGTGTAGAATCCCTTCCTCCAAGATGAAATCTATGTGCATAGAGCAACTACTTCATTACATTACAACATTTATTCCTATTATGACTTTGTGCAACTTCTACAAGCAAATTGCTAGCAATGAATGATTAAAAAACCAAACAAAAAACTCACAAAAGGAACAAAATACTAAAATTAAACTCCCCTCAAAAATCATAAAATTACTTTTAGTTTCTTGTTGGGAGTTCTCAAAGAAAATAGTCCATTTAGAAAGCAGAGAAAGTGCTGCAATCTCCAGGTACCACCAAGCAATCATACCACTGAAAGACTGAGGGGCAGTAACGGTAAGGACAGGTTTTGTCTCTTTGATTTTTTTGTTTGATTCCTCAGAACTGTCTAGAAACAGTGAGCGCTCTTCTTTTATTATTCTCTCAGATTTATTTCTTTCAAGTAACACTTTCACTTTTAGTCTCCTCTGAGAACACAGAAAATCTCAGCCTTTGGGGTCTCTGGCTCACTCCGTGTGTGAACAGGAGGCACAAGGCTTTCCTGTTGCTGCATCAGTGTACGGGCTGTGTGTGTCTGCTTCTCCAAATTCACAATTAGCCTGGCCTCACGGGCCTGTTGTGCTCTTGCCCAAGCAGTAACACACCGTTCCAGGCCTCACAGATTGCTTCTTTCAAGAAGCGAAACTGAGATAATTCAAGCATCTCTCAGATGCAATCCTGTTAAAACAGCTTTATGTGGAAGATTTTGTTTAGAGATGGGGGCTGCAGGGCGGCCTCTGTGAGAAGAGGCCGGGGCTGCCCTCTGGCAGACACAGCTGGTTCCAGCTGGATCCAACTGACTGCAGGGCACGGCTGAACCCCGCAGCCAAGGTGGTGGTGCCTCTGGGAAATGTATTTAAGAGTAAAAAACATTGTGCAGCAAAGCATTAGAGAGAAGAGTGAGAGAAAAGTGTGAAAAAGAGTCCTGCAGACACAAAGGTCAGAGAAGAAGGAGAGCGAGGTGGTGCTCCAGGCAATCTCCACCAGATTCCCCTGTAGCCCCTGGAGAAGACCACTGTGAAGCAAGTTGGCCCCCTCCAGCCCATGGAGGAGCCCAGTGGAGCAGACATGCACACTGCCTCCTGTGTGAACAAGATGCCGCAGCGAGTGGGTGTGCTGGAAGGAAACTGCAGGCCATGCGGAACCCACACTGCACTGGGCTCCTGCCAGGAGGTGTAGCTTGCGGAGAGGAGCCTGCGCAGGAGCATGTTTTCTGGCAGGTTGGGAAGAAAGTGTTTTTAGTTTTCCACTGACAGTAAATTAAATTAATCTTCCCCAAGTTGAGTCTGTTTTGCCCATGAGAGTGATTCATGATCATTACCAATCTCCCTGTCCTTATCTCGACCCGCAAGATTTTCTTCTTATTTCCTCCCCCTGTCCTCATGAGGAGAGGGAGAGCAAGAACAGCTGGGTGGGCATCTGGTAGCCAGCCAAAGTTAACTCACCACACCTGTTTTTTCACAGGCTGTAAAACTTTCTTTTCTGTCATATCAGAACAACTAACCTGTCCAAACTGAGCTGTATTGCCTAGCTTTTTCTGTGATCATCATTGACCTCTGTCTTTTCCCTTTCTGTTTTCTGGTTTGTTCCCTTCACAGGCAGCTTCAGTCAAATCAGGGCTGCAGCCATCCATCTCCAAGAAAACCAGAAGGCCAGAAGAGCTGCTCGTCACGCCTCATCTTGTCAGGTTCTATTCCTGCTCTAAAGGAATTTGTTCCTTCCACTGTCACCAAAATGAAAGAAGGTAAGTGCTCCTTATTAACTTCAATTGGGGTGCTCTGCTCATTCCTCACACATCATCACAAGTGTAGATAAATTAAATTATTTAACAAAATGGGAGTTACACAATCGTGATTATTTGTATACAGTTTTTATCAACTTTTCACTTCGCCAATCTGACACACTGTATTCTCATCCAAATATCTGGGGTTTCTTACATCCGATCTCCTCAGAGTAAAGCAGGAGGGCTCCCCTTCCATGTGTTTTTTATTCTGTTTTTCTCTGTGAAGCACACACTTTTACCCTTTTGATCAAACAAGGAATCTTTTGAGTTTATGTGTTGTGAACAAGCAATGACCTTGGAAAAGATTTGAAAGTTATAATGGACAAGCTATCAACATGCACTCCCATTGGAATGCTATGGAAAAAATTGCCAGCGCCATCCTCAAGTCTTCAGAGAGGGGAACTGTGACTTACACTTAGACAGGTAATTATTCCTCTTTATATGACTAGAGGAAACCGAACCATTGTGCCAAGTTCTAAAATCTGTTTATTATAAAGGATGTCGAAAAACTGAGAATCTGAAATGATTTAGGTACTAGATAAAATGCTTTACAGTAAGCTAAATTTAAGGAAAATAACACTTAACAGAATTTTTTGGATAGAATTTTTTTTCAAAAACATTACATCATCTAACTCATTTTCACACGATACTGCCGAAAACATAAATAATATATATGAGTTAAAAATTATTAGACAAATACATGGAGTGCAGGTCTGTTTCTAACTATTAAAAGCAATAACCAGTGTGAGTTCTTTGCTATAAGAAGTTTCAGAATTCTTAATGGCTCTCTGAGTGTTCTTGGGTTTAGTTTATCACCAAGAAAACTGAGAGAAAGAGATAATGGCAGTGCATAACTATTTTTGCAAGAAGTATTAGATATTAAGGAGTATTTGAACTCCTAGAGAAAGTCAGTACAAAAAAACCTACCTGGATTCCCAAATCCAGATATATCCAGCTAAAATCCAACTTTACTACTTAGAGTCACCCACTGTAAAACTGTCAAAAGTAGTTCATCTTCCACCTCCTTATGTTTTTAAGTAAAGACTGGATGTACCTCTAAAACACATGCTTTAGGTAAACGTAAGTTAAATACAAGGATTAGTTTCCATATGGCTGTAAATGAAAGGAATATACAGACTTCTGACAGGAAAACAGGATACTGATTTTCTGGATTTATTTTTACTAAATTATTGTTATAGTACATATAAGTCCCCATTGATTTTCTTAGCATAGCAAGACAATTTTAAAGTCAAGGCAAAAAACTGAAAGAATATTAAGATATCTAGTTATGCAACTCTTTTAAGGGCAGGTTTTGTTAAAAATCCTTATTTCAAACAATGCAAAACACGATCCACTATATTTACTAGAGCACAATAATTTATTATTCCTTGTTCTCTGAATGTCATGGTGTAGCAAATCTTGTTTGTACTAGGAAGGGGATGACTGTCTGTTGTGGTGTAGGCCCTGCTTCCCCCTACTAACAAGCTGCATTGCAATATCAGATCATCCATCACCATATAAGAACATAGAGCTGGGATAATTGGGCACTCTCCGACCCTGCCTGTTGG
>VZSC01000533.1:302726-332882 GCA_013398225.1 Steatornis caripensis
TGGTGATTCTTTGAGCGACCATTAAACCTTAACCACTCTCCCCCACGACACTGTCCCTTAAGAGAGCCCATTGGGCATGGCACAGTCCACTGGTTCTGCTGGTAGGGAACCGTTCTGAAATCTGAACTCTAGCAACCGACTCAGTAAGGCAGAGCACTCCGCTTAAGGTATATTGCTCCCTTGTCCAAATCTGTGGGTCCATGCTGACATGTGTCTTTGAATGTGAGGTCAATCTCCCTAAGAAACTGCAACTTTCTACATATTGCACTACATCATTTCCATAGCCACAATCCATAGCTTGAAATAATTACGAAGGGACGCATTTTAACAAATGAATAAAATAGCAAAAATCCACTATTTTTCCAAATAACGTGTCAGTTCAATTTTGTTTCTTAAAATGAAATTTAGAAATGCATTTTAGAAAGTACAGGGTTTTTTTTTACTTTTTCTACAGAAAGGACCATTTTTCATTAGTCCTCCTTGGAAAATCTGATTAGAAATAAAAAATTATTTCTAACAACACTTCAAAATCTATTTCTATAAAATAGATTCAAAGAAAAAAAAATGTGATGGTAGATGTATTTTTATTTAAGTGAAGTTTTGCTTAATAGCAAGAAAGGTAATTTTAAAGTGGGCTAATTCTGAATATAAATAAATCATGCAAATCCACTATGAGGGGGGAAAAGGCCACTGGAAATATGCATAAGCTATTTACAAATCTATCTTCTGACACACTTGCATGTATGTATGTGGTGCATTATATGTTCTCATTTGTTGTGAATACTTATGATCTAAAGCACCAAATAACATTCGCTGTTTGATTTCCTTGTAGGCAACTATGAAGTGATTAACTGTAAGGAAAGACTTGAAGCAGGAAAAGGTAGTGGCCTTAAACATCAATTCAGGAAGTGGAAGCAAGCATCCTGGTATTTGTGACAGAACTGGATTCCAGGTGGAATTCACTGACTTGTAGAAGGTAGAACCAGACAGAGCTTTAAAATTTGCCTTTGATAAGAGTTGAAAAGAAAGAGATAAGAAAGGAATTCAAGAAAGGAAGATGTTTTCAGGACTCATGTTTCCAGTAATTTAATTATAGGACTGAGGGCAAAATTATTCTCAGGTCAAAAGCAGAGGTTTTTGTGATAAACAAGAGCCATGTGGTTAAGGGTTTGAATTAGAATTAAAAAAAGTAGGCAGAAAGGTAATCAATGCTGTAAATAAATGCTTTAGAAAATAATTCATGTGTTAAAGCAAGGTTTTATATGTACAAAATATGGTATGCGTATGATTTTTAATCCACTCTGAATCTAGATTTCAAAAAAAGTCTAAATTTACAGTATTACTTCATAGAAAATGTACAATTTAAGGTTTTAATACAATTTCATAGTTATGTAAAAGAGCCATGGTTCAGTGCATGAGTGGGAAACTATATATATGCATTTCAGTTCCTTTTGAAGATATTCTACCACAGTTTAATATATTTAATTTATCGTGAGTGCAATCATCTGATGTAATTATGACTGCTATTAAGAGACCAAAAGGCCCAGGTTTCCTTTGCTGAGTTTAAAATAGTACTTAATTTAAACTGTGTGGTTTGCTAAGTTACGGACTTTTCCATTCACATGGGAGTTTGAAGTGCGCTCTTACTTTGGGATAAATCTCAATAGTATTGCTGCTGTGTAAAAGTCCTAGATTTACATTAAGAACTGAGATGAGTGCTTCAGATGCCTATTTCTATTTTATGCTTGACTAAATTATAAAAGAAGTGTATTTTTCTAACCAGTAAAATTATTACTCTGTTTTTTCTATTAATTTTTTGTTAATATTATCAGATATCCATATTGTTTAATTAGTACCTTCCCAAAGCTTTGTCATTTGGTGGATGAAATACACATGCAAAATTTTCTGGAATGAACTGGGATTACTTATTTCTGTATTTCAGAATGTTGGTTTTATCCAACATCATTCAATTCAAAATGAATTAAAAATGAATTCAAAATGACCAAAATATTTTCTTCGACATTTTGGATTATGGACACAAGGAGAAGAGAAAAATAATCAGAATAAACCTAATTTTTTAGACAACAATACAGAGCAAGAACATACTGGATCAGAACAATGCTCCATCTGGCCCAGTATTCTGCCAATAACAGTAGCAGAAAGAAAGCCACTTCAGGGAAATCATGTGAACTTTGCCGCTTTCTACAGTCTATGTCCCATGCATCCTCCCAGCAACTAGAAGTGTCAAATCTGACATGATAAACAGTACTTCCCTGACTGGTTGATTTATCATTCATTTATGGACCAGTTGTCCATGACTTGCCGATTTTTTTTGAACCTAATAAGCAATCACCTGCCTCCCTAGCCTTCTCTGCTTCCTGTGAAAGAAAGTAGTTTTATTTCTTCCAAATGTTTCTGCAATTATTTTCATCATGTCCTCTCAATTCTTTTATACAGAATTTGGTGAAGAAATTGTCCTTTTATCTACCAATACAGTTTTCCAAACCTTAATTACATTACCCTCAGCTTTCTACTCTTCAAAGTAATAGTTTCAGTCATTTAAATCTTTCCTTACAAGGAAACTATACAGTTCTGTATAATTTCTGTTGTCCTCTGTAGCTGCTCCAACATCTCATTGAGATGCAAGGTCCATAACTGTGCACGGAACCCAATGTGTGAGCCCATTCAGGTTTTACAGCAAAGAAATCATGCCATCTGTCTTGTTCTCTGTACCCTCCTGATCATGCCCAGAGGTTTTTTTTTTTTTCCTATTCTGCACTGTGACTGCACATTGAGACAACACAGAACTGCCAATGGTTGCTCCAAGTCCTCTTATCCAAGTTGTAACTGACAGTTCTGAATTCAGCTGTAGCTAAGTACTGGGCTATTTTTCCATAGATACATTATCTCAGCCTGAGGCTTATCTGCCCCCTTTTCACTTTCTCCATTTTGTGAGGTCCTTCTGGCATTCCTCAAATGCAAAGAATTCACTGAGCTTCTCTTGCTATGACCTTACCCTGTCTGAATGCTTACTTTAGCCATCAAGCAATCCCACCAGTTCCCTACCTGGCTTCCTGGTTTTGATAGATGTGAAGAGGTTTTTGCAAGGTAGAGTATCCTTTAAAAGGCACTTTTCAATTTGTGTTTTAGCTTTTTAAACTTCTTGCCAACATTTGAAATAATGTGTTTTATCAACTTATCTGTTCTTCCTACGTGGGTAAGCTTTCCATCTGTTAAAATGCCACTTTTTCCCTNAAGGTGGAGTATCCTTTAAAAGGCACTTTTCAATTTGTGTTTTAGCTTTTTAAACTTCTTGCCAACATTTGAAATAATGTGTTTTATCAACTTATCTGTTCTTCCTACGTGGGTAAGCTTTCCATCTGTTAAAATGCCACTTTTTCCCTGACACAACCTTCTTAAGTTTCTTCCTCAAGTAATTCAGGGGCTTTGGACCACTTTGTGTCCCTGAATTGTGGCACACATTTTACCTGGGGTTTTAAGAGATTATTTAATAGCCTCTAGTCTGCTTGTAAGTTTCTTGGCATTTTGGCTTGCTTCTCTTAAGTTACTTGAAAATGCGCCTCATTTTTACAGTTTCCTTTCTTGAAATTGAGTGTCTATCTGCTGGATTTATTTGGCATGCTCTCTCATGCTACAGTCATAAACCTAGCTGTGTTATAGTCACTAATAGAAATAATCTCTGCCATTAACACCTCTCAAGCCAGATGCTGGTCTTTTCAGAGGCACACTAAACATGAGTCATGTTCAGATGTGAAGTTCTGTCATTCTTAAGTAGTGCTCTTCTATACTTGTCAGCATCTCCCAAGCACCTAGTTTAATTATTCCTGTACAACCATCTAAATTTTCATTCAGTAGCTTTGTTCCACGATGATAAAGGTACAATTCATTCTTGTACAGATTCCTCCAATTTCAAGAGGTTTTCTATTTTTAAATGCATTTGAATTGCTTTTGGCTACACTAGCGTATTATTCATGCACTGGGCTGAATCTGTCTGCCTCCCAGGTCTCCTGTGGAACTGTCAGTCTTTCAAAGAAAGCTCAATGCATGTCCTAGATTTCAGTTTCCTGCCCAGCCTGAATTTACAACCTCAAGATCATCCCTCCTACACTTTCCTCTATTCCTTGTTAACAACACGCGTCACAATTGGCTCCTTTCCAAGACACTGAAGTAATGTCTCCAGAGATATTGTAAGATCCACCATCTTTCCAGATTCAAAGCAGGTTACTTTGCATACAAGGCTTTTTTGATGTCATAAAGCCATTTACCTATGTACCTAATCATTGAATAGTCCTGTCTTTTAATATACTCTCTGTTGCTAGAGCATCCTTGATGCAAAAGCATACTGTGATATCAGTTGATAGGCTTTTCTTATGTAAGAGGTCAGAAATATGCCTATCAGTTGAATGCCCTCCTCCGTAAGGCTTTTGTGCTCTCTAGAAGCTGAGGGCTTACCATTTGGAGGTGACATTCCTCCGAAACGTTCTTGTAGGTCTCGTCCATTTCTCTACTTCTTCAATTTCAATTCTCTATTTTTCTATTACTTCTCCATTTAATAGAATCTCCAATTTAGTCACTTTTACTTAAATAAACTTAGTACCTCAGGCCAGGGTGTCCCTGCAGTGTTACACACAGTGAAATGGTCCCATGGGTGGGTAATCACACATGTTGTACTTTGCAGAATAAAGTGGGTATCATCTCCCTCTCCTCCCTCTCTTAGATTTACCTATCTGCATCTCGTGCATAAACTAAATTATTTTTGGAAGTTTACATTAGTTTAGCTTCTTTGAAGAAACTGCTTGTCTTACTCAACCTTCTTTAAACTAGTAAGCAATAGGTAAAAAATACTCAGGAGTGCGACACATACCCAAACAAGAGCATTCAGCTCATCTGAGGCTCTTTGTACATTCATCAATGCTTGCAATACCTGTATATGCTACATATTCACAGATAGGATTCTGAAAAGTAGATTCTACTCTCTGGCTTACCTATGATAGTCTGTTAAGACCCAGTCATCACAGTCATTGGACTCACGAACAAAACTCAGACATCCATTTTAAAATCAGCTGTAGATCTCACTGAATATTCACCACATTTTAATTTACTATAGTAAGTGCATTGACAACTAGCTTTCACAAAGATGCNTACCTATGATAGTCTGTTAAAACCCAGTCATCACAGTCATTGGACTCATGAACAAAACTCAGACATCCATTTTAAAATCAGCTGTAGATCTCACTGAATATTCACCACATGTTAATTTACTATAGTAAGTGCATTGACAACTAGCTTTCACAAAGATGCCTCAAGTTAGGCAAGCTGAATCCTACTGTTCTTCCCAATTAAATCACAGATAATTATACAGCTGTCAAGTCTCATGTCTTTTGTGCAATCTGGCAAGTCCTGGTGAATAATTGCTTATTTGCTTGGA
Source organism: Steatornis caripensis (assembly GCA_013398225.1). Classification (NCBI taxonomy): domain Eukaryota; kingdom Metazoa; phylum Chordata; class Aves; order Caprimulgiformes; family Steatornithidae; genus Steatornis; species Steatornis caripensis. The sequence continues at coordinate 308,176 of VZSC01000533.1, forward strand.
CTAGCAGAATATTGTTCTCTGACTCCACATGTGCATCAGCTGCGGTGCATTTGTGTAGAAAATTAGTTGTTTTTTCTGATTTCCCCCTTGTTTCTGTGTTTTATGAAAACAGAAAGAAAAGATGAGTAAAACCAGACAAAACAAAGTAATTCTAAGAAGTAGTCTGATCACATCTTCCTATCGGATACAAGCAGAAGCACAAAGAAGCTGAATATCCTCCTATGTAAAGACTCAAAATGCTTTTTGCATTTGATCAATTTTCAGTTATATACATTCATCTACAATTTCAAAAATATACAATTTTTGGAGGTAATGCATATTGCATCTAATTCTTCTATTTTTCTCTTACTCCTTCTTGAATGGAATCCATAAATGAAAAAAGCAATGAAAACTGTAGTACATAGGGAAGTTCCAACATCCACACTCCATAATAGATATGCAAAAGTTATTTGCTATATCTATAAAGACATAAAGTGCTTATTTTTTTCCTCAAAATATTAGACAACCTGAGAAAGTCTTGAAGTGTATTTTCTTGCAAACTATATTGCAACACATGCAGAGGATGAAAAATCAAAAAAATCCAAGTATGTCTAGGAACATATATATATACACACCTAAATATATTTTATTTTTAAATTCGTTATTTGAATCAGCTTAGTTGCTGACCTTGCCTGGCTGTGCAATGCCCACCCAGCCACTCTCTCACTCTCCCTTCTCAACAGAACAAGGGAAGAAACAAAACTCATGAGTCGATTAGGACAGAGAGATCACTTACCAATTACTGTCCCAGGCAAAATAGACTTGACTTGGGGAAAATTAGTTAACCAATTAGAAATAGATTTTTGGATGGTGACAAACAAAGACAAAACCTAAAATCAAATCACCTCCCTCCACTCCTTCCCAGACGCAACTTCACTCCTCCGTTCCCAGCTCTTCTACCTCCTCCTTTCACCCTGAGCAGTGCAGGGCAGGTGGGGCATGGGGCTTTGGTCAGTTCATAACAGCTGCTGCTCCTTCCTCCTCAAATTTTACCCCTGCTCCAGTGTGTGTCCTCTCCATTGGCTGCTGTCCTGCAGGGTAAGACTGCTCCTGCATGAGTTCTTCTCCATGGTCCTGCCCAAAGCCTGCTCCTGTATCGGCACTCTATGGGCTGCGGTTCTTTCAGGACATATCCACATGTTGCAGCATGGGGTCCTGCACAGGCTAACGTGTGGGTATCTGCTGTGGCGTGGCCCTCTCCATGGACTGTAGGGAAATATCTCTTCCACCATGGTTCTCTCCAGGGCCTGCAGGAGAATGTCTGCTCTGGCACCTGCAGCACCTCCTTCCCCTCTTTCTTCACTGACCTTGGTGTTTGCCAGGTTATTGCTCACAATTTTTTCCTCACTCCTCTCTCTGCTGGGCAGCATTTTTTACCCTTTCTTAAACGTGTTTCCACAGAGGTGGCAGCATCTGAGCTGGGCTGAGGGGCTTAGCCATACCCCATGGTGAGTCCATTGGAGCTGACCAGAACTGGCTGTGTCCAGCACAGGGCAGCCCCTGGCCTCTTCTCACAGAGGATGCTCCTGTAGCCTGCCTCTAAACAAAACCTTGGCGTCTACACCCAACACAGTTGCATAAACCTTAACAAAAAGAAATGTATCTTCAAGTGAAGAAAATACTGAAGAATATTTACCCAGATTAATTCCTGATTTTTTTTTTAAACAAAGGAACTGGTTGATGTTAATCTAGAGGAAAACAATTATAGAGCATGACCCTACCATGATTATCCAGATCTGCACCCCCCTACACAGTCAGAAAGCCTTGTTGATTGCTGTAAGACTTGCAGAGGCATGATATATGTCTGAGCAGGACGAATGCAGTGTTAGAGCCTTTAAAAATATGACAACTGCAGCATAGTCTAATCTGAGAATCACATTGCATGCAAATAGAATGAATATCAAAAGACAAAGCATCATTCTAACAAAGTTATCTGTCAAATGTATACATATATTGTTTCTTTCTATGAATTTCTAATCTATGCATTTTCAAACACCTCAGTATGAAATGTGGTTATCTTTTGAAAATGATTTTATGCAGTTGTCTACAGGTCATTTAATCTCTCATTCTCTTAAAATGGAGGAAAGTGTAAATCACGGATGTTGCTGGGGAAAATACTACCCAAGGGTATTCCGTATTAGCATTGGCAAAAGCTGATAATCATACAGATTTGCAATATCAGATCATGATCTGCACTTTGTTAAGTTGAATTACTTACTTTCTCACTTCTTCTTTCTGTAAAGGAAGTTGCAAGATAATATTCCAGCTAGATTTACTCCTTGTGTGAGACTGTCATGCATTTTCGAAAGACCATACTTCCTTTATGTAATATGAAGTATTTTTAGTTATCTAATACTTTTAGCTATATATAAAAAAACATTAAAGGTTCCTACATGCATACATATGTTAAAGAAAAGTTTAGATAACATTTTGGAACGTATTTTTGACAATTCAGAAGGACAGTATTAGAAGTCAGACAGCCCAAAGGGAGGCAAACTTTCATATCTTAAACCACACTTTCTCACTGAGACCAAATACATTTAAAAGGATCATATCCCAAGACCTGATTTAACTCTGTTTGGCACAAAACCTTAAAAAAGTCTAAACTAATTCAGTACTTTCCCCAAAGTGGGGCCAACATTGTAAGGGCTGTTCTTCATTATGCCACATGTAGTCACCTTCTACAACTTGGTTTGCTGACCATGAAAATCTTCATGGCACAGACTCTCATATACAGATGCCTTCTTATCCACAGCCTTTCCTCATTAAAGTAAAAATATTCTTGAACACATGAGGAGGAACTGGGCAGTGTATTTTGTACATCGTAGTTTTATAGCATAGAATTCTATAATTACCTGGATTTTGAAATCTTAAACATGACTCATGCCTACTTTCAGTGTAGAACACTGCATCTTGGGGTTTACTATTCAAATACACAGTTAAGCTACAGCAAACAGGGTTCGCAGTGCCGATTAAGTAGTTATGTCATCCATGCTGAACTGAGGGATAAATTATTTTCAGGTAATGTTGGCTTAGCGTGCTGTGGCTTTTCAGACTTATTATTCACACTTTACCTTTAAAGTTCTTTAGACATTTTCTCAAGGGTCTTTTTTAATGCAGTTTCATGTAAGCAACAAATAATGAGCTTTTCAGAACAGATTTGAAAGAACTGAGTCTCTGTCATGCATTTTCAATAAACTGACCCAATCAGAAGTTACTTAAATGAGTTTCAAGCGGCATATTACCCTTTCCCCTGTAATTAAAATAAAATTTGAAGACATACATTAATATTTATCTCGCATCTTGAGCTGGTCCATCCTGATTCACAAGAGCATTGATATCCATCAATGAGATCTATACATCTGAAACAGAAAATAGTGTTACTCAAATGGAGATATCTAATTCTAGATTCAGCACTAGTGGTATCACTCCCTAAATTTCAAAATAGTGGTCTGATATAACCTACTGAAATTTATGGCAGTTTTAATTAGTTTTAATAATGTGTTTCAAATGTGTATATAATGGGTGTTGAGGGGTTTTGTAAGGATACTGATTCTTATATTAAAAGATGTCTTCCCATTTCAACCTGTTAGCATGTAACAGCTAAAGATTCACTTTTAAGTATATTGAACTCTAATTAATCCACATGTATGGAAAACTGGTTTATGCTAATGAGCAATAATGAAAGAGAAACTAAGATAATGTAACAGTGTTACATTAGCTTCAGTAGGCAACATCTGTCATCTTTAAGTGTGATTGTACGCTAACTTTATGGAAGAACATAATTTAAAGTATATTTATCAACCTTCCCATATAATTAAATCTTAAATATTGCAAGTTAGTTACATTATCTTGGTGATAATAATAGCTAAATAAAAATAGCCACCTTCCATGAAGACAAGGATCTGGCAAGCATTCATTAACATTTATCTCACAGTTTCTTCCAATAAAACCTCTCCTACAGTGACACTTATAGGAACTGATGTCATCAATGCAACGTCCACCGTTGAGGCAAGGAGAAGACATACATTCATCTATATTTACTTCACATCTGTCGCCTGTGTAAAAAACAGAAGATATGACTAAGCTTTAAATTCTTAACTCAAACCAACAGTTTATTTATTAATATCAATAATTCCAGATAAACTGGTTTTATTTACATACATTGTTTCTATAGCTCATTCTATCCATCAATAAAGACTATCCCACCAGAATTACCTATAGGTGCAAATGCTGAAAAGAATGGTTATATTGCAATATATTACAATGCTAACATCTGTGATTGTGGCAAGGCAAGAAGGCTTTGAGGGTCCACTTCCAAGCAAAATAGTTAATGGAGAAATCAAAATTTCAAGAGGAATTTTTTTTGCACATTTACCAGAAAGATAAATAGCACAGGTTTCCTATAAGAGAAATACAGAAATAAAATGATACATGTCTTAGTGGTCATCTAACTGTACTACTTTCTCAAAATGAAATTAAAATGCAGGGGCTTTTGGTAAATGATGCAAAGTGTAAAAATCTTTGAAATCCTTTTGAAGGCATTCATTACAAGAGATAGGGTGATGAACTATTCTGCTTGTAATATTCCTCCAAATTACTATCACATATCTTTCATCTAAACATCTCAAAGTACTTTACAAAATAGTAATTGACAACCAACACATACCTAGGTCTCTTTGTAGGCAGCTACTGCCCACAGCCTGGTAGGCAGCTAAGCCCCACACAGCTGCTCACTCACTCCCCCGCATTGGGATGGGGGAAGAGAATCAGCAGGGTAAAAGTGAGAAAACTCATGGGTTGGGATAAAGACAATTTAATAGGTAAAGCAAAAGCCACACATGCCAGCAAATCAAAACAAGGAATTCATTCACTACTTCCCATGGGCAGGCAGGTGTTCAGCCATCTCCAGGAAAGCAAGGCTCCATAATGCGTGATGGTTGCTTGGGAAGACAAACGCCAGCAGTCCGACTGTCCCCACCTTCCCTGTTCCTCCCCCAGCTTTATATGCTGAGCGTGACATCATAGGGTATGGGATATCCCTGTGGTCAGTTGAGGTCAGCTATCCCGGCTGTGTTCCCTCCCAGATTCTTGCACAGCCCCAGCCCACTCGCTGGCAGAGCAGTGTGAGAAGCAGAAAAGGCCTTAGCTCTGTGTAAGCACTGCTCAGCAATAACGAAAACATCTCTGTGTTATCAACACTGTTTTCAGCATAAATCCAAAACATAGCCCCATACAGCTACTATGAAGAAAATTAGCACTATCCCAGCCAACATCATCACACTAGGTATAATGCGAGAACATTCAACAAGGACAGTGTAAGGTCTTGTACCTGGAAAAACATAATCCAGGAGTGCAGCACAGACTGGGATCTACCTGGCTGGAGAACAGCTCTGTGGAAAGGGACCTAGGGGTCCTGGTGGACAACAAGCTCAATATGAGTGAATAATGTGCTGCTGTGGCAAAGAATGCAACCCAACAGCATGCTGGGTTGCATCTACAAGGACATCTCCATCAGAGGTAAAGAAGTCATTATCCCACTTAGCGTTTGTCAGGCAATGCCTGGAATACTCTGTATTCAGTTTTGGTACCTGCTATAGAAAAACGATGTGGACAGTCTAGAAAGGGTCCAAAGAAAGGCCACAGAGATGATCAAAGGACTGGGGAGCCTGCCATGTGAGGCAAGACTGAAAGAACTGGGTTCATTCAGCCTTGAGAAAGGGCTTAGAGGAGACCTCATCACCATGTTCCAGTACTTAAATGATGGCTACAAAGAAGATGGAGACTCCCTTTTTATAAGGAGTCACATGGAAAAGATGAGGGGTGATGGGTACAAGTTACCCCTGGGGAGATTACAGTTGGACGCAAGAAGAAAATTTTTTATCATGAGAACCATCGGCCATTGGAACGATTTCCCCAGGGAAGTGGTGGATTCCCCAACAATGGACACTTTTAAGATTCAGCTGGACAGGGTGCTGGGCAATCTTGTCTAGACTGTGCTTTTGTCATGAAACATTCGACCAGATGATCCTTGAGGTCCCTTCCAATCTGGTATTCTATGGTTCTATGATTGTCCTGATTTTTCCAGTGTGTGGCCAGGGGAGGTGTGGAGGAGAGAAGAAGAATGCTGAAGACAAAAGGTCCTCCTCTGGCAGAGAAAGGGTCCAGAAGCCAGAAGTTACATCAGGTCCTCTGGCTCTCCATTTCACAACAAAAATCAAAGGCATTTCTTGCATTTCTGTAATGAGTTATTTACTTAAGAATCTCAGTCTCAACTCAAAACCAGTTATTTTATACACAAATGTGAAGAGTAAATGTAAAGTTCCTATAGGCTTTTAGCATCGCTATGCACCCAGCTACTGGCAGCTTTTTAAAGGCAAGAATTCATAGCAAAGAAGCATCACAAAGATACCCCAACCTTTGTCTGGTCCATTTCTGAATATACAGCTAAAGATGGAAATCAGGCACTTGAAATAAATCTACTAACATGCTACAAATAGAGTTACATTAAGATCATGCTTTTACCTAGATCAATAGTGTAATATTCACATTAATTTTACTGTTAGGTATGTAAAAATATTGTACACATTTGAGGAAATTGTTTTTTTCATAAAATACTCTCAGCCTCCTAACTGAGTCAAAGAGAATATAACAACATCCCAGATTCTATTTTGAAGTCTGCGGCCTCAGCCCCAGCAGCTCTAGAGCACTGGTGTCATACTCTAGCGGAAGGCACATGACAGGAGATTGGACTTGGCAGGGCCCCCTAGGAAAATGAGTTGAGAGTGCCTGCTCTGCAATTTAACCAGACCTCGGCTCAGTGTGCTTCCACTATGCTAAGCTATATATTGGTACAAGTTAGAAGGCAGTGCTGAAAACTGTTTATCCCCCATTCCATGCAAGCATTCAGCAAACAGTTCTAATCATTCATGCTTCTTGCACACTCTCACTCGTTTACTGTCATGCTCTCTGGATCACTGGTGTCTTATTTGATATCACTACATATAAGAACTTAAAACTTTCAGAAATAGGTATTTTGTGAACATATTGCCAAAATCTAAATTCAGGAACAGAGAAGCCAACTCCTTCTGTTCTGTTACAGAAGATCAAACCATCGAAAAGGCAATTTTCCTTGTAAGTCAGCATTAGGAAAGAAAATTCTTAATCTGCTCTTATCAAGAAATACTTCAAAAGCATTTTCAGGACAGCAGGGCTACACAATAACCTACTTCGAGTTCACTTTACTTGCAACTCTGCAGTGATTATTTTTCTTGTATTTTAATGCTGAGAGCATCTCTATAACATCGTATTTATAGTCTATATCATTATAAAAAAAAAGGTCATTTCATGATTGTAGATATTTTGGTTTTCCTGGTCCATTTAGCAAATACTGTGTGTTTTAAAATGTGATAGTCCCAAGGTTATGGTTTCTTTGGTAAATGAATAATTACAATCTTTGCTCGAGTATTTTCACAGCTGTATTTTCACTCCATCATGCTTTCATTCCTATGTTTCCAACACTGCTGATCAGAAATTGTATTAGCTTCCTATGCAAACAAAAAAAGTCTGTTCTCCTGAGAATTCTTACTAATTTAAACTTATCAAATTAGTGAAAGGATATATTAATGAAATAGGTAGTATCAATGTACACAGACTGCTGCTGTTTTTTGTACTACGTACTCTTACTAAAACAATACAACTTACTTTTAAAAATTCACTTTCCTAGTTAATCACACATGTTACTTAGGAGGTTCAAATCTTTTTTTTTAAGAGATAAAGCTTCTCATTTCAAATTTAGTATTTACTTTTGATAATGAGATACATATAAAAGCAGTAATAATTAAAATAATAGTTTTGGTGTTTTATCAATTTTTAAGGCATATATTTCTGATCTTGAAGAAACAAACCCTAGAATACCTATGTTTGGTTTTTAAAAAGTATTTAAGATAGTATGCTTTATAAATAATCCAATGCCATTCACTCCTACTGCTACCTTTCACTGCTATTTTCTATCCTCTGCACAGGTGTAATACATCCAGTAAAGGAAATAAACTTGAAATCAAATTACAATACATATTTTTTTAAATAGCATATTGCTAGTAAGATACCTAAATATGAGTTCAGCAATATACCAGTAGCAGATTACAAAATCAGCTAAGGAAATCTGATATGACTATAACTAATCCATTCGAAGTTTGGCTGAGATACCTCAATGGCTGCAGACTTTAATTTGAAGAGGTTGACAAATATTGACGTATTGATTCTGAAAGACAGATTAAGGGTTAAAGCAATCATTGATATTTATTCCACATTCACGTGTTCTTCCATTACTGCATCATCTACTGAGAAGGGAAAAATTATAGTTCCTTTAGATGATTAACATCTTATAATTAAATAGATTCTGTTTTACATTCCTGACCTGCTCTTATTTATGCCGCATTGATCTACTACCTCAATGTCGTTCAATAGATTTTTGCCTGAACAGATCAATGAATGCAATGGCAATGCAGTCAAAATTCGTTACTTGATTGCGGGAAAAGAAGATTCAGTGCATAAATTTAGTATGTAGATAAATTATTTAAAAAACATGTTTTAAAAGACAAGACATATTGGGGGAAAAATGTATTTTATATTTTGCTTTCATTCCTAGGAAAAAAATGTACAATTATAACCTTGGAGAGTTTTAAAAACAGGAATCGTTAGACTAGTTATTTAAAAAAGAAAAGTATTCAGAATTACCTACTCAGAATTACCAAATTGTGGAGAAATATTCAACATGTACATTATATAAAGAGATTTTCCTTTTCTGTAACTTGAAGACTTAAACTTCATATATTTAATAGTCACAGTAAAAAAGAACAAGTCAATAAAATGCCATAGAATTGCAATCAAATCTGCAACAGCTCTTAAAACAAAATTAATTGGTTACTTCAACTGAAGTGCCCAAACCCTTGTTTGGTTGATTTGGAAAAAAAAAAAGAGTAATGAATGTAGTAAAATTCTGATCAAAGTGGCAAATTTGAACTAGTCATACATAGTGTTAATGCAAAGATATGGTTCCTTCTTGTATGGTCTCAGGTCTTTTGTTAAGGCCTGCATACCTCCTCTTGGACAATCTAGTAAAATATTCATAATGAATTAATGAAAAAAATAAACGCTCAGAATGACTACATGAATTGAAGAAAGTATTTTTAGTATTCTAGACAGGGTATGCTTATGCAAGATTAAAAACTTGTAAAATTATTTTTCTACAAATATGTAATACTGTGGAAATGACAGTGGGCAGAATGTATCTGCCCATTCCTCATCTTCTATGTGGTAGTGAAGAGAACAAAATTCAGAAAATAATGTCTTAGGGAATTCAGAGTGTAATACATCCCACCTAACTTTAACTATTGTAAAATCAAACAGCTAGTTTAAGACAGGTGTCTAAACTCAGTTTAAAATGGATAAAGAGAGAAGCAGCTTCAAAGAGTAATGTGCATCATGTCTTGGACACCACTTACCTTGAATGTCCTAGTGGCAGAAACTACTGCACAAGGAAATTAAATAAATAATTTGGACTAGCTGCCCAGTTTTTAGAGGATTAAAATTAGGGGAAAATCAGCCTATTCCTAATATAAGCTGTAAACATCGCCATCTGTATAATGCAGCTTGCTCCACATTTTCTAAATCTAAAATATCTTTTTTTGTGGTGTGTATAGGAGGTTTTAGAATATCAGCATGAGGCCTGAAGTAATCACAGAATCACAGAATGGTAGGAGTTGGAAGGGACCTCTGGAGATCACCTAGTAATGTTCTCTTAAATGAAGTTTTTCTTCTCAGCCTTAGTTGTACTTCTTAAGAGTTCCGTGACAATGTATTACAAAATTCTTCATTTATTCCTGTCCAAATACTGTGAAATACTGTACATCACTTTTCAAGGCAGTCTTTGCTTAAGAGAATGCTTAATGTCATAAAGGGCCTTTAATCTCCAGATGTATCTAAAATAAAGGAACCAAAATTCTTGAAGTAATTTTCAGGCAGGAAATAACATGGGAAGCTAGAGAAACGCTTAAAATGAAATGAAAATGAAATGAAAGACTAAAATGAATACATGTAATACAGGAAAAATAATTAAATAAAAAATGTAATCTTGAAGTATTAGTTCTAACAGAGAAAATAACTTGCTCAATAGTACAAGCTAGTTCAAATGTTCTTGGCAAATACGCTAACTCAAAATATTTTTGATAGGCTTTACAAAAAATAATTTACATTCCGATGTTAAAATTTCTTCCTTAAACTCAACAACCATATTCTAATACCCTCTGAACAAATCAGGCCAAATATGTCCCTGGCATTTATCCTTTAGCATCACTGGATTAATCCATTCTATTATGAATAAACATTTTCATTTAAATTATTTCTAAGAGCAATACGTACTAAATTTGTAATTTGTCACACTGTAGACACAAAAAGGCTGGCACTCATTCATGACTAACCTAGACAGTCTGTCATTCTCTACCAATGTGACTGTCATTTAATTTGAAATCTGGCTTCTTTTTCAATTCTTGTTCAAAGTATGAAACTTTTAATGAAAATGATGCTGTATTATAAACATTACAATACAACCAAACATTCCGCAAAGTTTGGTGTGACACACAGACTATAGTGCCACAGAACTAGCAATTTACTGAAAATATCACCTCTAAATTGTTTCATAGCTCTGAATGTGCCAGATGTGTTACTGAGCTGAAGACATCACTTGGAGCTCTGCTTTACAGATTGTACATACCATGCTAGAAATAACGCTCCATGAGTCAAAGAAAAGGAAAAAGTACCTCACACATACCACATTTTGGAGATTATTGATATTGATGGTAACCTTGGGGCTCCCTTGTGTGTCAGTGCTGTACAAGGCAAGGAAATGCCATAGATGTGACAAGAGAGTATGGAGTAGTAACAATAACACTAAGATGAAAAGGAAACAGCTATTCTACTCCTTCAAGTCATCCATTCACAGGAATGATCAGTCTGTCTTATACCTTAATAAAGAAAACTCAGCAGCCTTTTCCAATGCTCTTTTTACGTTCAACCTAATTCATTAACTGGGGATGCCTCTGCCTTTCTTGGAGCTCATTTGCACAATTCCACACATGCATCGTAATCTAGAGATTGTCAAATATTCCATCAAGACTTTAACCTTTTCAACTGTAAACCCAAATAAGAAATGACCCTTCTCTGCCTTTCAAGGATTTTTCTCACCAACTTCAGATCCAACCTAGAATCTCTCCCTCTTCCCAGGGGGTGGAAAAGGAAGAAACACAGAATTCTGTGTAAGAATAAAGTCAAAGACGTACTAGCCAAAAAGAAGAACAAATGCATGATAAAAAACAATTAGTTGCTGAGGGAGTACCTGAAAATGGAAATGAAGATTAAATTAGCATGGTATTCATGATATAGAAAAAAATAATGTAGGTCTTCCTTTGGGAAATAAAAATTTTATATCCAGTTGAAAAGAACCAGAACTGAGAGAAAAGGAGAGATGTTCTTTCAGAATTGCTCAGCAACATCTTCTCTTGCTGAAGTCAATTTTAGTATCAATTATTATGACAAGACTACTGAAAACTACTTGTGACCATTCCATAAGATGTCATAATAGATAGAAGTTAATCAAAAGATCAATCAATAGATTTATCATTTGGATGGATAAGATGGACATTAAATTATAACCAATAATTATATATATTAAAAAAGATTGTGTAGCGTTATGTCTCAGGAATAAAAATACTGCTTTACTTTAACATGAGCAGAAATACCACAAACCATATTGCAGAGCACATTTTAGTTACAGAAAAAAATTAATCCATTTGTTAAATAATTTCAGCATGGGAGTGTTAAACCCCAAAAGAAGAGAAAACGAGGAGCAACAATATTTTCTAATATGCCTATGTATCATACAAATTGTGAGTAATAAAGGTAATGCTTGTGTAAAATCTCTACATTTGTAGATTAATTTCAGGTCCTTGTATTGTATGAGCTTATAGGAGCTTAACTAGTGGGGTTTTTTTTTAATTCAGGATATTTTTAAAATCTTCACTCACAGTTGTCCTCATTACTGATCTAACTACAAGAAGTATATAACTGTAAATAATTATAAATCATCAACAGAAGTTGTGGGAAAACACTAGAATATGATACTTCACACTGGTAGTTATTTACAGCTTCAAAATCGTATTTTGGACACATAGAAAATATGTATTCAAACATGTTCCATCTTGACCATGATCAAGAATGCTAACTGATCATTCTTAGTTGACTTCTTGCACAAGAGAAAAAAACCAAGAAAATAATACAGAAAAAATGTATCAGCTGAGCTATCTGGGATCAAAAGCAGTGTAAAGATAAAACGGTATATGGAAAAATAATGTAATAGCATCTCATATTGAAAGTGAATCAAGCTGGGATGAGTCCTAGGTGAAAAATTCTGGTATTTTACCTATTACAGGAAGATGTGGAAGATACATCTTGAAAAAATATGGTACGACATCAAATAATCTGCAATAATTTCTACCAGCTATAAATTTATTTCCATGGCTTTTGAAATACTTTCTATAATAAATACATTTTCTGATTACACATATGCACAAAACCACATTGTAAATAAATGCTTTAGTCTCCTTAGAAGACATTTTTCAGCAGAATTTGTTTCACTCCAATAAATTAACTTTGATACAATATGCCCCAATCATCATATTCTAAAATACCCATCTTACAAATCCAGAAATATGTCGCCTCTTAAAATTAGTAACTGACAGTAAAGAACTAGTACTCCTTTTGTCACAGTGACATGAATCTTGTGAACAGCATAATGTCCTTTTAACACCATTTTAGCAATGCCTCATTCAGCCTGTTATGGGTAAATAAGCTGTAACAAAAGTTTTGTAAGTATGCTGCATGAAAAACTAGGTTGATAAGGTTGCTGATCTTGTTTTTATTGACTTCATCCTAAGAAAAATTTATGACAGCATAGTGACTAATACCAGAGATTTAGATTTTCTGTTTCTATTGTATTTCGTGTCAGTAATAGATCTATTTCAGGCAATTATTTCACCTTCCTATATCAAGTCAAGTTAAATTGGTGCTGGTAAGTCTGTAGAAAATTTGAGTTGCTGCAAACTATTCTGAAGTATTTTTTTCTTTATATAGACAAGGTTTGATTTCTGCTCTGGATGGCAAAGCAAAGAGAACTTTACAAGATAAGATTAGACCACAGGAAATACAGTAATTAAGACAAATACAGATTAATTTGCTTGCTCTAAAACTTTTATGGTATTTGTTTTCAATAAATATAAGTTTTGGCTCTTAGATATGCATGCATGGCTTTTAAGAACCGTACCTGCCCATTTAATTTAAAAGTGAATGCAAGAAACAGAGGGATTAAATACAAAGACATCACCTGTAGCTGGTACTGTTTGTTATTTAGATATTTGAACTCCAGACTGGAGTATGATAAGACCATCAGAAGCAGCAATTTATGTAAGCAAATTACTTCTTGGCTAATTGCTGTGCCTGGTCATAGAGAGCATCAGATCAAGCATCAGATCTCAGTGATTTGAACGCTTTCTGCTAAAAATGACAGAAATTCAAAAATTCATAATCTTGTGAGGAGTGAAAGGGAACATAACATATAGAGAGTCTAGAATCTAATGATAGTCCCAGTAATGTTGTAACAGTCTGTCAGACAAAATTATCAGTACTGAAAAGCATTGATACTAAAATGGTTAAAATGGTTATACCAAAAATCTCCCCAAACCTTGTCAGTATCTAACCCCTTCCACTGTTTGTGTGCTCATGCTTCAAATGTCCCTGCAGGTCTAAAGTGTGACACCAGTTTTCTCCAGAAAACTGTAAATGGGAGTGCAGGGATGGGCATTGTAAGGATTTGCCAGCATCATGACATCTTCACCAGCAGGACTGTGACAGGCCTGGTGAAGGACTTCTTTCTTCTCTTTGTTTGAAGGAACATGATATTGATACTTTCTTCTTCCCCTAGTCTTGGGTTCTGCTTGGGTTTCCTTTCATACTTTTCCCTGTCACAGCTCCCTTCCTTCTCCCATGCTCCCATGCAGTCTGGCAACAGCCCCCAGCTGTCGAAACCCCAGGCATACAAAGGGTTGTGGTTTGTCAGGCAGTGACTGGGGGTGCATGGGGGGGTGTCACCCCCTCCCCAGCAGGGCCATCCTCAGAGCTGAAGCTGGAGCAGGGGAGGCAGCAGTCACTGGCTCCAGTGCAAGGGTTAAACCAGCAACACCCAGCTCAGACCATGGTGAGGCTGAGCTCCTGCACTGCTGGGTCAGTGCACAGCCACGGCATCCGCACGCTGAGGGCAGACATCATAGTTACTAGATTACAAAATTATAAAATCAAGCTATACCTAAAGATATCACAGTTTAGAATTACGATTCAGTTCACAGATGAACAGACTTACAAAAAGAGATGGAGAACAAGATAAATCTGAAGAGATTGCAAGTAAGATCTATTAATGAATCTCTGAATATTGGAAACATCATTACAAACATGTCATAGTTGAGAATATTGCCAGAGGAGGTCATGCTGTAGCTGGGCAAGCTGCAAATATAAATTCAATAAATGCAACATTTTAACTTTGATTTTAAGAACATAAAGTTTAGTGTGATTAATTACTTCAATAAAATTGAGAAAAACTTTTAAAACTAAAAGATAACTGAAAACCTACACTGCAAGACAAATTTCTAAGAAGCAAAGTATCTCTCATTTGAACTAATACAGTTCACTACGGAGAAAAGAACTGTATTGGTACGTTGCACTGTATATATAACATTTCATATACTGCACATATTAACATAAACACACACATATCTTACAGAGAAATACTCGTTTTTTCACTGTAGTCACTGTTTATTAGCCATTTTAATTTTTACATTGTAATATAAAATGGAGTGCAAAAATAAAATTAAAATAAGCAAAAATTGGGGAGCTGTACTATGTGGTAAAGTCATGATGAAAAAGAAGTTCTAGCATCATTCTACAATAAGTATAGCTTTGTGTAAAAAAAAAAATACACATTTACTTCCTTATCACTCTATAACCTGAATGTCTCCAGAACATACTAGTATTACAATTATTATTATAGCTTTTGATTTTCTTCTCTATTAGGCCTGTTTCATGCAGTCTGTTATAGACTTCTTTAAAACTGAAGCACTTAGGCACTTTTACAGTCAAATGATAATAAAAGTCAAAGTTTACTGTATAGCTAAAAACTCTCTTCTTTGGACACAAGGAATCACAATTACTACTAATAAAGTAATGTATTATTTACATTACAGTTTAAATGTCTCATCAGAAATGAGAACAATACCGTCCTTGGAGGTTTTCCAGACCCAAGTGGACAAAGCCCTACACAGCCTGACCCCATAGCTAACACTGCTTTCAGCAAGAGGTTGGACTAGAGAGGTCACAAGGACCCTTCCAACCTGAATTATTCTGATTTGAGAATGAAATTTCCCCTGGTATCTTGACCTGGTAGCCTGGTTAATGGCAAAATGCACGGGACCAAAAGTATGCAATTGGTGCATGGAAGCAGATGATAATGCAACGAGAATTTTATGATGGTTATATGCAAAATTACTTCTGAATAGCATGTATTTCATCATAGCCTAATAATTTTCAAAATTCTTAAGCTATTTAATAATACTGTGGTCAAATTCAACCTCCCACAAAAAAATCCAAAAAAGAAAGTTTTCAAAAAAGATAGGCTGCTTTTTTTTTTTTCCCGTTTAGATTAATCCATTTAGATTGATAGAATTTAGATTTAATCCATTTAGATTTTTTCCATTTAGATTCCTGCAGGAAAGCAGGAAGTACAAAAACTTGGAATTAATCTTAATGATGACAAAATGTATTTTTTAGAATACAGGTATGCCTTGGATAGTATATTTAGGCACTGATGTTTGGTTCATTTAATTACAACAACACAACATCTTCACTATTTGTTTGAAATGAGAACTTGGCAACTTAGCACAGAACTGTAGGCTGATTGTGGGAAAACAAAACAGATCCAAGTCATGTAACCAGTGAGACCCAGAAAGTTGCCCCATTCATCTTTCCAGTACAAACTAGGAAAAAACCCAATGGAACTGCTAAGAAAACTACTAGATTCTTAGCATGAAAGGTCACCTATTCTACTTTAGTGAACAAAATAGTCTTCATGAAGTCATCTACCTCCCTGAATCCTGTTGAGGATAAAAGACAGATTGCTGGCAGAGATAGCCACACAGAACCAAAAAAATCCATGATGCTACCACGGCCATGCTTTTCAGAAATAAGAAGCTCAACTTTACAGCAACTGTTCTAACACATAGCATGTTGAGTTCTGCAAAGTGAACCGTCACTCAGCAGTCACTGCTTTAGATATTTATTGCTGTGACTGACTGAAACATCCACACATTTTCAAGTGATTAATTACACATTTTTCTCTAACTAGTTCCTAGTCATGAATTTTTGAATGCATAGCAAAAAACGACAGAGAAATAGCTATTAAAATGTTCTTATTTCTTTTGTAACATTATCTTCTAGAAATACTACAATAATTTAATATAAAAGATTTAGACATTAAGTACATCTACAACTTACACAAAGCTCAAAGAAATATCACAGAATCACAGAAGAATAGACTGGTTTTATGATGCATAATGTTCCTCTGTGGTGTTCTAGCATTAAAGCTGCTTAAAAGTTCCTTTGTCACAGTATCTGTAGCAGAGCAATTTGTGTGGAAATTGAGATTTCAATCCCCTGGGCCTTGATAACTCTTACAGAATAGAAACTCTTTTAAAGCATGCTCAGTGGCATGACTGAGTATATTCAGACCACTCCAAAGCTGCACTTATTTAAAAGTACAGAGATTCTCCTAGCTACTAGTAAGAGCTAGGAAACAGCTCTAACAGTTACTTTCTCAAATTTGTTGTAAGTATAATATGAAGAACTTATTTTGGCTCTAGAAGCCCTAGATAATTTAAATTCTCACTTAATAGCTGACCGTAATAGTTAAAATCTAGATATAATCACTTGACCTCAAGCTCCCAAATGTTCTCACTGGATAGTCCTATCCCCTGAATCCTGCATTTCAAGCAGCTCAAAAACTCTTCAGGGAAGGATTCTACATCTGCTTTACCCTGAAACACTGATCTGGTAAGATTATATTCATGAGAAGGTAAATTAGGATGTTATCAATTTCTGTTAAACTGTTCTGTTAAACAGTATGCATGTGTCCTAAGAAAGATACTTATGTAGTATATATAGTACCATGATCAAAAACATAAGGCAAACCACAGAACTTCACAGTAGCACTTCCATAATTAGGATACAATGTTTAACAGTGATTCTATTTTTCTGAGGCAAGGTTCCCTGGAGGAAGGGATTATGATTAGTAGTAGTATTATTATTACTATGATTACTCTGATTGTCACTTTGTGGCAACAAGACAGAAAAAACAAACATAGTGCCAATATTCTTGGAAGCCTCAGCAAAACCCATTACTTTGAGAGAGGCAAACAGCCTTTCCATGAAATCCACAAGAGAAGTCAGGTACTGAAGGACTTTAGAAACTGGAAAACTGAGGAAAGAACTGTCAGCACATGTCTAGGTAGAGCGTTGGAGTCCCTAAGACAGATGTGCAAAGCAGTAGCTTTGGAAGGCCAGAAGCACTTCACTCATGTTAGTATGGTATTGCACTTGGCTTTACCACCATGCCTATAAGGAGAACTAATTAGCCTGGGGCTGACACCATTGTGATGCAGCAAATTTTTTTTTTGGCCATTCAATCTAGCTTGCAAATTTTGAACCGTGATGTACAGTATGCTTACTGCTGTCAGCTGCATGAGTCTAAGGGATCGTCTTCCTCCATTTTCACCAATGAATTAAAAGACTGCTCTCAAACATTTTCAAATCTGCTTGATATGGAGCAAGAATGTTTCACGTAAACTGACAGAATGCACGGATGGCTCACCTACTGGATATTTTGTAATGAAAATATTACTTCTGGGTTTTTTTCCACTTAGTATAAATGATTAATATTAAACAGACCTGCTATAGAAAGAGAGAAAATGTAGGAGAGTATGTATCACAACAATCTTACATTATGTCAACAATTGGATTCAAGACTTTATTCTGGTCAATATGGAGTGATGTAAGCAAAAAGAAGTAGAAATTACTTGAAACTCTTATTAATGTTGTTGCGTTTAGTAACCTCTGTGAAGGTGCAGGGAACTTGGAGAAAAGTCTATGAGAATCCAATTCAGATTTTCTTGTAATCCATGATATCACTTTAGACAATGAGTACAATAGGAAATGGGTGAAAGTCCAAACACATACATGACTGCAGGAAGAGTGTCCTTTTTATCATTATAAAGCTGTGTCTTCTACACTGATGCAATTCATAAATAACACAGTTTCTTTTCAGCAGTCAAAAATAAAAAACAGAGCTAGCTCTACTCCTCTTCTACCAACTCCTATAAATCCAGAAAAAGAAGCTGGTTCTATTTGAAGATAAATAGTAATTAACTGTACAACACTGATGAAATCACCTTAGAACGGCTATACTAAATACATTCAAATTAAGCAGTAATGAGCATGAACAACAAACTCTTCACATTTATTCTCAGCCAAAAGACCAGGATTTTCCTCCCTAAAGGCACAGATCTGTAACCCAAAATAATTACATTTTGCTAAACAAGGGGAGTATACTGTCATCCAAGTTCCAAACCACTAGATTAAATTTGTATACAGGGTGAGAGTTGCTGTTGCCAAACACTCATTATGAATGGGCTGTATCATCATGTATTTTGAGTATAATCTGTACAAAAACTTAGGTAGTTATTGACTTTGTCTCCTTAAGGACCAGAGACTTTGCATAGAGACCTTTCTTTCTCACAAATAAGATTCTTAGCTGTTCAGTAACTTCACTGCTTTGAAACTACAAATACATTCCTCTACCTTTCTAGTTGGAGTTCACTGCTACATGGTATAGTAACCATTACAGACCACATAAAATAAAATTTCCTCAAAGAAGAAAATAATCTTCTGTTGCTGAAGCTGTAAATACAAGATTTGAACTAAAATTATCAAAAGGTCATATACAAACAGTGAACTTGGGTAACAAAGGTGAAACACAATAAGGTAACTTGGTTTCTGTTGTGGCATACAGAACACTGGGCCAAACATAAATTGTTTTCAAATCTTACTTTCCTTTCTTGTGATTCAGTACCCTACAGGCTGCATCTGAGGGTGCTGAGAAAGCTGGCTTACGTCCTTGGAAGGTTACTTTCTATCAAGTCTGAAAGACCATGGAAATTGGGGAAGGTGCCAAGTGAAAAGCAAACGTTGCACTTATCTCCCCAAAGAAGCCAAAAGGATGATCNGATGCAATTCATAAATAACACAGTTTCTTTTCAGCAGTCAAAAATAAAAAACAGAGCTAGCTCTACTCCTCTTCTACCAACTCCTATAAATCCAGAAAAAGAAGCTGGTTCTATTTGAAGATAAATAGTAATTAACTGTACAACACTGATGAAATCACCTTAGAACGGCTATACTAAATACATTCAAATTAAGCAGTAATGAGCATGAACAACAAACACTTCACATTTATTCTCAGCCAAAAGACCAGGATTTTCCTCCCTAAAGGCACAGATCTGTAACCCAAAATAATTACATTTTGCTAAACAAGGGGAGTATACTGTCATCCAAGTTCCAAACCACTAGATTAAATTTGTATACAGGGTGAGAGTTGCTGTTGCCAAACACTCATTATGAATGGGCTGTATCATCATGTATTTTGAGTATAATCTGTACAAAAACTTAGGTAGTTATTGACTTTGTCTCCTTAAGGACCAGAGACTTTGCATAGAGACCTTTCTTTCTCACAAATAAGATTCTTAGCTGTTCAGTAACTTCACTGCTTTGAAACTACAAATACATTCCTCTACCTTTCTAGTTGGAGTTCACTGCTACATGGTATAGTAACCATTACAGACCACATAAAATAAAATTTCCTCAAAGAAGAAAATAATCTTCTGTTGCTGAAGCTGTAAATACAAGATTTGAACTAAAATTATCAAAAGGTCATATACAAACAGTGAACTTGGGTAACAAAGGTGAGACACAATAATGTAACTTGGTTTCTGTTGTGGCATACAGAACACTGGGCCAAACATAAATTGTTTTCAAATCTTACTTTCCTTTCTTGTGATTCAGTACCCTACAGGCTGCATCTGAGGGTGCTGAGAAAGCTGGCTTACGTCCTTGGAAGGTTACTTTCTATCAAGTCTGAAAGACCATGGAAATTGGGGAAGGTGCCAAGTGAAAAGCAAACGTTGCACTTATCTCCCCAAAGAAGCCAAAAGGATGATCTGGGAAACTACAGAGCAGTAAGCCTCACTTTAGTCCCTGGGAAGAACATGGAATGAATCCTCTTAGAAGCCATTTCTAGGCAATAGAAGGAGAAGGAGGTAACTGGGAACAGTCAGTATAGGCGGAGAGCAGCCCTGTGGAGAAGGACTTCAGGTACTTGTGGATGCAAAGCTGGATGTGACTCAGCAATGCACTCTCGCAGCCCAGAAGGCCTGGGTTGCATTAAAAGAAGCAGGGCCAGTCGGTTGAGTGAGGTGATTCTGTCTCTTTACTCTGCTCTGGTGAGAAGCCACTTGGAGTACTGCATTCGGCTCTGGGGTCCTCAGCACAGGAAAGACCAGTTGGAGCAGGTCCATGGGAGCGCCATGAAATGATCAAAGGGATAGAACACCTCTCCTATGAAGAAAGGCTGGGAGAGTTGGGGTTGTCAGCCTGGACAAGAGAAGACTCCAGGGAGACCTTAATGCGGCCTTTCAACACTTGAATGGGGCTTATAAGAAAGATGGGGACAGATTTTTCAGTAGGGCCTGTAGCAATAGGACAAGGGGTAAGAGGGCAGATCCAGACTAGATATAAGGACGAAATTTTTTATGATAATGGTGGTGAAACACTGGAACAAGTTGCCCAGAGAGGTGGTAGATGCCCCACACCTGGAAACATTCAAGGCCAGGTTGGACAGGGCTCTGAGCAACCTTATCTACCTGAAGCTTGTTGCAGGGGGTTGGATTGGATGACCTTTCAAGGCCCCTTCCAACCCAAACTATTCTATGATTCTATAGGTTTATCAAGGGAAAATCATGCCTGAACAATCTGATAGTCATTTATGATTAAATGACTAGGTTTGTGGAAGAGGAGACAGCAGTGGACGTTGTTTATCTTGATTTTAGCATGACTTTGACAATGTCTCCCACAATATTCCTGTTCCCAAGTTAGGATGTTAGATTCTGGAAGGGTGGACAACTGGATGGCTAAAAATCTGTCTGGCTGGCTGGGCTCAGAGGGTTGTGGTTTATGGATCATACTCTACCAGGAGGCTTGTTAAAAGAGGAGTACCCTTAACTCCGCCACTAGGCTCAGAAACCAGGGAGGCTTGAGACTTGACTTTAGTAGTAAACCCTGAAAAAATCCACAACTTTGAGTACCTCAGACTGTCCCATGTCTTTTGTCACTGGGTTCTCCTCCCCACTGAGAATCAAGGCTATTTTTTTATTTGCCTTCCTTTTGCTGCCAGTGTACACATAGAAGGCCTTCTTGCGGCTTTGCACATACCTCTCTATTCTCAGTTCTAGCTGAGCTTTGTCTTTCCTGATTTCAACTCTGCACATCTGGACAATGGCTTCATATTTCTTCTAAGTAGCCCATCCCTGCTCCTTCCACCAAATGTGTGCTGCTTTTCTGCATCTGAGCTCAGTCAGGTGTTTCCTATTCATCCTTGCTGGCCATCTGCCATGCCTTCTTGACCACTCTCTTCCTTGAACAAGGATGAGCAATAATTGGAATAAAGCTGCTACCAGGCTAAGAATTAATTGGTTAAAGTATGGCTTAAGGCTCTAGTTAGTAGACAGTAAGTCACTTTGAGAGGAAAAAGAATGTTTATGCACTGACCTTGGCTCTCAGGAGAGGCAGTGGGAACTAGCAGTCTAGACTTGGCACTTCAAGCCAAATACTTAATGAGGTTACACATTACTGTTGTATGTCCTTTCTGGCCCAAGAAATCTTTGCTGAATAGTGTTGAAGCTCAGCAAGTACAGCAAAAGTGACCCTCCTTTCCTTACAAATCAGGCTAACTTACACCATGGATATTACAGCACTTCTTAGGAAAATAGATAAAGTAGATTTGCCCCTTCATGATGATGTGTTCGCTGAACCTAAAATTAACAAAACTCACGTAAATGCTCTAAGCATTAAACTAAAAAACAGAAACCACTACCTCCACATTTAGTGCAGAAACCCAGTTCTGTCAGTATACATGTTAAATTTGTTCTTGGCAGGCCAATCAGTTTTGGCCTTTCTTGCTATGTAAGCTGCATCTTGCTTTGACATCTAAGGGAGTGTACCATGAGATTCCTCCACTCTGACTCTAAATAGTCACTTCAGTTTGTAGCGTAGTTGCTCTTCTTCCTCTGGATATCAATAGTAAGGAATACAGACAGGTCTGAGGAGTGCAGATGCAATCACTGTCAGAGTCAGCTGGCAGTACAAAGCTGTAGAAGTAGCTGGGAAGGTCAAAAAGATAAAGAAAACTTCTCTTCCTTTTCATTGATTAGATCTTGTGGGACTTTTCTGTTAGGTCAGTCTGTTGTATAAAAAGCAAAGCAGAGATTTCATTGTCACATAGACAAGATGATCAGCAGCTCCTGAGGCCCAGGTTAAGGAAGGTTGGAGCTTAGAGCTGGCATTAAAGATAAAATACAAGATGAGTTTTTAAGCCAAGGTTTTGACTTGATTTAGCATACAACTTAAGTGCACTTTTAGCCACTTCCAAATGCCAGTTTGTACTGATCTCATAGAGAAGATAAGACTGTAAGGGTAGATCTGAAATGAAGAAAATAGCTATTTAGAATTAAGGAATAATTACTGCTCTGCAGAAATGACGACTGAACCTTCACAGCAAAAAAGTGATTTTGAGGTAGTCATTTTTAGGTATGTTTTGGATCGGATGTCCCATAACTGGCAGCTTGAACCAGAATTTTGAATTTACATATCTCAGTTTAATACACATTCTATATTAACCACTGACATCTTATTTTGAGTATTGGGTGGCGGTGTCAGGGTGTTGGCAGGGCAGGGTGGAAGAAGCTGCAAGGCAGCTTCTGTGAGAAAAGACCAGGGGCTGCCTCAAGTTGGACACAGATGGTTCCAGCCGGCTCCAACAGACCGACTGTAAGACATATCTTAGCCCTTCAGCCAAGATGGTGGTGCATCTGTGAAAAAGTATTTAAGAAAGGGCAAAACACGGCACAGGCAGAGTGAGGAGGGCAGAAGTGAGAAATAATTCTGTGAGCATCAAGGTCAGAGAAGAAAGGAGATAAGGTGCTCCAGAGCAGAGATTCCCTTTCAGACCATGGAGGAGACCACAGCGGAGCAGGTACTCCCCTGCAGCCTGCGGAAAGCGCTCCCAACACAAGGAGGATATTCACACTGCAGCCTGTGGAGAACTCCACGCCAGAGCAGGCAGTTATTTCCTGAAGGAACTGTGGCCTGTGGAGAGTCCATACAGAGGTAGGTATATCTTGAAAGACTACAGGCTGGGGAGAGGGCCCATGCAGAAGCAGGGGAAAAATGTAAGGAGGAGGGAGCAGCAGAGAGGTGCTGTTACGGATTGACCACAACCTCCCACTCCTCGTCTCCCTGTGCCGCTTGGAGTGGGGAGGTAGAGGAGTTGGGAATGAAGTTGAGCTAGTGAAGAGGTGGGAGGGGGGAGAGAAAGTGGGAAAAGTGTTGCTTCATGTTGTCTTCGTTTCTTTTCATCCAAAAATCTGTTTTAACTGGCAATAAAATATATTAATTTTCTCCAAGATGAGTCTGTTTCACCCATGATAGTACCCGGTAAATGATGTCCCTTTCTTTACCCCGTAAGATTTTTCATCTTTATTTTTTTCTCCTGTCCTGTTGATAAGGGGGGACTAAGAGAGCAACTGGGTGAGCATCTGGCAGCTGGCCAAGGTCAACCCAATATATTTTAGGAAAAAACCATGAGTCTTTGGAAGAGATCCTAGAATTATTTAGTTAACCTCAAAAAATGAAAACCAGAAAATAAATGCTTAATCATAGAATCATAGAATCATAGAATGGTAGGGGTTGGAAGGGACCTCTAGAGATCATCTAGTCCAACCCCCCTGCTAAAGCAGGTTAGCCTAGAGCAGGTTGCACAGGAATGTATCCAGGCGGGTTTTGAATATCTCCAGAGAAGGAGACTCCACAACCTCNGGATTATCACATCTGTCAATGAAGGCAGTAATGACCTGGTAATCCTAGGATTCTTTCCAATGAAGAAATTAGGAATTATCAAAGAAAATTCTACAGTCTAAAAACTTGTATACTGGTTAAACCCATTTTGCAGCAGACTTGGTGACTCAGACACTTATGGTTTATGCCTGAATATAAAATAAATTTTTCATAAATATTTCACTTGAGGCATGTCTGAATCATCTGGATTATACTTTGACGTAAGGCTGTTCAGATGGTAAGATTTATAAAGAAGAAATGATTAACACCTCAATCATGAAAATGACCTGCAG
>VZSC01000534.1:0-45305 GCA_013398225.1 Steatornis caripensis
AAAAAATTCTTCACCGAAAAGGTTGTCAAGCACTGAAACAGGCTGTCAGTTGAGTCACCATCCCTCGGGAGGTATTTAAAAGACGTGTAGATGTGGTGCTTAGGGACATGGTTTAGCAGTGGACTTGGAAGCGCTAGGTTTACAGTTGGACTTGAAGATCTTAAAGGTCTTCTCCAACCAAAACAATTCTACGATTCTATGGTTTCCTAAACTTCTGTTTTCCAAGTAAGGGGAATATTTAATGAACATCAAACACTGCACATTTTGATATCAACTTTAATAGCAAAAGATATGGAGGGACTATTCTCTGTCTTTCTAACGGTATGCTGTCTATTCACACAAATTTAGTTGCCTATGTACATAAATTCCGTCCTTATTTATTTTTTCTTTATCTACACTGTCAAACAAGATTTGAATTTTATCATTAAAACTTATTTCAATTCACTTAGTTCTGCCCTTTGGCTTTGGCATATGACCAGTTTTCTGAGTTAATAAACTAGGGAGCATCACCATTATTCCCGTAACTGTCAGTGGGCAAGCTCTTAACTCACAGTCTGTGTGAGGAAACTTGAGTCAACTTAATCTAGAGTAGAAGAATTATCTTGCGTTTACTATGAGCTAGAAGTTTGTACCAGACAATCACTGTCACACTAGAGATCCACAATAATGCTCTATGCTAAAAAAAATGCAATTTCACAATTGGATTAAGCCACTTAAGATGCATTGCCACCAAGAAAAGAGGTTTTCCTGCCCTCCCAGACATGCCTGAAATGCATTAACATTCTCTCCCATGAGCTGGCACTTGCACATAGCATGTCGGACGACCTCTCGGACCCATCTGAAAGTTTCCAAAGAAAAATAATACATAAGAAGGTTAATTCTCCATCAGGTCAACAAATTAAACTGACCCATTATACAGTCATCAGCCAAAAACATGGGTACAGAAGAGCACTGTTCCTTTCAGTGGCAGCATAAGCACCCAAGAACTGTGGCCAAGAGTACATGATGATTTGTTTGGACCTTTTTCTGGTGATCGGACTATCTCTGAGTTATTTACTTGTTTAGTTTTTAAAGCCACACTTACAGTGTTAGTCATAAGCACCCATTAAGGTAAACCAGTATTTGTTTGAAGGAACGACACAAAACGCAGGACGCAGAAGTGTGTTCTCTAGCAGCAGACCCGCTGGTGAGTGGATGTGGAATCACAAGTCTTGCACTCCACGCCCACGAACCTCACACTCACTATTTCAGCTCTGTGCAAGTCTGTT
Organism: Steatornis caripensis; assembly: GCA_013398225.1. Lineage (NCBI taxonomy): Eukaryota > Metazoa > Chordata > Aves > Caprimulgiformes > Steatornithidae > Steatornis > Steatornis caripensis. Next base: position 1,269 of record VZSC01000534.1, read on the forward strand.
CCCCATCCCAGCATTTGTCAGTCTTGTCTTTTGAATTCTCAGTTCTTCTATACAGGATTGCTTGTCACTATGGGTATATACANCAGTGTGTTGTCTAGCAGCAGACCCGCTGGTGAGTGGATGTGGAACCACAAGTCTTGCACTCCACGCCCACGAACCTCACACTCACTATTTCAGCTCTGTGCAAGTCTGTTCCCCATCCCAGCATTTGTCAGTCTTGTCTTTTGAATTCTCAGTTCTTCTATACAGGATTGCTTGTCACTATGGGTATATACACATACACAGATTTCCTAGTAAGGCCGCAGTCTCCAGAGGTACAAAAAGCAAGCAGCAGATCTCTCCGATTCACCCTAGTTCCACAGGCACAGCTTTTCCCCAACTTTTTGCTTTTCCTTCTTTTCGTTGAATCTTAGGAGTGAAATGCTGCAAGTTTTGCCACTGACTGCAATAGTAACAGATTTCATTCTTCAGCGCTTTTAATGTTCAAGATTAACTAAACACAAACTATGTCAAATGCTGTCACCAAGGTTCATAACTCACAAACAACTCTACAGTAATAAACACATCAGTCAAGACCAAAGCATCAGCATGCTCCAAACATTACCGTTTTATGTTTCACAAAATACGTTAGATAACAATGAGTTAAAAAATACTAAATCTAGCTAGACCACATCCTTTACAGCATAAATACGTCAGTTTTCTAGCTATACAACGCAAGATTTTTTTTATTTACATCAGCATCAGGCAAGCACCCGAAAGAATGGAATTACTTTCTCCTGTGCTTGCGGATGAGAACTGATCCATTCTAGCATGTCTGGTCAAATGTATTAGCTTGCTCTCAAGGAATGTTAGAATGAGATTGACTTCAAAAGACCGGAAATCTACACAGCTTTTGCCAAACACTCGCTTTTGCCATCTGGGCTTCAGGTGTTTCTGGGTTCCTTTTTCTTGCAAGGCTCTGTCATGTTCTTTTAATGTTTTCTTTGCTGTGATACTCTAGGCTGAGGCTGATATTCACTTCAGAGAAGAAAATTTTGTCTCTGTTTGCAGGCTAAAGCCTACCTGAACACATTGTTTTGTTTAAAACCCATTCAAAAGAAAAATAATACGAATCAAATCTAAAAACTAATTCATAATTAGAGAAAAGGTTAGAGAAGAAAGAAGAAAGCAAAGAGGAATAAATGAAAAAAAGAAACATAGAAAAAAGAAAGAAAAAATAAAAAAGAATGGAAGAAAGACAATGAAGAAAAAGAACAAAGAATAAAAGAAAAAATAAAATTTAAAAGAAGAAAAAAGATTTGAACACGTGGCAAGGCTCAAAAATCCAGAAAGAATTTTTCACAAAGTAGAATTTCTTAAGTCTTTCGTACAACCAAAGAAACTGAGGCACAAGAAAGCGGTAAGATCTGCCAAATGACATAGATTTTGAAGCTCAAAATTATATTATAATCATATTATTATACCCCGTTCTGCAAATAGTGTTTACACTAATGCTCACCAATAAGATATTGGAAAAACTTCTTTTGTCAGCTGTGACACTGCACCTGCTTGCAGCATTTCACATGTAATGTTCTGTCTTTATCCTTATGACTGAGAGTAACACTGTAAGTGTGGCTTTAAAAACTAAACAAGTAAATAACTCAGACAGTCAAATTGGTACGATCACCAGAAAAAGGTCCAAACAAATCATCGTGTACTCTTGGCCACACTTCTTGGCAGACACGTTAATAATAAAAACAGACACAAAAGCAAAAAAGCCCCAAAACATCCCCTCATAACCAGTTTTCTCCAAGAAGCATAGTTGTATGATACCACAATCCGTCAGAACTCTAATGAAGGAAACACTAATGCCTATACCAAAAAATTAAAATTCTGCCATCCTAAGTCACCAAATCCTTGCCAAAATTCAACTTTTACAGGACTGAATGCATGCTGAGTGTAGTTTTTTATTGTCAGGTCCTTTGAAAAAGCTAACTGGAAGTGGATTAGCCTAAATTTAAGAGGATAAAATAGATTAAACTTTTTTCCAGGAGGTAACAAGTATGTGCAGCACCGAGCAGCCTTTTCATGGCATGTTTTCTGCACGCATAAAACAAAACAGGAGAGTCAGACCTGGTAATAAAGAGATCATCCCAGCTGCAGATGTGTTGTACAGGCTGAACAAACCCAAGCCATCTGCCTAACATTAGCAGAAGCCGAGCATTCCTTTTCCTTTCTTTAACTCCGCCTTGCATAGTATCATTCACATCAGCTCTTCAAACTCTTACAGCACATCCTGGTACACTGGCTTCCCCTAGGAAAAGTAAGCCTGTGGGGAAACCTTGGCAGGGGTGACTAGCAGGAGGGCTGGTAATTCACTTTGTTTGCAAGAGGCATTTTGCCTGAAGAGCTAATCTTGATTATTCTCCAGTGATTGTCCATCACATGGGAAATACCAAACATCCTACAAGGTATTTCAATACATGGCCTCATCCATTAAAAGCAAAGGAAATATCTTTTCCCATCTTTTTGCCGTTGATTAAAGAGAGAGGGTAGAATCTGGTACTTAGTACTTGATCAAAAATAGCAGTGGTGGTGAGTCGCCTGTCTTTTTCCCCATGAAACTGCTTTTTTCTGTAGCTCAAATGCACAGTTTAGTATAAATCCTATTTTGCGGACTATTCTGTCTTACTTAGAAGAAATTTATTATCATCTGGGGCAAAATGGATTAGTAATCTCAAAAACTGCATATGCAAAACCAGGTATTGGTCTAACAGCGATGCCATGAGGTTTTACTTTCTCTAATTTTTACATTGTGGTATAAATCTTTGGATAAGAATCATCATGGGGCTTATCCAAAATCCACAAAAGGCAATATGAGCTCTTTATTTCAAATAATTTTTGATAAAACCACACATACTTCCAAAATGTTATCACTGCAAGGTGAAAAACTAAGCATTCCATGAATACAGTCTTCCATTCTATCATTTTGCAATTACTATGTTGGAAGGGAGGTTATGAAATAGAGGACTTAACTTTGAAATACATCCATCCAATCTTTGTGCGTTTTTCAGCATATCATTTATGACCTGACTAAAAATTTTGAACTTGGAAATTCAGTTGAAAAAACATGCAAAGCAATGAAAAATTCCTCATTAAGTCAGTCTCCTTTCTGAGCTTAGTCCCTTATGAACACTTCCTAGATCCTATGGCAAAGACATCTCAATTTCTATCATTCCAACAGTTAACTCCAAGTGGGCTGTCTGTGATGAAAAACGGGTGCGAAGAACTGTCCATAAAAGCAATAAGCCTATTAGAGTTATACTTCTCATCGTTAGGATTTCTAACATCTAAACATCTGTAAAAGCATGCATTTACCTCTCAAGTGTCTAGTCACGTTTTAGTGCTAATTTAAAGAACAATACCGTCCTGAAATTCAGTCTTTGCCCTCTCTTTGATCCCGTAATAAGATTATTGTTCTTACTTGTGGCACAGAAATTTGTTCCAAGGAATGTGATGCATAAACAAAAGATTTCAGAGTGCAGAAACTGCATTATGAGAAACTGCTCTTCATCACCTCTCTCCATACAAAACTAACCTTGGCCTGCTGACTAGAGACGATGACAGCCTTTGGGGAGAGCAGATGGGAGCCGAGGAGCTGCTCACAGTCCCACAGGAGACGCCGGGTATATTGAGAAGCTATGTCTTCTATTATAACAGCAAATGGAGAAAGAGTCTGAACGATAACTCACTCCATGGCGTATCCTACTCTTCTCCTTTTAACGTGTTCGCCAACACAAAAGTCTTTTTGTAGCAACAGCTGAAATCGTTCAGTTTTATTGAGGATTTCATGTTGGACTCCAACCTGATCTTGAGTCAAAAGAGTAATAAACATACCCATCTAAGCCAAGTGTGTCATAAGCATTTGATTTTGTTTTCGAAGCACTCAGGCCCGCAAATCATGGTTTAATATTGATGCAAACAGTTCTGCAGCAATATTTAGCAGGAGCCGCTTTTATGAAGCATAGCGAAGATGGCACTGATAATGCCAGTATCTATTCAAGCCCAAAGCAGGTTGATAATACTAGAAATAGTGTTGTTTTCTACTGTGTATAAGAAAAAAGGAATCTAAAAATCATTAGATTTAAATACAAAGTGCAAGATAATAAAACTGGTTTCTTTTACTTTTCTACACATTAACCATTGTATTTAAAATGTAAACGTATTTCAGTGATTAGAAATTGCCTGAAAGTGTGCTTGATTTTGAGCACGATAGCAAATCAAGAACTGTGGCTGAAGCCAGTAACCCTGCTCAGCCAAGATGAACCAGCAAAAGCTACTCTGAAATGGCTTGGAGATATTTTTTTCTTTTTTTAATAAGAGTGCACACAAGACAGGAAGAACATCAGCGACTTCGGTCTCCAGCTTCCTAACCAAGAAAGGACTTGTGAAGGTGAATGGTTTGCAGACGAAGGGGATATAAAAGAGACAAAACCAGGATAAAAATTAAATAAAAAGTAGCTGTCTTAAACTGTAATTGCACTCCTCTGCTGAGCATGCTTTCAGATATATAAATGTGATTTACCATCAGCTTGCAACTACAAATCAGGTCTTAAGAAACACTTGTGCTATGAAATTGTTTAATCTCATCAAGCTCTGCTTTCACAGCAAGCCATAAATCACAAAGTCTTTGTTATCATAGACCTCCATGAGCGCCTCTCAGGCAGGCAATGGATCGTGGGTATATATAATCCTGACTGCACAAACAGTGGGGTCGTCGCAGCCTGAAATACTTTCATAATAGCCACTGTGCAGCTGGTGGAACACAAGCCTATGATGGATATCTCATTTCCTACAGTCGGCATCTATTTCGAGCAAATTATTACCACATAAATTTCTTGTCAACAGAAACGGCCAATTAATTAAGTTAAAAATTTACTCGTGATCACATCTACAAACCAAATAGAACTGCAAGGCAATTTTACAGTTACTGAATGTACTGCGGGTCAGTTTAATGAATAATTTTTAACTTTGTCATAAACTCAAAGACAGGCTAATATCTTGAGGAACCTGACTGGAGAGCAGCTGCCAACAGATTTACACAAAATATATTTATGCAGATTTTGATTGCTGACATCTGGGGACAGAAATAAACTTCATACAATTACAGATGCTTCACAGGAATATGAAATTTCCTCCTTAAAAATATGCAATTTTTCCTCTCAAACATTGTATTTAAACGTGAACAGTGCCTAAAAGGATACAGAATTGTTGTTGGGGGAAAAAATGGCTCATTATCAAAGATGAGAACTACAGTAAGTAAAACACTGTTGATTAGGCTTGTTTTTAAAACTACTTTGTTTTCAAGCTTCTAAAAGTGCATTTTGCGTACGTATTTATCACATACACACAAAAACATGTAAGGTAGTCATAATTAGTGGGTGGAGATAATCCGATGTTTTCTCCCCCCCAACAATGAATAAAAGTTATTCTTTCCAAGGTGTCTTCACATCAGTTAAAACATTGTCAGCAGTGCTCTGCAAGAGGAAATTTAGAACTAAGCCCTCCAAACAAATCAAAGTGCGCAGATTGACAGAGGCATGAATACAGCTACTTACTTTGGGTTATTATAGACATAAAACTGGTCTGCATGAGAACATGCACATGTGTAAGTACTTCATAATTTTTATTTTAACCTTCTTTCACCCTCTTCCCCCATGCACACATTCTTCCTGAAGCGAAAGCAAATATATCCGAGTCACAGCTAACTATGAGACGAAATAGCCTTTTCCAACAGATAAAAATTAGAGTATTAATTATATGGAATGGCTTTCATCTCTGTGTAGATGACTGCCTTCTATTAGAAGTAGGCAACGACCCTAAGTAACAACACGGACAGAACAGTTTCACAGTGGTGGTTACGTGACAACTTTTTTTTTTTAAAAAAATTGTATGCTATTCTGTTTGTCTGCATTAAAATTAAGATATAAATATTACATCTTTCATTAATATGTACCGAATCGGCTGTAGAAATCTTTGAAAGGCTAATAATTAATGGTGTAATCAACACAAAAAACCAGAAATTTGTCATCATACAATTCCAAGTGGGGAAGAAATGCCTAAGACAGAAGAGTCAAATAAACCAATCTGCAAATATCACCTCCCCATTATTCTCCTCATTGCAAAGAGTTTGAGTAAGTAGGTAGGCCTTACAGAATAACTTTAAGTACAATCATGGCAGAGTAGTTCAGGAACCAAGGACTGCTGGTCAAAACTGGAAAAAAAAGTACTCTCAATTACACCAAAGGAATACCAACTTTAAAACTTACACTAATTGTACTTGTGGTAGAATGGGAAGTCATGGTAGAAAACATTTAGAAAAGGTTGATCACCCAAAACCACTTGGGGAGCTTGGAAATTAAAAAACTCTTTTTATTGTATTTAGAATCTACAGAGGTGTTAAGGGCAACAGTGAAGAAGGCTTCTTTGTCCTCACTGTAGCCCTCTGAATTTGGAGAGGAGGTGACCGCTACAGCCATGGGCAACTGGGCTCATTCAAGAAGGCACAGCTGGGGCAAGTTTCTGGAATGCAGGTTAGAGCTGAAGGAGAGAGGGGGAAATTCAGCTATCAGGCAATCTGCCACATAAAAAGATTGGCAGATAACTGAGAAGACTAGCCAGGCCTTAAGAAAGCAAGTTCTCAACCAACATCCAAGATGTCCATGGGGGATTGTATGGATTTTCTATAATCTGAAAAGCCAACAAGTTGTGACAAGCAACAAGCCTGAAGGAGAGGACCTGCTCCAAACAATGCAGTGGGCACAGGGAGAAATATGTAGACAAACTTAATCTAATTTTATTTGATTTGCTTCCTGAGTTTCTTTATTCTGTGTTCATTGTTCTAACTTATGATGTAACAAAACCGTGTGATTCACAAACTGATAAATGTTCTTTTGGGGGAACTCTGAAAGGACGGAAGGAAAACTTCCCTCATAATTCTAATGAAGTTACGGTCCCATCACAGCCATGGAACAAGGTGTCAAGGTGCAAAATGTTGCAAAGGTGAAGAGCCTTTTGTGAAAGAATTGACCAAAACCGATTTCCACATAACTCAGTGAGCACAATCACAAAGGAACAGTGCCATTCATATGCACCTACACAGGTTCACAGGACAAAGAGCCATACCGTACAGCTTGTTCCTGCAGTTTGAACTAAATGCTAAAGTAAAACTGTGACTTTCTCCAGATTGTTGGGTGCTTTTTTTGGCTTTGTGCTTTTTTTTTTTTAATGTTACAAAGCTACACTCTTAACCTTAACCAGAGGTCTAATGGTTCTGATCAAAGACGATGTGTGGAGGATGGGAAGTCTGAAGGACAGTTGTTTTCATTTTAAGGGCTGTTGTTTTCATTTTCTTTTGAAGAATAGTCAGCTTGGTTTATTTTAGACCTTTTCCTGAGAGTTATATTAGTCCGACATGAGTTGTGAACTTTCTAATGACTGATTCAAGACATTTTTTTCTCTTTCTGGAGAGAGAGAAAAAAAAAAAAGAACCAAAAACATAACAAAGTCTAGGAGATAGATGGCTCATGGTGTTTGGAACAATCTTCAAATAGTACACGAGAAAAACATTTCAAAGTATTTTCCATTTAGCAAAGAATAATGTAAGAATAATAAAACACTTAAACACCCCTCACTGCCTATCTCTATTTCTAAAGTAGATAGATGTTTGTCTGAAGGAAGTAAGACTTTGGATCATGCCTAAAAACAAGCAGACTCTTTAGAACTTGCATTTCTGAAATTAGTCATGAAACCTGTTCAAGAATGCTATGTGAATATTCCAAATTTTCTAGAAATAGTTGCAAAAGAATACAAGGTAAGTTTTACTTTAGTTACTATCAAATAATCAGGTACTTCTGTGTCAAGGACTTTCTTACACTTCTCTCCTATATGGAGAAAACTGAACTTTTCACTAAAAAATGGGAAATGTCCAAAAAAGAAAAAAAAGGCGCAAAAAAAGTATATGCAAACTATACAACCAAATAGTTGTAGAAGTTCAGGAAGATAGTACCAACAAAAAATCCTCCCAAAAATTGAGAACAAAATTTCCATGAAAAAATGCTTTGATTAATTCAGAGTGATTACATCGAAAAATGTATTTGACTTGCTTAAGAATAAGTATGCATAATTAAGAAATCTCTTATCAAAACAATTATGAAACGGACAACAAATCACCATACGCTAATGTCAGGGAAAAACCCCACAACTTTTCAGGCTAAACCTTATTAACTGTGGGGGGTGTCGTGAGGGGGGTGGTATTCACCATCCAAACTACATTATAATGGTAAACATTAAAGTACTTCTTGTACACTTCCAGTGGAATGGATAAACTTTTTTATTATTATTATTTCACATATCATCTACAACTTGATACAATGTTACTCAGTAGGCTTTAAGTATCCCAGGAAACACTGAGCATCCGCTGAATGATTTGGGCATTCAAGATTTCTGGAAGAATTTGTGAAATCTTGAAAGCAAATCTGGAAATAAATCATTGGAGGAAAAAAAAGAAGAATTCTGTGCATTTGATAATTACTCCAGCTAAACTGAACTACTTAAAGAGGATAAAAAAAAAAAAAAAAAAAATTGGAGATGACTTCACAGACCATAGAAATATATTCTTTATTATGTCTTCTCCTTGGGAAGTGAGGAAAAAGGAAATTTTCATATGCTGCATCACATTTACATCTGGGTCTTGCCAGAATGAGCATATCATTGCCAGAATGAGCATATCATTTGGCTTAACAATATTTTTCTAAAATAGCAATTTGGCTGAAAATTTATTAAACTGTATGGTGTATTCTCCTCACACGACACTAATAAAAGCCATCAAAAATAGCTGTACTTACCAAATCACAACAGAAATATCAAATTTTATTAACTCATCTCCTACCAATGTCATTATTTTTCCCATAACAAAGTGAAAACTTCAAGAGAAGCATATGAACACAAAATCATCTAATCCCTTCCCACCACTCTTTAAGGTTGAGAAGAAAAAAGTGGAATGACCAAATAATTGAGGAAAATCTACATATTCACTTCTAATGATGCAATACGTTAAGTTCACTCAAAATTCAAAACACTAAAAACATTAAATTCTATATTCCAGTATTTAATTAGTATCTACACAACAGCAAAAGCATCCCAACTTTGACTTGTAGTCCTCATTCCTAAACTACAAGATGACTCAGAGGATTCACGCGAGTAAGTTCCTGAAGAATGAGGTAAACTTACAAGGCTCTGTCGCTAAGGTACCAATCAAAATCAGATGACATCTATATTTGCAGCTTTAAATATTCTATTTTCCTTGTTACCATCTCTGTGAAACATTCTCCTCTGCTGCTCTTTACTCTTCTCATTTGTCCACATTTGGGTGTTTTACTACGGCAGGGGCATTAATTCTGCCAGGAAATTTTTATTTAAACTGCATGTAGCAAAAGTTCAATTCCCATACACACGAATCATGTTTTATAAGACAAAAAGTAGGTCCACAATAAGTGAAGGATGCTTAGATACTTAGATATCTTCCTAGCTGAATAAGCATAACTGATTTTGTCCATTGGGAGACAACAGAAAGAGGAGTGAGGAACAAGAATTATGGCCTTATTCATATATAGGGTTTTGGCAAGTATCCGTTCCTTGTGAGCTGAAAACATATTTGTTCTAGATATTACATGGAACACCATTAATTTCTTTTTAGGTTTTAGCAACGTTACTAAAGTGCAATGAAAACTACAGTAATACCACTGAATAAACTGGATAAAATCACCAGAGCGCCACATCTTTTCCTATTCTGAGCATGGTTATTATATTTAATGAGGCACTTAGATGATAAGATTGTATTATTATCATCACCATGTACGTACATTGTGAGATCACCTACAAGTACCAGTAGAATTTCCATGCCTTCACTAGGTAACCATTATACACAGACAGAAGGGAAGACAGTCTCTGCTTCAGAAACGTAGAAGCTAAATCTCCTTTCATGTTACGGAAGTATTCCCATGCAGGACTGTAAGATAACACACCACACAACAGCCATTTACTGATGATACTGAAAACAGAGGCACGGAGCTCAAAGTCCTGACAGAAAACAAGAAAAACGTGGAAAAAGAAACTACTGATGTGATCTGTTACTGGATCAATTCAGTGAAGGTCTCTTAAGGTTCATTAATTTCCTAACGCCTCAAGTAAAATATGCCAGAGATTAACTGGAAGTAACACAGATAATGCCCATCTTTATAAAGAATTAAAAAACCTACTTGATAGAAATGGTCACATACTTATTTCTAGATGGTAACTGCATTCCACTGAAGAACACTATTTTGAGGTAAGGTAACATAGAAAACACCGTTGCTGGAGATACTGTTGTGAGCAGAACAACCTTATTTTGATTAACTATTCAGTTTGGTAAAATTACGGCTTGTTTAAAGGAGCATAAGCAATCTTTCAGAATGCTTCACTGTGCTGCTGTATACATAAGACTAATTCATTCCAGGTGTAAGTTTACTTAATTAAGAAGCAGTACCCCATCTTTCTCCATTTGAGTGGATAAATTTAAATCCACGAAACAAATTGCACAAATCAAAAATTGGCATTATAATCCTGAGCTCTGACTCCAGACTGTGCAAGCTAAAAAAAAAGGTGGGGAGGCGAAGAAGGGGGGATATACCACAGGAAAATTCCTTTCACCACCAGAACTAAGAGAGAAGCAATACTTCAGACGACTTCGGCAATTTGGGCTGTATTACTTGTCATTAGTATTCCCTTGCTTTCCATAGCGTTCATATTTGCTGTATTTTATGTTCTTCCAGCACTGTCACAGGCCCCTTCTCTTTTTATCTGAACCGCTGAGAAGAGCGGGCAGCTAGGTCCTTGAGGACTGCAACACGATGGTATCCCTACAGGTAGTACAACGGGAATCTGCCATCACGGCAGGGATATTTCCAAAAAAGCCAGTCGAGAACAAGATGCCCAGGCTGGATTAGGCTGCGCAAGGATAGGTCGGCCGTGACTGCTACATCTTTTCTAAAAACATTTTTTGATATATTCCTCACTGAGGTCCTGTGAAGTGATTCCTCAGAAAATGTGAGGAGGAGACAAAACTATGGAAGGAAGAGACACAGGAGGAGGAGACGGGTGCAGATACAGAACCATTAAATATAGTCCTGGCCTATTCACTAGCATCTGAGTGTACATAAACTCTGTCTTCTCCTCGAAAGTTAAGTCCAACTTAAATGATCACCCCACTACTGATACATATGACAGCAAAAACTATTTGCTGATTAACACAAAAAAAATTTGCCTAAATGATACACTTTTGCCTTTGACAGATTGTTAAAATGCAATTCTAAACATCTATTACCCAAGTGTAACATTATTCTAAGATTTATAGCTAGCATTGACAAAGTACTTAACCATTAGAACAAAGGCAAGCAACTAGGAAAATCAAGATTTTTTTTCAGGTTCTATCTGAAAAATCACCATGATATATGGTAAATCTAAATCAACGAGAAACCCAGTGCTGCTTTGTAAATACCAAATCTATTTTCGAGCTTGTAGATTAATCAAGCCAAACCAAGACATTTTCAGAAACTGCCATTTTTTAAATTACTGCACATATACATTTTTCTTTTTTCATCGTGATACACATATTGAAGAAGCAATGGCTCACAAATTATTTCAATAACTGTTTTAGAAAAAAAGTTACAGTTAGATTTCTTCCCAGGAAAAACATAACAGTACAGAAGAAAAGAAAAAAAAAAGGCAAAAGAATAAAAAGACATCAATTTAGAGGGGAGGAGATCGAACAAAACCATCCTTCCTAATAACTTAAGCAATGTTGGAATTTGCTATTTTGTTTAATTTCAGTGACTTGAGCCATGACAAACTTTCTACAGTTAGAGACGGAGGTAAAAGAGTAACCCATATAAAGTCAGAAAAGGCAGTATAGTGTTTGCTTACTCTCTGACTTTAAGATATAACCTATTAATCATTTTAGATAGTACCGCCAGAATATTTTATTCATTATATTCATGATATTATGTATTATATTTCATGTTTAATGTTGCCAGATTAAAAAAGTTGTTTATCAATATAACATTCCTAGTGAATCTATAATTATAAAAAAGTTAGCTGTGAACAAATTAAAAAGTTGAAATATTAGGCTTCCATTAATATGCTTTTTCTACCATATTCTCCTAATATTATAGCTAAGTCATTAACAAACGTGCACTTAGAAAGATTTGCAAAAGGATTATGCAAATTATTATGGCCTACTTAACACCTGATTTACTTTGTCACCGTTAGGCACCCTGTATGACAACCCTATCCACTTGAACAAAGACAATTGACAAATACAAGGCAACAGGCAAAAGACTGTTAAAAGAAGACACTCCAAAAAAGAAAAAAGTCAAGATTGACTTGCAATCCTCCTGTAAGAATACTTTGCAGCTATTTTAAACAGATTTAAGATAAACTAACATTCCACAACTACAGCTCAGAATACCACTGACTTCAGGTCATTTCTTTCTCTGTCCATGTAGAAAAATATGCTTCCCAAAGTAGTACTTAAAGCACAACATTTAAGGATAAACTGAAATTTTCACTCATGAAACCAGGACTCAGATATGCTGCTGTTAATGAAGGATGTAAGGTATATCCCATAAAATTCAAATATATACCCTGATCACAGAATGAACTGGTTATTAATGTATATATAAACTGCTGTTTAATTTATAAATTGAGTGGATCTTTAAAATAATTACCTGTCATTTTACTGCTCTAGCCTCCCTACCTTGCTTCTAAATTGTCTTCTTCATCTGAAGATTCCCCGAACACATTTTATAATAAAATTTTCTGAGATAGTTCTGGGTGGGATTTTTTTATCCTCTTGAAGAAGAAAAAAATCCCAGTGCAAAATCTAATTTAATAATAGATTATGGTTTTAGATTAAATTACTTGAACATTAACAATTAGATAATAATATGAGTCACAAGAATGCCAACATATCCCTAAAACTGATCATTAATAAACAAACTCAGAGATTAAACACAAGCTTAGCAGAAATTGAAACATTGTAAAGCATGAAAACGCAAACTTTAATTCTGATCTATTTTGATGCACTAAATCTGCTACATGAGCTCTGTGACTGATGAAAAAAAGTTGCTCTCAATTCTACTTTGTCAGAGAGAACGAAACACAAACAGAAAGAAAATTTCAAAATCCAATTAAGCAATCACTACCAATTACGCCGTGTTGAAGTGATTCCCCTAACTACTCCAAGCCACAATGAACTACCTCTGAACAATCTTTTTTCCCAAGTCCTTGGGATTCAGTGCAAACAGGAATAAATTGTTGCTTGGCAATGGAAATACCAACCAGCATTTTTGACCCTGCCAGGTACCGCTACTCAGCTTTTGGCTATTTTAAAGATTATAGTGGAATACAGCCTCCTCTTACACTGGAGAAAACTCAACTAGAAGGTTCTTACAAAAGATCAGGGCTGTCAGGGGATAAATTTCAACATGATATCATCTTGGAGATCGACTAGCAATAGCTGGACATAACAAAAGTGATTTTCAAGGACAGTGAATAGCAAACAATAAGAAATACACTGGGCTTATGCAAATACACAGAGTAATTCAGAGATGAACGACAAGCCCAATAACAGCGGGCCGGATTCAGACAGTGCAAATATAACCAATAGATCCGATGTGTATGTTGCACTACTACTTGGCATCAGTATTAAGTGGCAATCTCCAGGGGTGATTGCTTTCAACACATGAACTTTGACCTCAAAGAGCAGAGATAAAACATAAAAGAAAGGCAGGAATGGGAATTGTAAAAATCTGTAGAATTAGCATCTAGTAATACTGTAAAATAAACTCACGGTTCCTAGAGCATTAATGCAAATCTGTGGCCTTTGAGAGCCTAGAAGTCACCAGAAGTTTCATTTAATATTTTCAGACAAAATCTAAAGAGGAGTAAGCAATAAAACCTGTAATTACTAGCCATAAATAAAGTAGAAACAAGCATGATGCAGTGTCCAAACAAAATAATAATCACATGCGTGCGTTGGAATGGGAGGAAATAGGGCAGCAAAATGAATAACCAGGCTTCAAGCCATGAAGTCAGAGACTTCCCCGATGCAACAAAGGTTTAAGGACGCTTTGTTGATTTACTCTGTGACAGGCTGACATTCTTGTAAGCATAATGCTCAAAAGCTCATTTCAGCAGTTTTAAGCAGCATGCCGCTTTGTCCTGATTTACGGCCGGTTTATGGTAGCTGGAAATGGACACAGTCACTGTGGCCACAGCTTGAAATGAAGTGAAGTGATGTCCTTGATGCAGACCCCGTGTCAAAAACGAAAACCATGAAAAAAAATGAAAATTATTAAATACACCTTGATAATTTAGGTCAGTGGGGAAAACAGCAAAGGGGAAAGATGATTCATAGTGCAAGCAAAGATCACACTCTTTGGAGAAGTAAATTCAAGACTGGCAACACATAATGGCTAACTTTTCAGAGGTCAGCAGTTAAAGCCACTGTAAGACTGGCTCACGGAAATTATTACAGCAGATGCATTACACTGAAGTTATGCATATGCTTCTGCTTGTTTTCTTTAACCACACTTAGTTTTCATTTACTCCCTCAACTGCTCCAGAAAAGAACAGTTCGATGAGGACACAAATAATACAGTCCTCAGATTAGGCTTCCAATTCCAGAGCAGACAACTTAACATCTCCCTATATAAATTAATGGCTTTTGAATAAGAGCTTACGGAAGGGACATGGAAGAGATCAAGGAAGACACAAAAAGAAAATTTTTGTTTCGTTCACTTCCTTGTTTTTCCTTGAGAATTTACTAAAAAATAGCCAATGAACTTACACTGGAACCAAGCGATGGCGGGGCTGTCTTTGAAAGTTACTCAGTATCAGTCAGTGAATCCATTTAAGCCAAGAGGATTAGAATATCACAAGAGTAACAGTTAAAGTGCCATTAAAAGGAACTACTAGTTGTTTAATCCGTTACCTGTGAACTTATTAAGTATTTTTTTCCTGTGAACTTATTAAGTATTTTTTTCAGGTTCAAAACACTCCTAGTATGAATAGGAGTATGAGAGATGGGGGAAATGTTTCAATCAGAAAAAAAATCATTATCTCCACATGAAAGCTGTGAAAGTTGAGAACTGTGCAACTGCCTGAAATGACTTAAGGGATAACTGTCACTGGAATTAATACACTTTGAATGTTTAAAAATTACAACAGATTCCTTTACATTTCGAAGGCTGTCTGATTCCCGCTGTGAAAGCTTAATGTCTTTCCATTTGATGGAGAGTTGTGGCTGTTTCAGTATACAGTTGACTAATGGTTGTTTAATGGACTGGAATGCTCAACAAGTGTCAGAGATACAAGCACAAAAGGTTAAGTTAGGAGTAGGGTATTTATTCCCTTTTCTGTTGATATGCTGTCAGTTACCCCTCAGAAAGAACGGTGCAGCGCCCTGGGATGAGAACTTTTAAACACACAATCTGCAGAAAATAATAATACAGGAAAATATAACGCGAAAAAAGAAAACTCCCGGGACACCCTAGCAGAAAAAGACAGAGTTGCAGCCGGAGTTCACAGCTCAAAATTTTTTGTTGTTTAATTTGTATAACAGCCCACCCTTGGCTCATAGGAAAAAGAGTTTAAGTGTTAAGGAGTAATAACAAAATCTAAGCTGGTAAAAATTACTGCATATAGGGCAGTCTTCAAGCTTCTTCATGTAGCTACCATCAAGCTTCAAGAATTCTCAAGAAAAGCCCAGCTGAAGGTACCTATCTTGACTAACATTCTACACTGACTTTCAAAGAAGCCTCTCCAGTGCAACCCCAAAATGAAGCAGAATTAGAATCTAGCTATTTAATTACATGAAATACTTACTATATATAGGTGGATTCTATGCAATACCAAATAAAAAAAGCACACAGATGGCTTGCTTTCCTAGAATCTGTTTACCTTCAACACTTACACCTCTAAATGATTTACCCCCTACAGCTTTTAAATACAACGCTCCTGAAAAGACAGGGCAGCATTTAATATCATCATGCTTCTGTTTAAAACAGTATTTATTTATTTATTTAAATGTATATTTATTGGAAAACATTCAAGAATGCTGGCTGAATTGATAGAACTACTTGTGCTCTCTAATAAAGCGATTTTTAAACTGTATGCAGAGGAAATAAATGTTCTGCAAATTCTAACAAACAGCCGTTCAATATGGTGCACTCTCCATCCAGACACTGCTCTGTGTGTGTACAACAGAGATACGGAACACAAAACAAAGTCCTCCACCTCTCAGTTGCTCCGACGCCTACAGCAGGGATACCGAGCCTTCAGCACCAATTACTTTGCTCTACGTACCCTGTTACGTTGTGGTACCTACCAACGCGGGTACCGCGTGCCAACTTCATTACTGGAAGAGAAGCTTAAGTATTCTACCGTGATACACACTTTGACATGCTTTGATGATAAAAATCCATAAACATTGCTTTCCTTTTAACGCTTCATGACCAAAGAGCTACAAAAGTCAAACTCCTTCCGCACAGACACCAACACGAAACAAACAAAACCAAGTTCCTTTTGTCCCTCTTTCTTTAACTGAGGACTTCCTATGTCAAGTATTACTTCACTAGAAAACTATCAAGCCATCATCAGCTGTGGCTAAACCAGAATACACACTTCATTTAGAATAAAGATTACAATAAAATGAACTTCATAGGGCAAACTTTTGAAGCCAGCCTTGGCAAGAATAGAGTTTTCCTTTACAGTCTGAGATTAATAGCTAAGAAATAAAACTCGAAGAGAGGAGCTTGTTGGCCTTCCAACTTTTAAGAATTTTAATGGCTGAATTTTAAAAAGTAATAAGAGAAGCAAGAAAAGAAAATTTAAATTTTAAAATGGCTCTTGGCAAAGTTGGAAGTACAGCGTCCTTTTTTTTAAAGCTTGTGATAGAATCAAACCAAAGAAAATCAATGAGACCAGTGAATCGCTGTACTCAATAACATAGTCAAAATATGGATCGCACATTTGCAATATTGAGAAAGCAAAATCTAAACCTCAGGTCTGGTTTTTTATTGATTTAATTAGAAGAAAAGCGCTCCAATCAAACTCAGGCTCCAAATTTGAATTTAAACTCAAGTTTTGACAAGCATGAGAAGAGTGCAGCAGGAAGGATGGCTGCTCAGATGCAAACAGGATAGCCTGGAGAGAGCTGGGGTTTGTGAAATTCCCATTTCTGTACATCATCACCGCACAAAATACTGAGATTTTCACATCTGACTTCAAATCAATTTTATATCTAATCCGGTAATAATTTTCAGCAGTCATCTCAATTGTTTGTATATTCAGGATATACAGAAAACCAGGACACAGAAATCACTGTTACCCAGACAACATACAGAGAGAAAGAGAGCGCGCGTGAGCAAGAGGCACAAGTGAGTGCAAAGAGCGGACGTGTGAAAGACTGAGAGGGTGTGAGAGGGAGAGAGAGAGGAGATGAGCAAAAGTGAAAGAGAGGAAGTGCGCAGGCAAGTGTAAGAGCATGTGAGAACAAGAAGGAGCATGCGCGAGAGGGTGAAAGGGAGGGAGGAGAGAAGAGGAAAGGGAGCAAAAGGGGAAGTAAAGGGGGGGGTAGAGAGAGGGCAAGGGCAAGAGAAGGAGGGATAAAGGCACTTGAGAGAGAATAACTTACTTTTATTAAATCAAATTAGAAGTTTGTCTGGTAGAGACAGATATGAATCATGCATCTTCTTTATCCGAAACCCAGTACCTTAATGATCTCTCCTGCTTGTGGCATGCAGTCAAAACGATGAAATGAGTCACGTGACCCTGACGGACTTGTACTCAGAGTTTTACTGAGCTTTGCGCACTGCCTATTTTCGTCATTTTAACACAGCACGGTTTAGATCCAGCCTTTCTGTTTTAGTAATTTCAATCTAGTTTAATCTGTTATATTTTTATTTGATTCAATCCATAATATTGTTATGTTTTACTCAGTTCAGCCCGTTTCTAATCAATTCTCTTATCTGCTTTATTCAATTAATTACAACGTATATATTATGTTATGTCTTATTTATTTCAAAATGAGGTATATCCATTTTGCTGTATGTTATATTAAGCCCTCAGCGTTTTGCAACCATTTCTTCATCTGTTACATCCATTTTGTCATGTGTTCTAGTACTCATCATACCTGTTTTGATATGGCTTTACATCCTGCCTCTAATTTTTTGTAGAGCATTTGTGTGGTATCAATATGATTTGTTTTTCATCGGCTCCTGCATTAATTTTCTGTAAGCTACCTTATATTTAAAGAGCAGTGAGGTAAAATCTAATGTGGTTACTGTTAATAAGCATGAGCACGTACAATTTAGTCTTTAACTTTATAAAGACTGACGCCTAGAAGACACCGTGGTGTGCTGCTGTATTCATTTGAATTGTGTCTGAATTTCTAAATGCCATATTCAGTGGGAGATAAGACCATAATGTTTCTTTTGAAACCTACAGGAGACTAGTCTCCTCCATATTATATTTCATCTTCATATTTTCTATGCTCTTCTCTTTCATGATTTTAAGGAATAGGAAGCAGAATTCCATTTCCTAAGGAAATAAACCAGCAAACTCCAAACATTTAAAGAACATAACTCTTCGTTTAAAGAACATAATCCCTGCAAATCAGGATGTATGATTTTGAAACAGTTCTGGTTTTCAGCTTTTAGATTTTAAATACTAGTGAAAGTAGATTCCTTCTCTTTTTCTATATTTATTTAGCTTTGGGGGGGAAATTTGGCCACATTTGAGGGATTTTTTGCACACATGAGAAGCAGAAATTTTAACTCCCTGCCTCTTTTTATTAAAAAGCACTTGAGATTTTAACATTAATTTGATTCAGAAGACAGTGGTATAAAAATTACTATCAACATGATTATTAAAATATTATCTTAATAATGAAAATCAGCATAAAATCAAAATTAATTTGCTATATAAGCAGAAGGTGAACGTTGACGTTATCTGCAGCTATGTCCCTGGAGCTGGGAATGAGAAGATGGACTGTAAGACCATCAGACTCTTAAAACAGAGGCTGTTTTTTCCTACGTATTTGCATAAATATGAAACACTTGCAAGTATTACCTCTAACAAATGGTAAAGTATTTCCTGCTATATATCCATCTGGCTTGCCATTAATTACCCTGGACAATGCCACAAAGTAGACTCCACACTGTTCTATCCCAAATCCATGTTTTCCATGTTTAGCACATGCTGGTTCCCTCTTCCTGGCAACTGACTGCCCAGCTCATCAAAACCAGAGCAATTTAAGTCATCAATTTCATCACAATCCATCCTTTTCTCTCTTTTTAATACAGGATATAATCTGAAAAGTTTCCTTTAATTACTCATCACAGATAGGTTGGTGAAACACGTGATGCGTGTCGCTCCGAGGACAGGGATCATTAAATGTGCTAGAAAGCGCTGTAGGAAGGCCCCCTGCTTCATCCACAGCTCCACCAAGGCTCCTATTCCCTGGCTGCTCAACATTCAAAAAGCCACATTACTGTGGAGACCCACACACATCTGCGTGCCCCTGTGCCAAGATGCATGTTAACCTTCAGAGCTGCTGAGTTGGCTCATCCAGAGAATTTTTCAGCCTCCCAGCAGGGAAGGGATGACTTGAGCCGCTTTCCTTTCCTCATCGTGCATTATACCTTTCCTCTCCTATTTCAGAGAACTTCTGTATGATCTAGCTGTCAAGAGAAATGGAGAAAGAGCAAGTCCTTAAAGACTATGTATGGAGTTTCAATTTCCATTCTAAACTCAATCTGTGAAAGTTTGTAGCACGATGTTTCTGATAGCGAAGCAAATAATTTCATAGAGCTTTAACTATGGGAGAACTTTTATACCTGTGCAAAGGCTCGCCATAAGGATCATGTAATACAAAAAATTGGTTTTGGCTTGTGCTTGAGAGTTTAAATAATGCTTAGGTCTTGTGCCGGCGTGATCTCCACAGAAATTAGCATTTTAACTTTAATACAAGTAAAATCACACTTCCTAAGTTTTTACATTTCTGAAAGGTGGAGAGGTGAGGGAACAGAACTACATTCTTTTTACAGAACACACGTAAAAGCACCCCAAACAACACCTGATCCTTCAGCAATTTGTTCTAATAACACGAAAAACACTGTTTTGCCTCAATCAATGTATTTTTCATCTACGGATTTACATATTTAACACGTCTTAAGCGCTTGCATGAGTATCATACAGAACATATATTACATTACACTGTTCAGAAATTTTGGCATTCAGTTAGGCTACAATACATCTGGAGATACTCCACTGAATGTACTCCAGTGTTGCACCGAACGACAACCAACCAAGAGCTGGAGCTGTGCATGTTTCTTACTTGCCTCCAGTATTAGAATAGAATGTGCGGCACTGACGAGACATTTGGGGCTGTATAACATGATACCCATGTTCTGGGATAACATTAATCAACCTCATTTTAAATATTCTTTTACTTTTTTTTAAAAAATGTGTCTATGTGCTTGCATAAACATACAGATCTGCACGCTCTGATTCTGTGCATCGGTTTTCAAACCAGGGCAAAAGTTTTTACAGCTGGCATCCAAACCACTCAAGTATAATTTATAATGGAGTTGCTGACACCAAGCTAACTGTGGTGGCATGAACAACGCTCATATTAAAAAAAAAAGAAAAAAAGCAAAGGTGCCTCAAAATAAAATACATGAACTTCAAAACTCAGATTAATAGCATATGAACCTGAAATAATTTTATTGATGAGTATATTATGTGAACTCAACCCAGAGAGTGAGATTTTGAGAATCACGAGGTTTTAAAGTTTTCTGTGGGAAATTCAAATTCTGTAGGGTGTCTAGCCTAACAGCTCTTACTTGTATTTGCAAAACCTATATGCCTTTTTTATAGCATGTATTGTGGCTATTGGTATGCACGGACACATTCTAATATTGTCGCCCACAACAAAAGCCATCATTCTGGCAGGAGGAGACAGGAAAATCTAACACTCTCCTACCATGACCAAGATGGTAAGAGCTGCTGCAGTTGCCAAATACGATACACAAAACATTTAATTTATAATAGTTAGAACTTGGCCCTTGACCAAGCCCAAAGAACTATGTCTTATTTCACTTGCTCTTGAATATGTCTCTTTCAGAGATAAATGACTGTGCTGTTTGCCAGTTCTCTCCTCTGTTTGGCGTTTTGTTTAGCTCTGCTTGTGACAAGCCAAGAGTTGATGCATCTGCTTGAATGTGTAATATACATCTTTGGTCAACTTAGCTTTTTTCCCTGACAATATTATGTCAAACAATCACATCACAACTGGCTCTGATCTCTTTGTTGTTAGCTAATAAATTAAAGAGTATTTATTATCTGCAATCCTTTTTTCCCTTTTAATGGTGACACATTTGTGGTGAATTACAGGGCAGCTTTATAAACTAGGCTGTGGGCCAGTATCAGCCCCTGCGTTCATGTGAATGTTCCCTCTCCCACTTGGCCTCCCAGCCTGGTGGTAAATCAAGGCAGCTGTCACAGCACACTAAGTTAGTGTGCGTCATTGGGGAGAGCAGGAAGCGTTGGGGGTATAATTCTGTCCATCAAACTAATATGTTATATCAGTAGCTTTGTAATCTTCTGCTATAAGTTATGGGAAGTGACACCTAAGAATTCACTTTGAAAGCAATGTGTTCCTCAGACTTTAAGCCAAAACAGACCCAATCTGCAGCAAGAGTTTCTCTGTTTATACGAGCGGATTTGTAGCAGCTAGCCGCCCCATCGCTATCAATGCAGCAGTATTTTACACATTCCACTGCAAGCCTCCTTCTGTTTACAGTCTTTGCAGCAGAATTTGTAAACTTTTAAAACATTTCTTCCCTTCTCCTTTTTTTTTTTTACCCTTGCTTTAACCTCCAGTAGCAGGATAGATAAATATACTCCTTGAATGTTATCATGACAGAGTGAACTCCTGACAGATAGGAATGAATGGGAGACCTATTTCCCTTGTCCATACCCCCTTCAACCTTTGCCTTGACAAATGTGGGAAATAGCCGTGTAGGACAGGAGAAGAATACACAGAGCACTATGATAGGAATGTCAGCTTTTTTGTTAAATGTTCGCATGATACTGAAAGAAACGAGCAAAGATAACCTTAAATAGGAAGCATATTTTCTAAGCAGCTTCACAGAGATCCAATTCACACTGTATCTCCCCTAAAAGGATGGCTTACTTTCAGTGACTATTTTTAATGCTTTTGAAGACCAACAAAAGAGGAACTTGGACTCAATTAAGCGTTTTTGTGAGGTGTGATTTGATCTGGAAGAAGCCTATGGGGTGTCTTCAAAGAGTCTAACCCAGACAAGCATGTCCCACAACCCCAACACACTGAAATGAAAAGATGTATGCTAAAGACATTAAATATCTGTACACTCTTTGCCAAACTATTTTATCGAAGATTTAGTATTAAACCCCACAGAAGTTTGCCTTGATAATCTTTGTAATCAATAGTAAATGTAAAAAAAGCACTAGAAAACAGTACTCTCTTCATCCTTACATCTAGGTCAAGAGGCTATTACCATATAGAAAACACTTCCCGGAAAAATCTAACTTCACTTAGTCTTAACACACACAGTACTATCATTGTCTCATCAAACTTTGGTCCAGCTTTCTATCAATGAATGCAGGTTACAGTAGATTTTAAAACACACTCAGGACAGCTAGAGATACTAGTGATTCCATTAGCTTTACAATACACAAATGATGTTTAACTTTCATTTCAATGGCAACTTGAAAATCACAAATTATATTTCACAGGATCACATGGCATACCACATTGCCTAAAACCTTAAGAAATCGTGTGTTTAATAGTAACAGGTCTTGTTCACGTGCCTTAAGAATGTGAAAATGTGTATGCCAAACTTGGTTAAACATTACTAAAGTAAAACACTTTATCTTGAAAGTAATCTACTTTGAAATAACTTTTCTTTCATCTCTTCATTCCAGATAATTAAAGCAGCCCTGATTTGGGGTACTTCCTCTTTAATAACATTTCAAAAATATATTTCAAAATTTTCTTCTGTTTCTAACCACCACGATCTGAATAAAACTGTCTCATTTAAAAAAAAAAATAGTTAAACCCACAGTTGATGGGATTTAAAATAAGAAAAGATTCATTATCACATGAGATGTGGGAAATAGTAATTAACATATTTGCACCAATCATTGGAGCATAAAACCTGTGCAGCTGATGGCAAGACAGTAGGGTTTTCCAGTGCTATGCTTTTCATGTGCTTTCATATACTTTACTCACTTGGCCCCTGTCTTGTACTCTTGCCTGCTGCACTTCCATTTCACTTTTTTGAACGTAAAAGGTCCCTTTCTCACTGCACAACTTCACACCTCAGGATGTCCTCCCAAAATTTCTAATTCACTATTTACCCGTGACTGGAGAGGGAAAAAAGAGAGCTTTGTAGAGATTCCAGGGCTAGACTGCAACAAAATATCCGTTATTTAGAGGGCTTCTGCACTGACGGCTATTTTGCTAGAAATCACATGTCCATGACGCCTTCCATCACGTCTCTTCTTTACATGGCCCATTCAACACACAAGTGTACGCCAGCATTAAGATACCATTTACTAGGTCTTGTTCCATGCTACAAAGCTCTCAAATATTCCCCATGACATGGTAATTTTTGTTTGGGAAATGGACTTGTAATACATTGGCCACAACCAACCATTCCGTCAATAAAGGGTCCAGTGATTTAACAGAGCCTGGAGAAACAAGGTCTTGTACCTGATAGTTTTTCTGCAGAAGGAGCTAAAAATTTGGTAGTTTTAGCCCCTCTCCCAGGCATAAATCTCTCAAAGACTTTCTACAAATATCTCTGCTTAAGATAGACCATGAAAGCCCAGATCCTGCAAACACCAGGCGTTAAGAATGAAGGGTAAGTATCTCTGACCTCTTAATTGATTAAGAACAACTCCCTACAAAGGGAAAGCTAATGGCTAGAGTTTGGAAATCATGCTCAAAGATGCAATAGACTCTTTCCTTCCTCCACCTACACCAGTTCAGCCTCCTCTGAACAAACACTCTTGCAGTTGCTGAGGACTAAGCCTTAGGTAAAGTTATTTAACGAAGTATTGTTAAAAAAAAAAAAAAAGATTCAAGCATTTCTGGTATTTTTCCCAGTCAAAGGTATTTTTTCCCACCTGTGTCTGCTGACTAAGGTGTTTGTTCTGAATACCTCAAGTGCAGTCCTGCCAGTCTAGCCATTAACACGTTCATTGTTCCCCACTGCCGGATAATAACCGTATTTCTCAAGTCACCTACAAAAATTATAGCAGTTGCACCAGGTTGGCCACCTGAGATTTGGCAATGAAATGGCTTGCTCCTGTTTTCATGAGTACTCGTGTAAAGCCATATAAAAATTCATCCAGAGTTCAAAGTATATCAAAGAGACAGTCTGTCAGTACACAACACTAACATTTGGACTGAGTCATCCATCACCAGCTAAGCACTCAGAAATCAAGGAAAGCACATTTTATACACACAGCGTAGAGTCCTGTGACTTCCCCATCACACGACCTCCTAAAACCAAATGTCACTGTATTCATCAGGAAGTTGTCAGCTTTTTTCTTCCTCTATGCCTACACTTTGACTAGAACTTTTAAAGAGCATAGGGGAGCTGAACAGTCAAATTTCACCGAAAATGAGCACAAAGTGGACAGCTTATCCACTCAGCCTCTTCTGGAAATCCCTGCTTTCACTTCTATTTGTTAAAACAGAGGAGAAACAAAAGAAAAAGAAAAAATGGAATACCTACTTACATCTTTTAGCAGTAATACTGGACTACTATCTGGTTTTGAGACAGATGCAAGAATGTTAATTAAAAGCTAACTTCAAGGCATCTCATATGTGTCTTCCTAGAGAAACAAATTTTGGGGTTTTTTCCCCCAATAGAAGCAAAAAATTATCACTTGAACCAAATTTTCATTACATTTTGGATAGTTAGTTAACAATGGCAGTTCCTCTAGCTGTTATATATATTTAATAAAAATAAAGTCAATAACAATCATGTAAGTCACTGTACAACAATCACTCGGTGAAAAATATCGTATCAAGTGATTTAAAAAAAAATCTCACATACATAAGTATGTTTTCTTTTTCCGGCTTTCTGCAACAGCTTTTTCGATACTAATTTAAAGAAGACGTTGTCAATGAAAATTTCTTCAGCAGTTCTAATGTTTGAATTAGACGTGAAAATTTATACTACAAATTTATAATAAGAGAAGACAATGTTCAGCACCACCAGCGAATATTTTTCAGGATACATTTCACTATAATTTACTAAATCTAAGTGGGTTTTTTTCTGCTACTCACCAGGCTGAATAAATAGTTTACTTGTTTTATACTGATTAAGATTGCTCTCTCTTTAGCTATATGCACAGGCATTTAGTGATTTTATTTTCCAAATCAATTAGAAGCTCTGCTGGGTCCAGTTTCTGTTTCTTCTCTATTTTAAGTGAGAAAAAAAAAATCTGAAGTTATTTCTCTGTTGTAAATTATTGTCTTTTTCTCATTTAAACCCATCTTGTTTCAATCTTACACACTCTTTGAGACTGTAATACAAATGACAACCTCCTTTCCTTAATATAAACAGAAAGTATTAGAAAGAACAAACAGCAGCTGAGCTAATCCTTTGCTCTGCAGCTCTTTTGTAGACTGAGTGATTCTAAGCTAGCTTTTCTGATCTGTAAAAAAGCATAGCGGGCCCAACAGGGCTAACTGCGCATACTGGGTCACCACTCCGTAGTGCGTTTTGGGATTTTGATCACTTCTGCTCCACGCTTCTGTGCAAATTTCAGTCCTAGAAAAGCAAAACAGAATCCCATGGTTTCACTCCAGTTAGACAGACAACAGGCTTACAAGCTGCTTTGTTTGAAAAAGCCCTCCCCAGTAAATGTGGAATGAAGACCATTCAAATCCCATTCGATTTTGGAACGAGGGCCATTTTCTTCCACATATCTCCAAATCTCGTCACTGTAAAAAATGGCATATGAACATAAACAGAGCTACAGGTTGTGGTTGTAAACAGACTGTTTCTCTGGAATTGTTTGATTAAGACACTGCCATTTTTTAGTTTTCTGAATCTTTACTGCTGTTTTAAATGGGACATAAGCAGTCATGACCTTTTGTGTCTGAAGTCAGAGAAATGAAAAGGCCCAGCAATAACTGGAGTTTACATTGGCTTCATTTTCCAGTCCAGAATTAAATACACACTATATCCAGCGCACCATACATTCTTCAAGGCTTAAGATGTGATTCAAGCCCTCCTTGTGTGAAGAAAACAGATAACAGCTGGGAAACTGTGGAGTAGTTCCAACAGGGACTTCTGCTTCCTCATAGAGCCCTGCTCAATGAATTACAATTATAATATCTCTATGGTTGTCAAACAACTACTTACTTTAAAAACACCAGCTGTACCATGCCGCCTTTTCTTCTTTTCTTGTTGCAAGACTTATCAAACAACTAAAATATTGTATATGCTGCAGTGAAAGGCTGGCCTGGAAACTTTGAAGAAGATCGTAAGAAAACAAAACGAGTCAACTTGTTTTGCTCTATATACGCTAGCTAAAATTATCTAATTCTTCTATGCTTAATGTTCAGCAACTGAATAAAATGGTCTGTATTTGAGAGGACTTCAGTACCCATTTGATGACTTTTGGGATTGAGTGGATTTATCTATACATCACTGTCAAATCTATCAAAGATTTGATTATCATGACAGCTTTTCTCATGCCAGCTATGTGCCAGTTTTCATAAACTTCTCTAAAGAATGCCTACTGTTTTTTCCCCCTTGTTTAATGTCTCCGGAGTCTATAACCTAACAATAAAGGATCTAAACTCAAAGGAATAGCAGAAACTTGAATAAAGCAATAACAATAATTACAGATTCAATTTTATATTATTAATAAGAGAAAAGCTTGAAGTCTTTTCATTTATACCTTAACACGGGATTCCTAAGAGTGAAAATCATGTAAAACACAAATTACTGGTCCATTGCAACTAGGATCCTGATTACAAGCACTGCTAGTACCAGGTACTTGGAAGAAGACACAAATTCTAGAATGAAACGAAAACCTCTAGGAAAGGTGCTCCACCAACATTATCACATTTTTTTCTGAAAACTAAAGCCTTCTTCAGTTCATACCGAACCGTATTTAATGCAATTATCCCTGAGTTTGGCTTCTTAGAAACAGTCTTGATCTGTTCCCATACAAATTTGATCTGAAACCCAAGTTTCTCCCTTCAGTAGCACGGGGTTTCTGTGAATTGCCTACAAGTGGCTATTTTGCTTCCTTGAGACCCATTCGAGACTCAGCCTGTGTGCTGGGCTTCAGACTGCGCATTTCTCACAGGGCAAACAAGGCATGTTTTATTTTTATAAAGGAACAAAATCTAAATAGGCTGACGTAGTCTCTACCAACCTACTTTTGTTTCCTCAAACGTATTTCTAACATGCAAGTTTCTTAAACTCAGCTTTAAACGTTATTTTTCTACATTTCTCTACTTTGCCTTCAATTCTGTTCTTGGATACTTTCCTGTTCAATTCTCACCCCACCTTTTTTCCAATACTTGCCTTTCACTATTTCAGAAGGCAAGTAGGTGACAAGAGTCGTTTGAGAATGACAACTTACTTTTCAGCACAGTCAAATCGACAGCCCTGGGACAGAGTGCTGGTGAAAACTGATAATACTAAAACTTGCCAACGGATTTATACAAAGCATTAAAAAATTCTGTTTTCCCCACACAGTTTAAAAAAACATTTACTTTCTCTAGGAAAGATAAATCATATCTTGGGAGTGACTTATTAATCATTTATGATTAAAGTCTACTTCATCCCATGTCCCATCAAGTCAGCAGGATCAAACGACTCTCTTCACTTGATGTGCAAGGCTCAAACCAGCAACCCTGTCTGTGGAAACTTCCCATGAACATGTCCAGAATCTCTCTGTGAGACTATTTTGAGCCATTATGAATCCTTTCCGAGTCATTTCTACGAAGATCATTTAAACTTTTCACATTCCCACCCACTCATCTGACATTCTGTGTAAGGAACCAGTAGCTCAAGCATTTGTCCAGTTTGTTATTTTCAAATCTCATGATTTCAGTATTTCTTCTAAATGCTTGTTTAGTAATCAAACAGTTTAAATAATCTATTCCAAATGTCTTCTTCCAACAAACAAATTCCATCAAGCAGAATGAAAATAACCCAAAGATTTTTTTTTTTTCACTACTAAAATACTTGAGTAACTTTTGGACGGGAGTGGCAACGTGACTGTAGACCTGTCAGCTTTGCTAACCACGAGGAGTATCATGTACTGAGCACAGAGCACACAGCTAGCAGAGCAGCACAACAGTAATTGCACAGCCCAGTGGGAGCCCTTTCTAACCACAGGGCAAGAACTTTTCATTTCCCATTATAAATATTGTAAGGGTTTCAAGTCTCAGCTGAGCACATAAATCCTTTGTGGTCATTTGGAAACAGATACTGATAGGTGCTTAGCAAGCACTGATCTCAAGATACTTCATTTGAGACTCAGCACCTATCAGGATGAGAGCATTTTTGCATAGCCTGAGGGTTCACAGTCTGGCAGTCTGTAGCTAAAGCAACTCCAGAAGATGCTAAGTCTTCAAGTACTCAGGCCATAGAAGGTGAGAATTGTGTTTCTCTACCCATAAAGAATCTGACAATAAAGAGTGGAAATTTTGCATTCTGTTTTCATGAAATCACAAAGTAGTTAAAAGCGTAACCTATTAAGGTTCTAAAAAAAAAAAAAAAAAAAAGCCTGGTTTTATAGTCTCTGTAATATTATTTCACTATTTGCTATGAAGTCATTGCGTTTTCAAACAATTTAAAACGCCTGCTGCTAGAATGACATTTACATTACAGCTGTAACTTCTGTCTATATCTATTCCCATCCTACATTGAAACACTATTAAAATATTCACCTATTCTTGCTCACACTACATTCACATTACATCTGTACCCACAACTACAAATGGGCCGAAGAGCCTCTCCATGCTAAACTTACTTTGGAACATAACAGATACATCTTTATAGAGCTCTAGCCGATTTAGACAAGCTTCATGAAATAATATACACTGTTGAAAAAAAAAAAGGGGAGGGGGAGAAAGAAGAAATAAAAAGAGGGGGAGGAGGGGGAAGGGAGGTAGATCTACATTTTGAAATGCTTCATCCCATCCCACTTCAGCTTCTGTTGTTTCTGTCCATGCTTCTGTGAAAATTAAAAAATCAAATGCTCCATGAGATTGTCATTGGATTCCCACAAAAGTCTTACTCTGACTTCCATTAAATAGAATTATGCAAAAGAGTTACCAGGCTCAGCAAATGAAGAAGCCTAATACCATCTTCTTGAATTTGGTTTGGTTAACCTATCATCAAAATTAAAGTTGGAAATCATCCCATGTTAAAATTGAAAGCAAATATCACATTTTTATTTTGTTACAATAGTATTTTTTAGATTTTTCAGTAGAAATAACACTCATGCATAGAACATAATATTGCAATTTAACCAACGAGTACAGAACCATTTTAATCTCTGAAGGAGACAGTAAACAGCGTAGGCAGGAGTTCTCCTTAACCTACACATTCTGCTAATACATTTTTAGATAACAGGCCAGTGCATTTAAATAAAGTCCAGATTCAATTTAATAGTATTTGTTACAAAGCTTTATGTAATTATATTAGTCAATCTTTATTACTAGCCTCACAAGTGCAGAGAACCCTATTATAATCCTTCTTTCTAATGATCTCTGCGCTATCATAGTAATAACACTCAGCTATAAATTAATCATCTGTTTGCAATCATGAGTAAACATCAACTCAATTAACCACTGATAAATAAACAGTCGACTCTGGAGGCTATTTCCGTTATAAATGCGAGTACTGAAGGATTCAGAGAAGCTTCGCTATTTAACTCAAATGAGCATTTCTGTGTATTCAGAGATTTCTGTTGTGCAGAGGTTAAATGAAACGTGTTACATGAGCTGAGCAGGTTTCCCACCATAATGTTGCCACCCATCTTTTGTGCTGCTAAGTGTAGGGGGAGGATATTGTCTGTCTTTTCCAGGGATTGCTTTGTTCCTTTCAGACTAAACAAAAGGTGAAGTTCACTATAGGACTGTTTGCTTCTCTTATTAGAGAGCTTAGTAAGCTTTTTTCTTTCTAAGCATTCAGCTCATTTTTGAGCACAATGCTAGATCACAAATTTCCCTGTTTAATTAATTTTTCCTCATTTCAGTTTTGGGGCTTTTCTTCCCCTCAGTGGAGGCAAATGGACATTACTAGAGCGACTGTGAAGGAAGATACACTGAAAAGTGAGGAAAACTTTTCCTTTGCTTACCTACTCTAACCTGAAAGCAGAAGCTCAATTACCATGCCCTTTACTTTGTTTCAGTTTTCAGATTTTGTGTTTTAGAGTGCAATGACAACCGAATCATCCCGCAAGCTCAAGAACATAAAGCTATCTTGACAGCCAAAGATTCTGGCCTGGGCTGGAACTAGAGGACTTCCATCCCACTGCCTCCTTGTCTGTCCACTGTTCCACATCTCCGTTTCTCCCATAACATTCCTGCTAAATCTCTACGTTAATTTTTCTCATGTCTTCTAGCTGCCACGTATATACTTGAGACAGTGACAGCTCTCTAGAATATTGACAAAGATGACATAAACTCTTGGTTCTGTCTCTGTTGGTCAAGGCACAGCAACCACAGACCGACCGGACCAGCTGAAAGGCCCTAACTTTCGTTCACCTGCTACGAAACATACTACCTCCCACCAAAGGCTGGGATTACCTCCATTTCTGCAGGTGTACTGCATATTTCTCTCTCAGCACTACAGCTTGCCTTACGTTTCTGGAAGCTGAAATAAACAGCAATACTGCAGAAGAGTTAAAAATGACCAAGAGAAGGAAAAACACCGCTGTCTGAAAATTGGTACACAGCAGATTGGCCCGCATCATCTGATCCAATGCCAAGGGCTGATTTGGCACAAAGGTGCCTCTCAGACACCTGTCTGCTACAGATTGGGCCAACATTTGCCCAGGAACA
Source organism: Steatornis caripensis (assembly GCA_013398225.1). Taxonomy (NCBI): domain Eukaryota; kingdom Metazoa; phylum Chordata; class Aves; order Caprimulgiformes; family Steatornithidae; genus Steatornis; species Steatornis caripensis. Next base: position 32,509 of record VZSC01000534.1, read on the forward strand.
TGTGAATATGTTCCTGTTTTGACAACAAAGACCATTTTCTGCTCTTGTTGATTCTCTGTGTTTCCTGTGGACAGACACCTACCTCTCAAGAAAAGAAACGGGGAAAAAAAATCCACAAAAAACTCCAAAAATCAACTACTTGCAAAACGAAATGACAGTTCTTACTGAAAAAATGTAGCAGTACCTGTGGAATCTGGCAGGACAGACACAGACTGTGAGTGGAATTCAGAAGAAGCACAAGAAAACAGGTCTGCTCATGGCTGGTATATGTGATACATAATCTATATATCATCAAGAATAAGCTGAATTTTTAGAAATGAGTACTCTTTTCAGATTATTACCCTTTGCTAACACACAAAATATTCCAGTCTTGGTGACTGTCTATCTTCAGCTGTAGAGCCAGTGCCCAAACACACTTCCTATGTGTCCTGCCCTGGAAACAGTGTCTTGAATGAAAGACTAGTTTCTTTGGGAACTCTCTAGCTTGACTAATGACAACTGAGTCAGCAAAGAGACTTGCATTGAATAAACACATGCTTTGACTGTAATACATAAAGAATTGTTCATGTTGGCTTGAGGGAGAGCGATAGCGATTATTCCTATTTTCACATGCAGGTGTGTGATGAGTCTACCATCAGTGACGCCTTTGACTTCACGACTGCATGTTCTCACAAACTGCGCTACACTCTGCAAGGCTACGCCTGGTCAGTCCTCCAGCAATTCTTTCCCCAGCCAGCATCACTTCAGTCCCTCCTAATATCTGTCCTAGCTCCTGCTTTCAATTTCAGACTTTGTTTGAACAATTTTAAAGCTGCTTTTCTGCAACCCTTTCCATCTCCTGTACCAAAAAGATGAGCATTTTTCAAACCGCCAAGCAGTATAAGCCTAGAGAGATTCACTTCAGAAAAAAACTATGATGACGACTGTTCATAAAATTTTTGAGGAACAAAACTAGGCCTGAAAATTGCAGAACACTGTAAAAATCATGTAATCTATGGCAAGCCTCGACTGCAGTTTTTCTGTGGTGACTATTTCATAACCCACAATGTAGAGAAGGAAGAATGTCTTTTTAATCAAAGGAAAAAAAGGGACATCTTGTCTATTAACTATTCTGTTAAAGTTGCATTGCTGCATGAACATACACATCGCAAAATAAAAATGGAGAGGTTAATAAGAAACTCACCAGCATTAAAAAGTAAGAGTAGATGTGATAAATAAGGTATAGGATTTTTTGTTGTTTCTTTGGGTAAGTTCTTTTTCCCCCCACTTTAATGAAGTCGGCACTTGCTTCTGCTGCTAGATAACCAATCCTCGTGTCGGTACTATGTAAAACGGCCCTTAGTAACCCTGAACGATCTTATATTTCTGACATTCTAACCTCTTGTATAATAAATTGATAGCCCATAGTAATACATAGTAGTTAGCAAGTCATTCAGAGAAAATATTTTTTAAAACATAGTTCTAAGTTGACACTCTGCAAAGCTTAGAAAAGTAAAGCAAAACTTGGACAGAAAACTAAAGGCCTGTTGATTCAGGATCTAGTGTTGTAAGCTCACAATTCCCAGTGAAGTCCGCTGAAGAATACCTTCTATAGGATGCTCTAATGCATGGGCAGCTAAAAACGCTCANCTTAGAATAGTAAAGCAAAACTTGGACAGAAAACTAAAGGCCTGTTGATTCAGGATCTAGTGTTGTAAGCTCACAATTCCCAGTGAAGTCCGCTGAAGAATACCTTCTATAGGATGCTCTAATGCATGGGCAGCTAAAAACGCTCAGCCGTAAAATGTAATTATCAGTAAAGATAACTCATAGGGTCAGATCCTGCGAAAGAAGCTTATCTGATGTATTCCAGAAATGCTGTCAACTTGAAGCTAGTTCTGTAAGTCTGATCCAGAGCTGTGAGACAGCCAGAAATTTAAGCACATGCCTAAAATTAAGAAAGCAGTTTCTCTGAACGTAATTAATCAATACCACACTTAAAACCACATCCCCTCCTCCCCCTGTTTTTATTCCACTGCAGCTTTGCGAAGATAAAGGTGTTCTAATGTGAGTGTTTAGCTGTATTGATTTCCGTAGGTTACCCAGTGAAATAGGAGTCATTTAGGGATGATGACTTCCATTGTCCCTGATATGGGAGATCTATGGCATATGACTTGATCCACATAAACTGAGATGTTCAATGATGCAGGAATTTCATAACCTCTAAGGAATTCCTATTCTTTCTGCAACACTGAATGAACTGGAATTATACTAATCTTCCATTGTCTTATCCTACATTTTTAACAAATGTTAAAGATGGCAGCAGCCATTTTATTCAACCATTAGTTTTTTTCTCTACAATAACTTGGAAGACAGTTATCACTAAGTGTGCAGTCACACCTATATATTAATACCAGTTTCAGAATTCAGAGCAGTGACATGATAATACTAAGCAAGCGTTAACCACAAGCACAGATGGCCCTTGACCAAAGCAGTGAATACGCGCTCTTCCCATCAGTTATTAGGAAGCAAGAAACTTCAGTAAAACAACTTTACTCTCAGTGAAGTAACAGTGTCTTCAGCAGCAGAATTCCTCATTAGAAACCTGAAGAGCAAATTGATGCTGTATTTGAAAAAAACACCACGCGTGAGACATTTGGGAGCAAATTCAGTATGTTCCACTAAAGACACTAATAGAACCACAGCACATTTGATCAGGAAAGCATAACAGAGGAATACACTTTCATAGAAGAGTGTGGTTCAACAGAAACAACGAAGCCAAAGGGAGGGCTGCGTCCACGAGAAAGCAACAAAGGTCTTACATGAGAAATAACCTCTGAAAAGGATCAGATCTTTGACTCCACATTAAACGTAATGAGCATTCAAGACTGGGAGAAATCCAAAGACAGGAGTTACAGGCAGACAGTATTACCTGACTGGAACTTTACCACTCAGACAAAAGATCACTCTTGGAATGCTTTCAAATGTACATCTGTTTGTGTCAATCACCGTATACACATCATCCTAATGAGAGGCACCGTAAGCCCCCACCACACACACGTTTTTTGTTCTCCTCATGCAAATGTAGCTGTGCAATTCTTCCATTCAGGGCTGGATTTAAAGTAATGATGTGACAATCCCAAAACCTAATTTTATTTTTTTTTAAGTTCATAATATCACGCAGAGACGAATTTCAACAGTCTATATATACATACATAAATACAAATAAATAGGCACCACACTGTATTCCTAAAAGCTCATCAAGCTATGCTAACTTAGCTATGGCACCACATATATATGGAATGTATTGAAGCCGTTGGCCTAGAAGCAGGCTAGACATCTCAGACCATCTTTACAACATTTTTGTTTCTAGTGCTTTCAGAATAAGCAAGCCATGCTCCTCAGTATGTCTTATTTGAACAAAGGTTATGACCCTGCTACATGAGTTGTCAGATGGTCTTGTCTCTTCACTTTCCCCAGGAAGTTTTCCGGTCTGCAGTCTCTTCTGCCTTTTACTTTAATCATCAATGTTTCTCCTCTGGCTGTGGATTACATCAGCTGAATGAGCAAATTTTACACAGTTTTGAAAGGAGAGAGATTTGTGATCATTCTACCCTCCTCCAGAGCTAGGCTCCACAGCCTTGAGCCAGCTGCTGAGAAAGCTCTGTCTGTTGCTCTCAAGCATCATCCTCAAGGCTGACAGTATCATAGTTCCCGTGAAACGTAGCTGTCAAGGGAATCTGTCACTACAGTTGGAGAAAAGCAATTTCTTAGATAGTTTGAGCCAGTTCCATGGACGACTTTGGAAATCATGGAGGAAAACGTGACTTTAGCCCAGTATTTCAGCAGCAGGAAGGGTGGGGCCTAGCAGGGGAGTGTAGTCCCAGAGACAGCGTCACCAGTTCTTACTGCTTACAAGAGGATGGTTTCTCTCGTGACACGCTGGCTCCTGCTTTAAACCCAAAATAGGAAACGTGCAGGTCTACTGGCAGAAAGCCAGACATGTTTCTGTATAGTTGAGGCTCGGAAAGGCTCCAAGGGAATTTGGGATAGTTCTTATTATGTGAGACCCTCCACCATTTTAATCCCTATTTTGGTTCTGTTAAGAACAGAGAAAACACACACATTTACTGCTTGCATCTTGTCTAGAATAGAAAGACTGTAGACACTTCAAGTATACTGCTATAATGAAGAACTCTACAATTCCTCTTGCGTACATGTTTTCTTTCACATCAGAGAGGAAATAAGCCACATTGGCATGTTATATTGAGTTAACTCGTTCCACACCAGAGAGGAAATAAGCTATATTGATACAAGACGTTTTCAAAGTGATCAACTGTATCCACTCTAGGTTCACTCCAGTTTATTCCCACATCGGCTCCTGGGCCTTGCCCGTTCCAAGCGTGTAACTCCCCACTATCACAAGCAGACAGGACAACTACATATGCCAGTTCAGAATCTAGCCAGATGTATTTATTTTGATCATTCATTTTCTACTCTGTTACTATAGTGATTGGGAAAAAAAAAGGCAGCCCTTCCCAATCTAACATCGTGGAGACCGTACAGACACAAACACAGTGTAAATAAAATCTAACATGCAATTCCCCACAGCGCATCCCTTTTGCTACAGTGGCATTTCTGATAACAGGAATTACAGCCACATGGAGACATTTTGTTCCTCACTAAAAGTGTGATATCGCTGAGAGCAGATGATGGGTTTATTACAAAAACTTTTGTAGTTTGGAAAGAGCAGTAGTAAAAGTTAGTTCAAGGCTTTTATGACTTCTTTTGTTCAGAGGAAGCTAAGGGAGGAAAAACACTGGTGATGTATGAAAAGATTGCTTGTTTACAATCAGTACACAGATCCTTTCCTTTTTCATGAAAGGAAAGGAAACCAGCAGGAGAATTACAATACGGAGCACCTCCCAGGATCTCTTTCACCATTCTCCCCATTTGTGTATTAAGCAACAAGGCAGCTGTTGAACAAGTACTATCAACAAAGCAATCTTCTAGCCCTTTGATTTAGGCTATTCATATCTTCTGCCCTGAAATAAAATGACTTTCACAATTAAAACACCGAAATCAATGCTGTATCCATTGTCATGTCTGCGGGAGAAAAGCTTTAATTACAACCCTAGTTAGATAACACAATCATTACACCTCCTTAATCTCAAATATAAAACCAGTACCCTTTGAGTGCTATGCCACCCTTTCTTTGATTTTTTTTATGTGAATGGCTTTTTATCTGAGCACTTTAATTTGCATGCCTTTGCTGCGAGGCAGCTCCCCGTGATATGTTAATTGCAGAGTGCTTTAAGTACTAAAAGATTAACATAAAACCCTTTGCAAACAAGCTAATAGTTTATGATAATTTTTGCATGGCCTTTGTCTGTCTATCACTGGATTGCCTCTAGCTGTAATTTTATAAAGAAGCTGTAAAGTATCATTTAAACAAGTTCATTTACACATAATTATTACCAGAATCACATTATTCAATTTAGATACTCCAGCCTATTAACAATCCATGAACTAAAATGTAATTAAACTATTTTCCCTTTATGAACCTATTCATTACAATGTGTGGGAAATGGATCTCTCAGTTTCACTGAAAATTTCAGCACTTTGTTGTTGGAATTGACAAGTCTGGCACTCATTCTGTGCTTTTAATTATATTAAAAGTATTTCAAGACAGCTAAGATAAAGAATATATTTAGAAAAGAATGTGTAGAAATGCCAAGATGGTGTCATCCAGAAACATATATTTATTTCGCCCCACACAGTTTGCACCTTCTTATCAGAGAAAATAAAAGCGAGCTATATTGTTTCAATTAAAAGTTCTCAAGCTTTTAAGTTTCTGAAGAAAATTTGGAAAAAAGAATTATCACTAACAAGATTGTTTAAGTATTTCAATTACAGTTCTAGTGTAAATTCTTACAGCACAGGACCTGCGTTGCGCAGCTGCGGATACTCCCCTTTGATAAAGATCTTTTTAGCTCAAAAATTTATTATGTCTCAACAAAGATTAAAATTTATTTAAGCTGCCTATGTGTCCACTATGAACCGTGAGAGTGGCCTTAATGGGCCCAGAAACTAATCGGCATTCACTCACTCAGATTGTTAAGACACCCTCCTAATAGTCAAAAGATGTTGTGCTTAGCCTTTCACAAGGCATAGGCATCAGGCCCTGTTCGCTTCTTGTATCTTTTGCTCAATGACACAAACTGCAGACCCTCCTACATAAACCACGTCTTTGAATCACTGCAGGAATAAACCCAACGGAAACCCAACACAGGGGTAATGTGCCCTGATGAGGAAAAATATTTTTATCGGAAACATACGAATCTGTCTGACACCAAGTATTTCCTTAAATCTTTGAAGATAGTAGCCAACACATACAAATCTCACTTCTGAGAAGGACAAAAAAGTAGGTGGATGGACCCCACGATGACTACAAATACTCACTACCCCCAAGTTTCAATTGTCTTACACGTGTTAGAATAGGGAACCTATTCAAAATTTAAGCCGGTAATTAGAAGGTGCCATTCCTAACACAGGTCAGAGGTATGCTGCAGACGAGGAAGGAAGGAAAAACCAGGTCATTTCTGTAATAGGCATGAAGCTCAAGTATCTCTCTTACTTTTGGTGACCCAATCCAAAATCCATCCTCCAGATTCACTACATCTAATGCCTGAAGCCTACCTTCTCAGTTGAATTAGAAAGTTGCAACTTAATTGCCTTGTGGATTCTTCTCTTAAGCACAGGTAAAAACACTGGCCTTAACAGATTTGTTAATATTCTAATGATTGAAGTTTCTCATCCAAAATAAAAAGATGAGCTTTTGACCAAAGCACAGAATAATCACATAATAACACTAATAAGAAAAATGCCAACAGAAATTACTACAGGACTAAGACGGTCTACAGAAAAATTCTGTTGCAAAACAGGGCATGCATAAGAAAACCCTAACAGATATTTTAGTCTAAATGACGTGGGATCTGTGAACCATCAAGGCTCATATGCTTAAGTATTTGCAGCAGTCTTTGAGAGCAAATATTTCATTCAAATGTCCATTTGAATTTTACTATTTAGATCAGTTCCTAGAGAAGTTAATGACTATAAACTCAGTGATTAACTCTAACAGAAGAATGACAACGAAACCTAAGACCTTTTAATTCTCTCTAAACTCCTGGTCTGCATGACAGAACTACTGTTTCTCTACATTGCTACCTTACAACCGTTTGTAGTGGACTTTGCAGAAGTTGCCAGTTACTACAATTCAGTAAAAAAACCTTTTTTTTTTAATTTCCATCAGCAAGGGTACAACTCCAATAGGGAAATGATAGGTTTTAAATAAAGTCAAGTTTGACTTGTCATTCTAGAGCGCAGTCTAGCTCTACCAGAACTTCTTGCAGCCCTCTAACCCATTTATAGAATCAAAGAGAATTGCAGTCTCCAGTGTTCTTGATATTACATAATTCAGAGTCATTACAAGCTCTATTTATTTATTTATTTATTTGTTTGTTTGTTAAGCATCAAGGGAATATAAACTATTTCAACTCTTTGGACTGCCAGCATCTGCAACTTATCTTCATAGCCAGAGACTTGTTAAGTACTTTAAAATACAACTTCTACCATTCCTTTTACATACCTACTCAGAAGTTAATCGTTCATTGGTGGAGTAAGATTAAAACAGTTCCGCTGAAAAGTGTCAGAAAGGGTAGGTCGGGGATGGCTGCACCATGTTTTAGATGCTTGCACTTGCAGAAAAGATCCTTTACTCAATTCCTAAAGTACCCATACCGCTGAGATAGAATTGGCAATGCTTGCAGCATAACTTAAAAACAAAATAAAAAAACCCTCTAACAAAACACTTCAGCATTCCTGTTTACATTAGCAGCTTCACACTGGTTTAGATAATGGCTTAGGAACAAAATCACTGCATCTCCTTTTCACAACAGTGGGCTTCATCCTCAAAACACGTTATAAACAGTTGTTCAAATGTGTGGGGTTTTTTAGTTTCGTGCTGTTTTAAATCAAACAATTCCTTATGTAGCAATAAGCTTATGAAGGAACCACAATGTATGAAGAGAAGCATTTTTTCATTTTAGTATCTCCTGGTTCATTCCAAACTCCCATTATTTGGACTGTCACCCTGACACTGCCTGAGGTGCATTCCAGCTCTCTGCAAGAGAATCTGCTTCCCCACTAATGGGGCTGTTCTTGCAATGGCAAATGTAATTTTCCACTCCATTACAAATAGTGTGCAAAAGGACCTATTTCTCACTGTGCACAGATCAGTTCCCAGTGAAATCCTATCACCAAATATTACAATAGCAGAATCCACTTCAAATACAGGTGCTTTTTCAGGGCTGGACAAACAGCTCTGATTCAACCATGGACATATCTGAACATTCACTGCTCCGATATTTATCAACGTTATGGAAAAATACCCGTCAGGTTCAGTGAAGGAGCAAGTTAAGAAGAAAGTGAGAAAGTAAATGCTGTCATGATAGTTTCTCAATGTACTATTTTCCTACGGCTTTTCTTTAACAGCCAGCTGTAATGCAGATTTATACAGTGACTGTTACTCTGTGGCGTAATTCATCTAGATTCAAAAATTCATTAAAACACCAAACGGCGGCCTAACTACATTTTGCATGTCTTACAAAGTTCAAAATTAGACGCCTTTGCAGCAAAATTAAGCTCAAGTAAACGAAACTCAACATTCTTTAACAAAAAATAGTTATGTCCAGCTATGGTTTTTATTTATCAGCCTACATGTATTTCCCTGTATCATTGCATCATCAAGACAATCTTACAAAAAGGAGTGAAAATCATCACAGAAGAACTTATACACGTGCTGCTTCTCATAATTCAGTACAAATTGTTCTCAGGCAAAAATCTTCAGGAAACAGTAACTCTGTGCCCATTGATTAGAAGAAATAAAAACTAGGCCTCTGTAAAAAGCACTGCATAAGGAACTGCCTCTGAGAATTCTATGCTTAGAATTCTAAACTGGGCATTAAGTTTACTTTTGAAAGAAAGTGGTTTTCAATTTAAATCGAACAGCCTCAAAATGCAAGTTTCACAGAGTTTTCCTCTTCCTACCATGTTACAAAAATAACAGCACTAAAGTAACTTAATTAATTTTAGGAATCTATCATGAAAGGAATAGAAAAGATACCTCCTATAGATTCTACAGTATGTATTGTAGCACCATTCACTAGGTAGAACAACTAAAAAAAATCACTCAATTATATTCACCCATATACACTTCCACGGCTGAGGCTACAGAAGGCTAAGAAAAGATATTCCAAAATAAAACGAAAAATAAAAATTGAGTTTGCATTAATCAGGGCTCAATGAAAGAAGTATAACGGTAATGCTGCGCTATTCAGGACCACGTTCACACTTTCTAGTTCACATGGTTGTGCTAGTTCAAGGCTTCCAATGGGAACACACAGCAATATTCTCAAATGCGCATCAGCATTTCCTAAAGACAAACATGACTAAGATAAACCAACAACAGTTTTCCTTTTCAGGAAAGTGACTTTTAAAAGTAATAGGCTTTCCTTTTTTTTTTTCTTTTTCTTTTTAATGAGATGATCTGTGAATTTTTCAGTTTCAAAATAAATGTATAAGCAGTACTTTAATTAAAATCTAGGAAAATGAGATCTAGAGTCATGGGATACAAAGAAGCAAAGAATATTTCTTTACTTCCGTCGATCACTGTTGCATTACTCCTTGACAAATAAGCAGTCTATGTAGCATGTCTTTGACTCCTTCCATACCAAATATGCAACCTTGATAGCACGTTTTAATCTAACAGTATTTCTACCATGAAAAATATTTTCATTATAATTCTTAAGGTATGCAGAATCACCATTGTGACAATATGGAGACATCTATGTAGGTATCTATCACTGTTGACAGCTTTTTAACTTGGTATTCAAAAGTGCAGAAGTATTAAAGAATATAAAAATATCAGGTCTGGTGTATCGTCAAAGACTAAGCATCAAATCACTGATCTGAACGATAAAGGCAGATGACAGGTGACTATAGTAAAAGAAAGAATGGTAATAAAGTGACTACAATGGACACTTCCATAATTTATAGTGGCAAGAATAAGAAAAGCGCCTTTCTGTAGCTCATATAGTGTATACCGTAGAGCTATTCAGCTTCTTTAGATGGTAAGTAGAACAATAGTCAAATGCTTTGGGCAGGCACTTCTGCAATTTAGCTGTCGACGTCTCCCAGGCAGACACACTGACACACTCAGCGAAGTCACGTGAAAACGACAATCCACCCAAATCCCTGACAAACTGCAAATGCAAGTGACTCCTTAACTTTGAATGTGTAGTCAAGCAAGCCCAAATATGAACGCTCTAAATACCTTTCCGTTTTGTTGTATCTCTACGTTTTAAAATGTTACTGTTGGCAGGATCTCTCAGATTGTCCCTGTCAGTTCCAGCCAAGAGGTACAGTAGCATTTCCCCTGTCAACAACACTTGGTTCTAAAATGTAATAAGGGTAAACCTTATTCTGGCTATAATAGAAATAACTTAAATAATTTTGCATCTTGAAACAATTTACAAAAGTTTACAGGAATATTCTTACAGGAATGTGTATGTGGAGTCATCAGTTGAAGAATAACTCAAACTAGAAGATTCACTTAAAAGGGATATCAGCTTTCTTTCCAAAGTTAATGCCTCAAAGAAAGAACCTTTTAAGGACATTTAAAAGTTAGAAACGTGACTTAAGAAGCAAATTCTAATTTGATTAGAAAAGATGCTTAACCAAATATCCCAGCTATAACGGCCATTAAGGAGGTGCCCTCCCTTTGATTTTAAGCAGTTAACAACTCAGAAATAATTATTTTTCCTACTTAAACTAAACATACTCCTATTTTATTTCAAGGATTCAAATAAGTTCTTTAGTTAAATGACAAAGAAAGCAAATATTCTTACAACGCAGCATTGTCACATGGTAATAGAGGTGAAATAGAGAAGTTGTATTTATAAATGTCTCTTAATCCTGATTATTATAAGCTATATGACTATACTCGGCCTACTTCCGTAAGAAGGTACAACGTAGATGTACCTAACTACCATAAAACAGTGCTTATAATTTCTAACTCTCATAAAGTTTACTGGCAAATTGCTATTTTATATAGCCTTGCTTGGTCCAACAGGTTATAATGGACATAACTTCTCTGAAGAACTGCCCATGTATTTTTAATGTTTTAAGGGGAGCACTACCTAGACGAGAGGCTGAAGGCCAGTAAACCTGATCCACTACATGGATCTACCACACTATCTTGAGATGTGAGTTGATATATAAATACTTCAGTACTTCAATGCAAGACAGTTGCGTTGCATCACAGAACGGAACAGAATAAGGAAAATTCAGGTTATATTAGTGCTATGAATGGCGGCTGAAGATAGGCCAAAAAAACCCCTCTCTAAGCAACAACAGCAACAAACCCAAAGGAGTGAAAATGTAGCAGAAATGCCAAGTTATTCAGATATCCGCTCAGCCGGAGAATAGTCTTCTATTCATAACGTTTCTGGCACATTTGTATTGACCTCCAAAATGAAGTCTGCTGGAGTTTGCTAAAGAGAAGAATTATGGGGTAGAACAAGAGGAATTATAAACTGTGGAGCATATATTTTAAAATTACTGGTAATTTGCATTTTGCTAATAGTCTTAATTCTAACAGAATTGCTATGCAGCTCATTACTTAGGGGAGTCTATCGTTTTTCCCCCTCTTGTGCTAGCAATACTTTAAATCATGGTGTAATTAATGTAATTAAGTTATTAATAAAGATTGAAGGGGTTGGACACTGCATGAAATACTTAATTTTGTGTATCTTTAGCTGACTGACTGTTTAGGTTTGTATTTCAACTGTCAGCCAAATTATGTGTAATTAAGCCAAAGCAGAGATCTGTCTCTCTTTTAACCAGTGATGATGTCAGACAGATTCATAGTTCTGGGTGGTGGGTGGTAAATCTGCCCACTCTTTTCTATCTGTTGTATTTTCCTATTATGCTTTATTCATGTACTGCATGTATCAGTGTATTCATATTTTGAATTTCTCTATTAGTCTGTAATGCAGAGTAGATGGTTATGCTGCAGAAACAAAATGCTCTAAATTTATCTAATAACAAAACGGATGAACACTTGTCCTTACGCAATTTATTCTGTTGCTGTGGTAATTGGAGCACCAGCGTGCAACTGCTTGCTGTCTCACTGTTCTACTTCCTCACTCAATACCTGTACAAAACTACTTCTAGAAAAAAAAAAATTGCTTGTGTCTTCCTCTTGTTTAAGGCAGGTACCACATTAAAGCATATAGTACTTGGAAGAGATTGGCATTATCTGTTCTAAACACAAACCCGGGGTTAGGAATTGATGCCAAACCTACTTGAGAATCCTGTATCAAGTTTTGTCCGGCGCACAACAGCTAAGGTAATCTGTTGGTGTAATGGAGACATTTCTTGAACTTCCAAGTGGTTCTCACGCTCTCCTGTGAAGGCTTGCTGTTACGTTAATGCATGGCGGATAATACTGAAACGTGCACATGCTTCGTATTGTCAGCAGCACTGGCCCACATGAATATCTCATCTGGAAGATGTGCCATATTTTGTTAAATTAGTAGTTGTGACTAATTACAGCCAGCTTGAAGTTGTGCTTAACGCCTGAAAATGCCACAATTTGAGGTTTCTAGGGGAACAAGATATTTAGCTGCATCTTCTTGTATCGTATCTCGCGGATTCTAATGATTTTCTTAATTGTTTTCTTTTTTTTTTTTTTTAAC
>VZSC01000534.1:45492-137635 GCA_013398225.1 Steatornis caripensis
AAAAAAAAAACCAACCGAAATATATGGATCAAGTCAGTATCAGTTAAAAGTTCTCAAAATCATTTAAAGTATATCTTCAGCAATCAAGCCCTGAAGGCACCTGATGTTGGGCCATGCCCTGGCTTCTAGACAGTCAAGGTCATAAAGCTCTATATATTTATCAGTTGCATTAAGATGTCACAGGGCAGAGCATACAGACGTTTCAAGGAAGTACAAAAGCTCATATTATGGGGCTCATATTATGAATGAAACAACTGAAGATTTATATTTGTAATCTTTCTATTGAGCCCTGATTTATAACTTTATTCTTATAAGTCATTTACTCAAGGGAACAAGTCTTCATCTAGTCAAAAGACAAAGAAGCTCCTAAATACGAGATCACTGCCTTGGGCGCCTTGCAAAAAGTAAGAAAGATAAAGAGCTTTACTATTCCTATTCTTCCACCTATAGCATTTTTTTTTTACTGCTGTAACATTAAAAGCCGTTTTCCAATTCACTAATAAAAACTTTCCACACAGCTGCAACATGCTGTCAAGATCAGTCATTAATATCCCAGCTCTTCCCTGCTAAATGATGTTGAAAGTAAAATTGAGACTAGAGAGTAAGCTTAGCTACTTATAATGGACTTGTAATAAGCCAATGATTTTAAATGCAGCAATACCGTCAGTGACTGCACAGTTCACCAAACTGCTAAAACTTCTTCACAGACTTTGTCTTTTATAAACGCAAGGAGCATTTTCTACCTAAATTTACCGTGACAGACACAAGGTATAAACACATGGGAAAAAGTCTTAGCCAACCACCATTTTATTTCAACTCCTAGACAGATTTTTTTGTTTTTCTTTCATTTCAAGTCACTAAAGACAGGGACATTTCAATTCAAAGTGACTGTAGTATGAATATCATATGGATCTTGTGAAGAACTTTTTCAAACAAAGAAATGTGTGTCAAATTTTCAGAATATCCTTTTTATTCAGTGAGAAACACAGCAGACCTTTACCTTGTTTACAAGCTTACAGTCATAAAAGGCTTACGAAACACAGTATAGAAAGCTGACTTCACTTCTGAGGCCCATCAATAAGAGCGCTTTAAGCTAAGAAAACCAAACTTTCTGCCCACCCCCACTATTCCCATTAAAGGCTCATGGGATGCTCTGGTCAATAAAAGCAGTTGGAGATGTTCTTGATCTTTCTGCGGCTTTTATAGAAGCCGGATGGCTTGGCTCTGGAAGATCTCATAATTTAGTGACATGAAGAATTAAAGCAAGAGTTCAGAATTAGCAAAATTAAACTGCATAATAAGGAGTTACCAAAAAGCAAAATCGCTATTTTTTTCTGCTAGAATGTTACACATGTTGCAGGCTCTCAAATAAGCTCAGAGATAATTAATAATGGGCTGAAATTGTACATTCAACAGTTCTGAGCAACAGATTTGAAAGCCAGGAAAAAAAAAATCCAAAACTATTTTCTTACAGTTAGTTAGCCATACTTTGTGCAACGTAACTACTAAGCACAATAGCGCGTATTTTTTATTAGTTTGGTTCAGTCATCCCTTACCCTGAAGACCGAACTGCTGCTGATATCACAGCAGAACCATCAATATCATGATAATAAGGCAGTTAGTCGGATTATACTATGTGCCAATAGAAATGAAATACTGTGTATAGGACTAGAGCAAGCAAAGAGTCTTAAGGAGTCACCATTATCTAAATAAAACAAATAATAAATCAAAATTAAACCTTTGCACACATGTCAATCTGTTCACCAAGAAATCTGAGAACTTTTCTTATGCATTATCACGCTGGCTCTCCAACACTCTGGGAAACATATATTGAAGCTGAAAAAAACCCTCAGTCAGGAGCTCAAGTTCAATTCTTATTTCATCGTATGTCTGTTTAGCTCACAAGCTCTTTTAGGTACTGTATTTTGCTTTATATTTTTTCAGCACCGCATTAACAAACAATCACACACCTTTCTCATGATATCAAAAATTATTTAATAATTATTCCCAAGACAGGGAGCTTGTTTTCATTCTTCTATTTACTTTGCAGTTCTGTTACATGTCATACATCGGTGTCATGTTTGAATTCATTCCTGCCCTCCAGCAATATCCCATCTGATTTTCTCTAAGATCTTGTGATGGTTATTGAAGACTTTGTTTTCAGAGAAAACACTAGCCCTCAGTTTTGAAGAACTGCTTGAGGTGGAAAAAGAATTTGAATTATACCCTGCTAAAACTGTCATCAAAGTGAATTATTACTGTTTACAGTTGTGTTCATTAATTTTACCTGTATCCGTCCATCTAGATAATACACATAAAGACAGAATTCACATAAAGAGACATTCTATAAGAGGCTGCAAAATAAAATAAAACATTAAAAAAATACCCTCAGCAATTAGAAATGCCAGGATTAATGTTGCTTGTGCAAGTGTAATTGAAACCTCCCTTGTACAACTACTCTTCACATGATAGCAATATTAGCAAATCTAATAGCAGAGCGCAGGGTATAAACTTTTTCGCTCAGGTTAATATCTGAAATATAAGAAGACAGTCTCCTTGGTTCTGTAGTAATCTATTTTATTTACTTCCTATCCCCAAATGCATCACGGTAGCTGCATAATTATAAATTAGACGCAATGCACACAAGGAGGAAAAAATTAAAGGAAGCTACTTCTAATATGTACAAACATTGAGTACGTAATTTCATCATCTAAAAGATACTTTAGTATATGCATTTTCCTAGATTAAAAGAAGTTACATACTATAAAACTGCTACCTTGCAAAGGTCAAAAATAACCCTGATAACCAGTACCTTGGTATGCGCAGCCAAGAGGTATGTCATGAAGGCAAAACTAGCTGCTGCACTTTTTTGAACCAGGCAAAAGACTACCGAGCGGCTTGCATGTGCCACTGTAGGACATCAGGAAATACTCGAGACTCAAAAAAGATGGGCTCTATTATCAAGTTTGAAGGAGAAATTTTAGGAAATGTTCACGTAAGAACAAATTCCTACATGCAAATAAGCTGCACTTATGTTTTCCAATCAGTATGTTCAATGCTTGGCCAAGTTGTGAGCACTGAAAACAGGCTTTTAACATAAAGTAGGAAGTTCAATTCGTTGTAGATCCCACACTCCATTTTATCTGCACAGAGAGATACACGTGTTAGTAGCTGCTAATTATTACCTTGCTATTTTGTATGCTTGACACTGCGAAGAGGCAGTATGATCTCTGTTGCTGTTACAGTATCCTAGTTGCATCCAGTCACATTAAAAATTTGTAAGAAAACACACCAGAAGCGCTCTGGTATCCCCAAATAACACATGTCACAATTCAGTCTGCTGATAAAAACACCAAGTCTCTATTTAAGAATAAATTGAAGAATAAACTCTTTGTCAAGCTTTGTCACACAGGAATCCAACAATAAACTTAAGACATGAATATGCTGTGACTGAGACTGCGGGTTTTGCCGATTTCAAGTGGTATCTCCAACATACGTAATTAAAATATTTACCAAAGCAATCCAACAGAAAATAGAATTATACAGATTATTTTTTCCTATGATCTTGATACCTAAGCAGCCCAGAAGCCAACAATACTTACAAAGTATTATTCAGCAGATTTCTCTAAACTGCAGCCTGAGGAATATTTCTTCTTGGCTAAATGCAGCAAGCTAGATCTTTTCCAGACATAGAAGCACATTGGCTCTGAGAATTCTGATTCATATTTACCCCCAAAAGAACACAAACCTGTAATTTTGGGTATACGCAAATCCAAATCCCCCCACCGCGCAGCACATGTATGTTAACGTGACCAGTGAGAGAACAGGATGCCCAACACTCCACATGACATGGAACCTGAAAAATCAGAACGGTAGAGAAGGTTTGTAGCGTTTTCTGAAATAACGTCACTCGGCAGCCCATTATGGATTCTCAAGACCGGTCAATTTTATTTCATCTACTGCTGTTAATTTTCCATTTTGCAAAAATTGCAAGTGCCGAAGAGAGTGCTGTCTGTAAAAGCTAGCAGGAGGGCAGGACGTGTGTTGCATTAGATATAAAACACGGGATGGACTGATAAATCACATTTAAAAGCCTTTACTCAACACTCACAAAGCACAATTCCCAGTGTGCTTCAGTGCGTAAATCCAGCAAGGATGCTCTGCTCAAATCCAAAACCCAGTCACCTATGTCCGAACAATACCACACATACATCTCTTCAACTGATAATACTTACACTTCTAAATGCTAATGACTTAGAAAGGAGGAGAGATTTCATCTTCAGTCATTAAAAAGATATCAATGTTTGCAATTAGTATTGGGAAAACATGCCAAGATATTCTTGGCATAATTATCTGACAAAGTGAATTATTTTCCCTTAGGTGTTAAAGGTTATAGCTGTCATCTATCAGTACTATCCAAAGACTTCACGTGCATCTGAATAACTTAAAGTATTCTTTTTCATCTGTTAATAAACAATCAACTGATACACTGCTCATTTTCAAGATTTCACATCACTAACAGTTGTCTCATGTAAGTCTAAGCCCTCAACACAGAGTTCAGGTAAGAATTAAGTGAGCTTAGCTATAGTTTTTGAGTGATTTTTGACCCACAACCTAGTTTTCTTTTTTTTTTTTTAATAACAAGCCATCTTCTAAAAAAACTTGTACTTGTCATTTCACTGTTTCCTCATATGACCAAGCATATTTCTTAACAGGAAAATTGATAAAAAAGAAACAAAACCACGCTACTAAGAGGAGTGCTACGAAAAAAACCAACCCAACAATTACATTAATTAATTTAAATTACTTGCTCTGGGACTATCCTTTTCATAAAATGTGTTTGGTTCCCTTCTGTAAGATCTTCTTTGTGATCTAATAACAGTACATTAGCAGTAAAACAAAGCGAGTTCATAATATTAACACTGTGAAATACCACAAATAAGGACTATGATGATGGAGTTACAAGAAATGCAGATGTGTACTACTGTAATCAGCAAAGTCAATACAATGTTTTCAAACCCTCCATGTAAACCAGGTGGGTGTACTCCCGTTTCTAACAGACGTATCTGGATATTTGAAAAACTGTTCCTAAATTTCACTAAGACTTAGGCTTGGAAGTAATTTTTTAACAGGCAATTTGGATCTTATCTACGCTGAGAAGTAACACAAGAACTTAGGCCACCTATTTGCTCTGACACTGCTACGCTCCTGGAACGCGCGCGCCACTGGCTTCTTTGCTCTCACCACGTAGTCTCACAGAATGCACTGTCAGCCTTGGCTTTACAGCTCCTGATACCGTCCTGCTTCTGGACTTTATCCTGCTTGATTATTTTTCAGCACTACATACTGGATTACAAGCAAGGTTGTTCCACAATGACTGCTATGTCCCATGTCAAGGCTTTAATTTTAAAAGTAAAGGTACAGAACACTCCTGAATGAACCCTCATTTTTAATCATTTTAATCACGCTGACTTACAAGAATACGCAAAGAATAGGAAAGGAGAAAAGTACATTGGAGAGGAAATAATTGTAAGAGACAAGAGAAAATAAGGATACTATTTCTCAGCTTCAGACCTCCATTTCCTGCAAATACAAAACTAACTAAAAATAGTGTACATATTTACAAGGTGGATGTTTATACTATAGACCAGTGCCTGTGGGAGCTATGAAAAACAAACCAATAAAAAAGAGATTGAATTATTTGCTGTGGAAATACAATTTTCATAAAATATACTTGCTTCTGTTTTGTAAGTTTTTTCCTGTCTCGGAAATTTTATACGGAGTTTAGCATATTCACACCCACAGCAGAAGATTAACATGATAAAATCTAACAGCGCTGAAGCAGGCACTATACTCTTGGAGGTTAATAATTCATTAAATATACAGCATAATATTAAGACATGGGTTTGAGTTTGAGGGGTTTTTTTCTTTAAAAAATAAAAAACCAAACACGTGTTTTTATTTTCAAGCTTATATCTGTCTTGGTTTAAAAAATGTCCAAGCTCAGCTGCCACTACTTTTACAGGAAAGGTCCCTCACAAGTGCTAGGGCGAGGAAGCTTTACTTTAAACAGAGTATTAAAAAAAGAACAAACTAAACCAACAACAACAAGTCCCAAAGAACACCAAAAAGAAAAAAGCTTAACCTATAATTCACAAACCTTGGCAAAGAGCTCAATCGGAACACTGCAACTCGTCATTACAAAAACCAGACAGAGGCAAGAGCCTTCCCAAGGCCCTTGCTGTGGACTTCCCCTTCCGATAAGGTCCAGATCCCCAAAGGGTGTTTGATCATGTTTTTGTACTTCTAATGGATAACCTATCACATTTTATACTGAAAATTCTGGTTTGAATTGATGATAAACAATATCATGACAGACATAAGAATAGAGCTATTTGATTTCACTAACCCAAAGAACACGTTAAAGCATTTTGATACACAATGGTACAAACTGGCCTGATTTATTACCTCATCCAAGAAATTCATAACAGGAAAGGGGCAGAGGGGATTTAAGACTTACTACATTCAACACAGGATGATTCTATAGTCAAAGGTTATAAAATCAACACTTAGAATAATTTATAAATACTCACAAAGGATGTGTCACAAGGAAAAACAAACAAGTGAAAATTACACTCCATTACTTCTGATTAGGTTTTCCTTTAGTTTTCATTAAGGAAATGTTTTCCAGTTAGAGTTCCCACACAAAAACAGTGCTGTGGTTTGGTTTTGTTTGTTTTTTTTTTTTTTTAATTTGCAACTGCCATGTTCTAATCCGATAAAATTGCCTGTCAGTTGTGTGACATTGTGGACCGAGCATCATTACACCAGTCCGTTAGGGGCTGTGTTTCTTTGGCTACGCTAATGCATAAATGACTACCCACGTTAATACTCCATGACTTCAAGGTTATTGTGACAGTAATCCAACTCAAAGGTGCATTACTTTTCTTTAAAAAAATGTGCTTTCTTAAAAACATTTTGAAGAGGCAAGAGTAAGACAATAAAACCCCGAGGTTGGAACTGACAGAAGCACCAAATGTGTGATTAAAAATATTTCAACTATTTCAAACAAAACTATTCATTGCTGAATATCCTGACCTTAAGCATCAGAAGAAGAAGGAATATTGCGTTTTTATTGAATTTCCAGGCCAGTAACCATCTTTCAGGCATCCAAAACATTTTTCATCTTGAAACTCACAACAGAGCTGTATCTACAGGTTTGAGTTATCAATGTGCCTCCACCACACGGAAGGGGCAGGTGGCTTTAGAAGTCTTTCCCAGTCTTTCTTTTTCTTTAACACAAGCACAATACAACACCGTAAGAAAAGTTTCCTTAGGTTATGTTAGCTATGCATAACAAATCTCACAAACTACAGAGGCACAGACCCTGTCAGTATTCTGCCGATACAGTGCTGGAATATCAGAATGTAAAACTCAGTACTCTGCGATAGCAACGAACAAATGATTCAGCACACCAAAACGGTCCTGGAAGACAAGTTATTTGCAGGAGACATAAAAGCTATGTGACAATCAAGGCGACAGCAAGATAACCTTTCACTTTTCGCTACAGTTGTTTCCTAATAAACCACTTTGACAAGGATCAAAAGTTAAATTCCAGCAACGAAGTCAAGCTTTCAAACATAAGCATTCATGGCAACATGGTTAGGTGAGTAACTTCATGAAACTAAGCACCATCCCAGCGATCACAGCTCCTAAGATCCAAATCAAGCAGGGTCTGCATCCTTTCCTACTCAGTCACATCAAGCTGATACCTCGCTGCAGTGAATTCAGGGTTTTATAAGCCTCATCTGTCCCAGATGTTCATAAAGCCTCCTCACCAGTTCAACCACTGTTCAAAATTTGCACTCATTTGCTGAGATTATGTTTATCATGCACCTACAGCTGAGGCCACCGCACTTACTATTTTGGTCAGATTATTTTTCACATTTGCTATCTTATTGCAGAACATTTACCTTTGCAGGAAAACATCATTGCCTTCACACAGAAAGCTGACAAAAGGAAATCTGTGTTTCTTTGGCAATGACGGTATCACCCCTGAGTATCACAGTCCTAAACTAAGATCTCAGATGTGTTTTATCTCCAGATTCAATTGATGCCTTCACAGAACTAGCCACTGAGTACTCAAAACCTTCTTTTAAGTTTTTTTTCAAGTTGTTTGGTTTTCGGTTTTGGTTTGTGCGGGTTTGGGGGTTTGTATGTTTGTTTGTTTTTTTAAAAAAAACCCAAACAAACCAAACTTCTCAGATGACAAAAATCAGATTGTTAAATTCTGGAAAAAAAAAATTTACCACTACTATGAGGATATGTTGTTGAGTTTATACTTCTCAGGCTTTTCTCAATGAAAAGAAATGCCTTTTGAAATGTGACAAGTGACAAAAGCAAGATACTAAAAAGTACAGGACGGAGTTGCAAACCATGTGGAAATAACTTCTTTTGTAGAAATTGTTTATGTAGGCTTTTTTTTAGGTAACTCAATAATGGTATTGTTACCAGTTCATGTTAACCCTTTCAGTTACACCTAAACAAAAAAGAAAAAAAACCCTTCTAGTTGCAAACCTCTCTCGAGCTAAGGGATGTATCTAGCCTAACTGTACAGTTATTTCAGGAACTGGAAAAAATATTCAGCTCAAAGTGCACTTCCAATGATTTTTTCATGCAGTTAATCTAAAATTAGATGGGGGAGGGGAGAGAGGGGGGGAAAGGGGAGTGTGGAGAGGGTGGGAGGCAGGGAGAGAAGAAGAGAGGGAAGAAGAAAGAAGACAATGTCTTTGGAAACAGAAAACATAACAAAACAGAACAGAGGGAGAGATTCCAGAACTGCTGAATTAATTCTGCCCTTCAATGTTGTAAAGCTAGTTAGCCTGTCAGTTCAAAGACCCATTCTCCTGTTCCTTTAAGTCCCTGGGATGGGTAAACCGAAAGCTGGATAATTGCTACTGACAGAGACATGGTCACGGGATTAGACCCTGCTAGTACCACAGAGGAAAAGCGCTACTTCCACACTGCTCAAGTGTCTCTTGAGAAACAGATGTTGAGTATGTCTAATTCAGTGTTCTCATTTCCCCAGTAAAGGTATAGCCTTCACCAAGGCATGAAAGTAATGGGCAGAGAACTGGTATCACTTTCCTTAAGTTTATTTTTCAATCATCATCTACTCATTTTGTCTCAAGGCAAGCAGGGTTAAAAGTTATTAGCTACTGAGAGGGTTGCATGAGGAAAACAGCAACATCAGAAAATATTCAGATTGGAATAGAAGAGAAGCTTATTTGGCATCTGGTAGACAATAAAGGTAGAGTTCCCAAAGGAAGACAGATATGAATCATTTTCTGCAGAAGAATGACCATCAATTAGTAATGCCAGGTGAAACAAGCAAAAGATTGAGATTCCTGACAGTCAGCACCAGTCTCGTTATCAGCCCAGAAAGAAAACACCTTCCTACTCAGAACCAGCTCAGAACTAGGAAACTGAATGCAAGGAAAACGCAGCTGTCAAAAAACACCTACTACTGACTTACAGAGAGAAACACGCAAAACTAGAGATGCCCATCATACAAGTCTAGATTCCAAAACACATAGAGAAGAAAATTTCCCTTCCTAAATCCCAGTGTATTTTGTTTATTAAGAAACATGTTATTGAATAACCATCTGTAAACCAGTATTATACTGTATGCACACATTATACTTCATAATCTCTACCATACGTCCATATGGTGGCCACTTGTGACAATTTCACTTTTACGATTACACCAGATACCACAGTAGCTTTCATACGGTAGAAAACACTGGTGGAGTCTACACCACCTTTGTGTGGTAACTGACGTCCACCCACCTTTGTCTACGTGTTGAAAGATAGGTCTAGCACTTGTCAAAGTAACAGTCCATTGAACCACTGAGCTTTTCTGTTAATTTTCTAAATGCACCTGTCTTGTCATTCCCAGTACGTGTGCAGAGCTGCTACTGAGTTGAATACTTGAACAGAACATCAAGCCTGCAACCTCATGTGCCAGTGACAAATATTCTGTGGGCTCACTGAGTTAAATCGCTTAAGTCTTCCCTTGCAAAGCTTGGGATCAGTGGCTGAGACTCGTGACCACAGCTCACTCAGTTGTTACAGTTGTGTTACAGAAACATTAAAGATTGTTGAATTTTAAGCATTACAGCAAATAACGTCTGAGCTTCCACGTGCATCTAAAGCTGTGGTACTCACAGCAGCTACCTAAGTAAGAATGCAACAGAAGAGAGAGAAGCACGCTTATCCTGTGCAGAGAAAAGTCTCCCTAGAGGGGAGAGGAGAAACATTCCACGCATGTTGTAAAATTAACTGATTATCACTTTGCCACTCCTTCTTGCTCAAAGTTACAGATTCCCTATCCCAGACCAACCACTTTCCTCTCTCAGAAGCAGCCTCCTCCTTTCGGCCACTTACGAAGGCTGGCTTTTTGTCTGTTCCTCACTCTTTCCAACAGCTTCCAATGCCTTTATTCCTGCTGCAAACTCCCTGTTTGCTGGTTCTTTTGCTCCTTGCCTGCTTCAGCTTATGCGTAGGTAGGTTTTCTGATGACCAAGCTCACTTTCAAGCAAGAACCGATCTCTCACTACCTCCAGAGGGTCCCACCTAACCAAGAGCGAGTGCAGCAACACAGGGTGTAAATGAAGAGCGTTCCTCTCTCTTTGTTCAGCTACACAGGGGGTTTTTTGTTGTTTAACAGAATATATAGTCCACATAGCTAAAATTGAAAACAAACCAATTAAACAGTTCAACCATGCACCAGATGGGGCACATTTTCAAAAAAGAATACATACTTTAGTTCATCAGTTTCAGATGTGTTGGTATTATTCTGCTTCTTATAGTAAATGCCTTGCGTCCTTAGAAGATGCAGCTCTTGTTCTGTCAGAAGTCTCTCTCATAGAGCTTTTAAAACATCACAAACCCCACTTTTTTATAGTCATAAATCACATGGCAATATAAATCTTCTCTCATTTCTTGGCCAACACTCATGTGAAGCATTTTATTCTGCCTTTATTGCTAATGCCGAAAAGACATTAAGATCCTGATACGAAATGCTTATATACAAAATGGCCAAATAGCAGAGGCAAAAATACGGTGCTTTAACTTTGCAGAATGAATCTTATGAAAAAAGGAAAAAAGAAAAAAATTGGAAAAACCAGCATTAAGAATGAATGTGAGCGTATACCCACCAAACAATGCAGCAAAATGATGTATTTACAATGACAGAAAACCCAAGAAAAAGGTTTTTGGAAGCAAATAGACGCAGATCAAAACCCAGATGTATGGAGGTCATCGGCAGTACTTCCACGTACTTTATCATCCACTGGATTGACCTCACGGCTCTTCTTTATAAGTGAGTGCCTAACACTTTGCTGTGATTTTCAATTTAAACTAAAGATGAATTCTAAGAAAAATTCTTGAGGTATTATGGAAAGATACTGTGGTCCTGCTTCGGTATTTTGAGGGGAGAGAGAGAACAAAGGACAGAGCACAGATCTTTGCAACTCCTAATTACAGTTTGCTGCATCAGCTGCACTCACCCTGAAGGCCCACTTTGTTAACACCCTTCACCACATCTACCACTTGAGTAACTCTCACAATTTACACCTCAGGGCACAGATCACAAGACTGCCTCAGCAAAACACTAATTGACGTCACATGAATATGTTTAGTATCTTCTCATTGACACGCTGAATGGCATTTTTCTGTAGTGAAACACTGCACTGACAGCGATATTAAAACAAATTTCCCATCCCAGTTTATTTAGTGACATCTTTGAAAAAGTTGTATTAAACTCTACAGGAAACAGGTCATATACACCGAGCAGGCATTAAGCGGGAGTTGATTCACATAACACTCCTTTAACTTGCATGCTTGTTCTTCAGATGCTACACCAGTTCGGTTCTGCATTTCGAGTAACTGAATTTCTTAAATGAATCAGTGAACATCAAACTGGTTTCTGTTGCATGAAAGTTTTTGCTGTTTTGTAAGAGCATCTTGGTCTTATTTCAGAAACGAATGACAGATTTAGAGCTCCAGAGTAAGAATTTATGACAAAATCCATAGCAAAAATTGCAGGTAACAAAATTGAGAAAAAGATGAAAATTAAGAGGGGAACATAGGAATTGGAATAGTCTTATAATAGATATACATAAAGTCCTAATTCCAGATGCTCAACATGACAGTTTGAAAAAATAATATCCCTGGAATTTGTTGAAAAAGCATAAGCTCAGTCTGAAGTTTGTGAAGTGAGGTGATCACTCAAGTCTGACAAAACCCAGAGCTTCAACTGAGTAAATGTTAAGATCAAGAAATATATTTAAGTCACATCTGCAGTGACTTGTCCAGACAATTTATACCTATCTACGCGAAGGAAAAAAAGGGCAACAAAATCTATTTAATTCTCCAGAAGGTTACACAACGGTTTGTGAAGCTTGCTAAGTACTGCTAAACAACAGCTAGTTGCCTGAGAATGACACAAAATTCTGAAAACCTGTAACTTGTTTCCCTAACTAAGCCATGTTAGTTTTAGTGGCGACTCTTAACACTAGTGCCTTTCTATCAAATTACTGTTAAACTATGGTCTCTCTTCACATTCAAATGCTGAGCACATCATTCATTTCCAGCTATCCCAGCAGACTCGAACACATGCACAGTTAGATCAGACTCCGAGGGAAAATAAGCTTTTATGCATCGGTCAACAACTACCTGATGAGGTTAAGTAGAAACTTTACCCAGGGGCAGGTGATTTCAGTAACTGTCCTCTGTGGAGTTTCTTTGAGTCTCCGATCTGGAACTGGCTGGGATCCGATAACATAAAAGGACTGTGCAAGACCAACGTCTTAAACACCTCTTGGTTAGTGTACAGGCTGCACTAACCACATATCCACCTCCACTGACTGACACATCTGCAAACTCTCCAACACCAATTTTCTGAAGACATATTCAAATCAGACCAAACACGATAGTAGTTGTAACAGAATCTACAAGAACAAAAACCACAGTGCAAGCAATGCAGTGCAAATAAAACAGCGCGTATGAAAGGGCTGCTGGAACTGCAAACGAGGCCAAGACTGAAGCCTCTCTTCAAAAACACAATTAATGTGTTTAAAAATTAAAACGTTCTTTTTGTGTTTAAATTTTCAAAAGTGTCTCTCACTGTTTCAAGTTTATATTAAAAATAAAGCAAACTTAAAATATTGCTCACGTAACGCAGACACATGTTGGATTTCAAGAAACACAGTCCTATCTACAGCTAAATATTTATGCAATGTATCTAAGACTGACAATGAGCAGCCTGCAAGGCTTTTTATAAGACATGCTGAGCAGCAATAAATGTTAAGAGTAAACCTCAGCTTTAAATATTTTTCATAGCATTTGATTTGCTTTTAAATATAAGTTCCAATATTGAGAGTCACAAATAAATGGGGATTTACACTCACTTTTCATGCTGGTTTTTCAAAATAAGCAGCCCTTTTTCATTAACACACACACACTCAAAACTTAGTTATGCATAAATTACATATCAATTTCAATTTACATTGAACATATGCTGGACCGAATTATTATTCCATTTATGATCCTGAAACAAATTTTGGAGGTTTCCTGATTATCATTAACTACCACACAACTATATAATACTGTTAAAATACATAATACTACAGTAGATTTATACAATAAAGATTGATTTTTTTCAATAGGGCTGAACTGGATTAACTTCTTTTATTCTAATTTTTAATCAAAACATAAATTTAAAGAGTATAAAACAAAGAAAGGATTATAGTAATATGGCCAGAAATTACATAATAATTCAAGGAAAGAGGTACACAGTAAATTACTAATCTCACATGAAAAGCAGTTATTACATGTTAGAATGCAGTATTCTGTGCATATCTGATTCAAGATCTCATGGAACGGAGCTGTTCAATGCATTAGACCTTGTCCTAAATGCCATTGAAACTATTACTTCATGTACATCAAAAAGATTCAATAAAGATGAATTGGATAGACAAAAAAAAGGAAAAAAAATTTACATGACACAAAGGCCTCTGTGTCTTCAGCAACTAAGATACGAATCAATTTTTTTCACCTACTGCTGGAGTATGAACTGAAGAAAAGTCTGGCGTCCTCTGCGTACAAGCATGAGAAAGATTACCACTGTGTTCAGAGAACCCTTGCCCACACATACATTGAGACTCTCAAGGGGAAAGTCGGTCACACTCTAATCATAAAAACACACTGACTTGTACAAGAAAACATTTTATTACCCTTTAAACTTTTGTTTTTGCAGCTGCAAAACAGCTTTATTAAGAGAGATAACATACATGTGATCATCTGCCATCATGGCAGTGACTGTGCAGTATCACACTGTTAACACAACTTCTTTTCAATGATATGTTACTAAAACAGATACACACTTCTAGGGATCCCCTATCTCACACTATTAGTCAAAAGAAAACAGTCAGTAATCAGTGAAATAGGTACATCTGATCAACTCACCGATTCACTAACAGTTTCATGCTTTCAGAGGTTTATACAGCATATTAAAAAGTTTTGTTAGGTTTAGTTGGCTAGAAAAAAATGGACAAAACGGGAAGATGTAATAAAGTTATCTACAAACCAATCACAGAACCCAAACTCACAAAGACAGGCATGGCTCTTGATATCATTTTTCCTGAAGAGAACAAGACTGCTTGTTTAATAAGAACCTTCACATAAAGTAAGATATATAGCAGTACACTTTAAGTATGTCCTTTACATTACTTTCCACAAAAAAAAAAAAAAATTTTTTGAAGAGAACAAACATTGACCAGAACGTTACAAAAGGCCTAAAGGCCTCAACTGAACAATTTCATCCTGCCTTTAAATCACTGCCTTGCATTTCACAGTGAAATGAAAAGTGATTCTCATCCAAACCCCTAGATATCTCTGACATGATAGAAGAGTAAAAATTAATAGCAAGCAGCCCCTCCACACTTTTCACACAACCTCAGAACCGTATACCTGAAAAACACAGAACGTTCCTTTCTGCTGTACAGTACTAACTCCCATGTCCTTTAACAGCCAACAAAAATACGTTCACCTTGCCACACGTTTAAAAGAGGTCAATTGACCAAGCATATTTGAGACAAGGATAAGGAGCTGAAAGGTCCCTCCTTGTCTTTCTCCCCGTCTCGTTTTTAAAGGAAGGTCAATCTAACAAATATAACTCATACAAGGTTTCTATTTTTCTAGTATCGCTTCCAGTGTTAAATCAATTGTTAATCTTGTGTGTTTTGTCTGCACTTTGTTCACTTAATCCATAACTTTAATTGAAATTAGTCTCTGGCTGGGAACAAAAGGGCTTATCTGAGAAAAAAAAAAACAGAGAAAGAATTTGAGTTTCACATGTTTAGGATACGTCAGAGAACACATTTGACTGCTAAGTACTGTTCCATTGTAAGCAAGCTGAATTTTCTCTTCAAAGCCAGGGACTCCCAAAGAAAAAAAAAACCATACTGGCTCTACAGGGAAAAATACAAGGACACAAAACACCATAAAGAATATATGTATTCTGCCTGATTTATTTAAATTGAAAAAGACATAAGTGCATTTATAAGAATTGCTTCAGCTTTTGTATTTATCAGTGTCCTCAATCTTACCTCCATTACAGCCCTGACAGAATAATTAATTTCAGTCAATCAATCATTTAACAAAAAACTCACAGGTGACCTCAAAATACCACATAATCCACCAAGAACCAGTCACAACAACAATCTTTAGATTCCCTTGGAAATGAAAATTAAGTCAGCTATGTGTGGCTTGGGGCAACCTAAGCCGTAAATCTCTCTTTTCTGATCTCTTCATATAGATGAAAGAGCAGTGCCGCTCTGGGTTACACAGAACAATTATGTGTTCTAAAAACTCAGGGAATTGGGTTTCAGACAGCTTTAATCATTACCAATTAACTGCATCTTTTGCCACCCTGTAATAGTACGACCAATGCCTATGAACGCTCAAGAATTACCTTAAGAAGCCAATCCTTTACATTTAGGTTTATGGATACTAAAAGGCCTGCTCATATTTGTCCACAAATCCAAATAGCGGTCCCTTGCCTGACTGAAAAAATACCCACCTTCTCCCTCCACTGCATACCTTAAAAAAGGTGGAGCAGACCTTGAGTAGGCTACTAATAGTGTGAACACACAGAAGGAACAGTGGATGTGGATTTCATGGTTTGCTCTGGCAAACACTCAGAGAATATAGACGTTTAAATTACCATTTCCTTTTTGAAAGATATAAACTGGTACTGTCCTTAAAACTAGAAGTCATTCTCGTTAGTGGTACTGTCTTTGCTACGCTGAAGATTGACTGTATGCTTTTTCTAGCTTGCTTACAACAGCCTTTCCTTTGAAATTTCCCACCAGCGCACCACTCCCAACAGGAACAACAGCACAGATACCAAAAAAAGACAAGATACCATCAGCTGCCGGAATATTACTACTACGGGGTCAATCTGAGAAATAGTAGACGACATAGTGGTAAAAATGCTGATGACTTTTCTGTACTCCAACTCTCATCATTGCTACCCACAGCAGTGCTTCACCAAGGGGAAATTTTATGAAAACCTTGGTTTAGATAGCCACTCAGGGTTGCAACAAGATATATATAAAGTCATAACAGTCCAGAAAATGTGAAGCTCCTAAAATACAAAAGGCTCAGCAGCGTAAATCCAGGAAGATAAACCGACTATAGTTTGTAATTCAACCAAGCAATGCAGTTGTTAGCTAGACAAAAAACCCCAGTAAAATTTACTTTTGTTTTTAATTGCTCAAACAAAGCACCTTGTGCACAAGGGCACCACACTTTGATTTAGGAATTCTAAATTCCTGTCCTCATATTCCCTACCAGGCAAAAACTAGTAGGTAGCAAAGCTTTCACAGCAAACCTAAAAACATGGAAACTGCTCTCAAATAGACAGCAGCAGAGGAAATCAATCCAACAAAAGAGATGAACCCCACCTCCTCAAGGCTGCTATTATATCAAAAAGCAACTGAGTTGTAAACTCAAGGATACACAATAGGCAAGAACACACTATAGGCAGAGCAAAGAATGGTAGAAGTAATAACTTATTAGACCAAGTGATACAGTTACGAAAACCGGACAAGCCTTTTGACACGCGTATCATTCTTCACATCTGAAGCAGAATCAGCAATGTTTTATCTAAATACTCGTTGAGAAAGCTGCTAGGAATTCAGCCACATTATGATAACCAGTGAGATAATCTGAGAGAAAAAACAGTTAGTATCTGTGGCACAGAGAGAAGTGACAACAAGGAGAGGGTGCCTGGCTCACACACACACCTAAAGCCATGGTTTTACCTTCCCTACTTGTTTGCTGCTCTAGGCAAATAACTACTTTGCCTACAGCTCAAGCAAGCCTGGTGAGACGGCTGAACTAAAAACGGAGAAAAGATTCGTTATACTTTCATTACAAACATTCTGGAACTTCAGCAGAATGAGCACGTTTTGAACTGGCAAGTATTTCAGGATTCAGCTTTGTACTGCCAGAGAGTCAGTGTCACGGCAAATAAATACTATGGCTTTGAGTGTACAAGTTCTTGACTTTAAACTGGCTTCTACCTGTCACTATGTTCATACAAACACTAAGTAAAGTCTCACAAAAAGTTCATTGCTTGAAGCCATTCGTTCCGAAACAAAAAGGTTGCTTACAGCAGCTCCAAATTTTGTGAGCTTATCGGGTGTAGAACAGCAACCTAACCATATGCTACCTGTAAAGCAAGGGTTGCCTTTTTGAAAGGCACCCTTGAAGCTCCTTCTCCCAGCAGAAGCACATCTGTGTGCTATTACATTATTTTCCTGAAGAAATCTCCAAGGATTTCTATCTCGGAGCACACGGAAGCATAATGAGGAGCTCAATTATCACCCGCAGAGTTTTCAACCACCAATGTAAAATTAAGCCAAAGCCACACATTCAGTAAGCTTTATCTTCAACACTCACACCAAAAAAAAAAAATATTAAGCATAGTGCCCAGTTAATACAGTGCACAAACATGTTTCAGAAGCCACACGGGTTTCTGAAGGCTGGAGGCTACCCAGAAAGTTACTTTTGAAGCATCAAGTCTTCGTTATGTCCTGGACAATGAATAATCAATTGATCAAGCACTAGACTGAAAAGCTCAGTGACCTTCACCCCCTCTCTGGTGGAGAAGGAAAAGACAGAGAGAGAGAGAGAGGGAGGGAGGGAGAGGGAGAGTTTAATCCATCTGCAGATTTGCCACAGCAAAACTGTCTTCCTCAGGGGTCGGTATTGGGACTGGCACTGTTTAACATCTTTGTTGGTGACATGAACAGTGGGATTGAGCGCACCCTCAGCAAGTTTGCCAGTGACACCAAGCTGTGCAGTGCAGTTGACACACTCAAGGGAAGGGAAGTCATCCACAGGGACCTTGACAGGCTTGAGAGGTGGGCATGTGCAAACTGCATGAAGTTCAACAAGGCCACGTGCAAGGTCCTGCACATGGGTCAGGGAAATCCCAAACACAGATACAGGCTGGGCAGAGAATGGCTTGAAAGCAGTCATGAGGAGAAGGACTTGGGGGTGTTGGCTGATGAGAAGCCCAANCTTGAAGCTCCTTCTCCCAGCAGAAGCACATCTGTGTGCTATTACATTATTTTCCTGAAGAAATCTCCAAGGATTTCTATCTCGGAGCACACGGAAGCATAATGAGGAGCTCAATTATCACCCGCAGAGTTTTCAACCACCAATGTAAAATTAAGCCAAAGCCACACATTCAGTAAGCTTTATCTTCAACACTCACACCAAAAAAAAAAAATATTAAGCATAGTGCCCAGTTAATACAGTGCACAAACATGTTTCAGAAGCCACACGGGTTTCTGAAGGCTGGAGGCTACCCAGAAAGTTACTTTTGAAGCATCAAGTCTTCGTTATGTCCTGGACAATGAATAATCAATTGATCAAGCACTAGACTGAAAAGCTCAGTGACCTTCACCCCCTCTCTGGTGGAGAAGGAAAAGACAGAGAGAGAGAGAGAGGGAGGGAGGGAGAGGGAGAGTTTAATCCATCTGCAGATTTGCCACAGCAAAACTGTCTTCCTCAGGGGTCGGTATTGGGACTGGCACTGTTTAACATCTTTGTTGGTGACATGAACAGTGGGATTGAGCGCACCCTCAGCAAGTTTGCCAGTGACACCAAGCTGTGCAGTGCAGTTGACACACTCAAGGGAAGGGAAGTCATCCACAGGGACCTTGACAGGCTTGAGAGGTGGGCATGTGCAAACTGCATGAAGTTCAACAAGGCCACGTGCAAGGTCCTGCACATGGGTCAGGGAAATCCCAAACACAGATACAGGCTGGGCAGAGAATGGCTTGAAAGCAGTCATGAGGAGAAGGACTTGGGGGTGTTGGCTGATGAGAAGCCCAACGTGAGCCAGCAATGAGCACTCAGAGCCCAGAAGGCCAACGGTATCCCAGGCTGCATCAAAACAAGTGTGGCCAGCAAGGCCCAGGGAGGTGATTCTCCCCCTCTACTCCACTCCCATGAGACCCCACCTACAGTACTGCATCCAGCTCTGGGGCCCCAACACAAGCAGAACTGGGTCTGTTGGAGCGAGTCCAGAGGAGGGCCACAAAGATGATCAGGGGCCTGGAGCACCTCTCCTATGAAGACAGAATCACAGAACCACAGAATCGTAGGGGTTGGAAGGGACCTCTAGAGATCATCTAGTCCAACCCCGGCTGAGAGACTTGGGGTTGTTCAGCCTGGAGAAGAGAAGGCTCCAGGGAGACCTTATAGCAGCCTTCCAGTACCTGAAGGGGCCTACAAGGGAGCTGGAGAGGGACTTTTTACAAGGGCACGTAGTGATAGGATGAGGGGCAATGGTTTTAAACTGAAGGGGGTACATTTAGATTAGATGTTAGGAAGAAATTCTTCACGATGAGGGTGGTGAGCCACTGGAACAGGTTTCCCAGAGAAGTTGTGGACGCCCCCTCCCTGGAAGTGTTCGAGGCCAGGCTGGATGGGGCTTTGAGCAACTTAGTCTAGTACAGGGTGCCCCTACCAATGGCAGGCGACTTGGACCTAGATGATCTTTAAGGTCCCTTCCAACGCAAACCACGATACAAGATTCTATGAAATTAAATTGGTTTAACTGTTTATCACAGCAAACCAGCCTAGAAAGGATGCAGTAGACAATTGCACGTAAAAGCTGAGAAATCTTTCATACCCTCTTGGTGCAGAAAACTTTCGTACTGACCAAGATTTTTGTATTTGAGTAAAATAAAGTGCCTGGTGTTTACCTGACAGAAACAGGTGCTTCTATTTAAACTAGACAGGTTGCAATAAAACATTTGAGCTACCCATTGCTGACTGCTTACTTCTGCATTCCAACCACAAAATGTTGGTACCTTGACAGTCATTAACCACTTCTAATGCCTTAATGAATCAGCCATGCTGCGACAAAAAGTGAAAACTACCACTTTGTTTCCCTATAAATGTAGATTGCAATACCCAAGACAGAAATAAACCAAGCAGTGCTGCTGGGCTGCACTTCTTAAAATTAAGTACTTCTGAGATGACTGAAAATTCCTGCCACCTGTATTTTAGCTAGAATATCACACTTCTCCTTGCACGTTACAAAAGACTTTTGCGTTTTCACAGCGTTGGTATTTGTCAGTGGGGTTTTCTAATACAGCTAGATCTTTTTCAAAGAAAGATTCCCGTTGTGAATTAGTTCAGGAACAGATTAACCTTCACTCTTTTGGAGTGATATTTCAACCAAAAAATATGAAAAATATATACACTAAAGGACCTGCTAACAGCAGCACAATGGATGCTATGTTCTCAAGACCAAGTGCAAAAAAACAAAAGAAATACGAGGACTGAGCCGTCTGGGCACTGAAAGAGGCATCCCCCTACCCCATATCCGGACAGAGTTACATAGAAGTGAACACCTTTTCGGTGGCTAAAGACGACTACTGCCAGAAGTCTGTCCTGCCCATCTGACTCACAACAAAAACAGCCTTAGCGTAGTAGACATTATTCCACACTTCAGGCTACAGATTATACTTGATTTATGAAATTTCTCCTGGATACGGCAAACACGACAACACTAGCACCTCATAGTAATATATAAGAGATCTGTATAATAATTTTCTCATCATCTGCAGGTATTTTTATCAAGATGCACATTGTGTTTGTAAAAGATATAGAGAGCATAAGACTAAACAATGTATTTTGTTACGTTGACAATAAATTCCATTTCAACAAGTCATACTACATAGGAGCCATTGGTACTACTGGTATTATTGAATTGTACATATTTTAGTATTCCTGGCAGTGAGGAAGCAATAAACTTTTTTTTCTTTTTCTGTTTTTCTTTAAGGGGGAAGGAGGAGTCTAAGCACATTAAATGCTTAGAACTTTAATTACGAAAACCCGAGACTTTTCTAAGACTTGAGAATGCAGATATTGTTCACAGAAGAAGGTATACTTGAGGTCTGTACAGGTATTACCCTTACAAATGCAGAAAGAGGGCAGAAGCAACTTCATGTATTTATAGACCTTTATTCCCTTTCTCTGTGCCCAGACTTTCATTAATGTGAATGTAAATTCATTATTCTAAATGCAAAATTCAGAAGATATGAAAATTAAGGATATCATACCTCGCCTACAGTGCATAGTTAGGAACTAACTTGCCCTCAAGTTAGATTTAGGCCTGCACAGTAAATTTTATTTCTATACTTTACTGAATTAAAGTTGTTAAAAACTTTAAAAAAAAAAAATTCTCCCAGTAAGCACAACTAATTGTGATTACACTGCAAAGGCAAGACGTTACTTTCTCCAAAGTTAAGTAAATAATTTTGTAGGCTGCAACTATAAAAACACAGTATCTCGATGAAAACATACATTGGCCCTAAAAAATGTACTGGAACCTTTACCCAGACCTTGCTAAAAAAAAAACCCAACAAAACAAAACCAGCAAAAACTTTGTATATTTGAATAACTGTTCAACGACTTATTTCTGGATTCCTTTGAATTTAACATTTTGTCTACTCCTTTACAGATATTACAACAGTCTTGTGATATATGTCATATATTGCACACATTTTTGAGAATTAACCCAAAAAATAGAGGGCTGACGTTAACAAGCCCACAGGTTTAGAGCACTTCAATCCTTAGCTTCACATGAAATTAGATATTACCGGATTTTTACAGGTATTGAGTATCTGTAATTCCATATAGTTCATGAAAGATGCAGATGCACAGAGAAAGAAAAATTACCCTACCTATCTCAAAGTCAGATAGCCAAAAAATAACTCACCAAAATTAGCAGACACTTTAAAATGTAGGCCTCAGTGATTTGACTCTAATTAAATGAAAGTTGAAGTCAGAGCCAGGATTAGAAGCCACAGGGGATCCTTTGATCTCAGTTTCTCAGACTAGGCTGCTTTTTGCACTACCGCACTTTCCCTTCACTTCAGCAACTCTTACGCTGCTTCTTTAGCAGAAGAGCCAAATCAACTACAGGCACATAGTTGAGAAGGAATTTTTGGCACCTCTACAAACATCCACAAATGGCATTATCTTCAACAGATGAAGACTGATATTTCCAAAGTCGCGAGTCCTCCTAAAGCTTCGGTCCACTGGACTCTCACAGTCCGTGTTTTTCCTGAGTATTTTACACAAGTCAAGCACGCTTTAAATTGTTCACAACTACACAGTGGCACATCCGAAATGCAATATGGCATTGCAGAAGACAATAAATAAAATCTTTAAAAGCTGTCGATATACAGTCACTACAAAGCTAACACTATATATAGATATACTTGGAGGGCATTTCATACTCCGCCTTTGTAGACATAACCATTTCTCCTTCGGCCACAAACCCCTTTTCCAAAATTAGTACATACGTTAGGCTCCTGACAAACAGCACAAGGAATGTTTAGCTCGTGAATTTCAGACACGCATTTTGATAGTTTTGAAGGGACAAGTGCAAAAGCAGTCTTTAGCGATCTCCCAGCAAAACGGATTCCTATTTTGCCTTCGCACATCAAAAAATAAACAAGCAAAACCAGAAAATTTTAACTCACAAGAATTTTTCAGAGAAATATAAACGGTTTATCAGGGAACGGCAACATTGTAATAAATGCAAAATTGAGCAGAAAGTTTACACTTACTATAAAGGCCTCAATTCAATGGTTCGCATATTTTGTGTCACCTCCACTATAAGAAATGTAAAATGGAGCTTCACTGAGCAGATAAGGCTACACGAGAGGGCTATGACAGCAAAGAATTGGTGCGCGTGTCCCCAGATCACCTGCTTTCCAAAATAAGTGAAACTGTAAAAGAGGGCTGAAGAGGCGGCTTTCAGGTACCTTAGCTCTCCCCATACCTGAACGCAGATGTACTTTAAAGCCTAATTTAGCAGCTCGAAACTACACAGGCGCATCTTACTGTGTTACAGTAGGCCCAGAATCATTCACTGCATCTCTTCACCACTGTCAAAGATCACGAATGCTGGTTTTGAAAGCCGCCTTTTTAAAAAAATCTGACCATTATTCTCAATCCACTGATATAAGTGACTCTTAGTACTTAATAATCATCTAATTAAATTACTTCCTGAGCACGTTCTGTTTTCCACCCGAAGTTATTTCTGAAGCTGTATGTATACAGAAATGTATACAAAGACTGAACAACCTATGTTAAGTGGTAAGCTATTCATTTTGGAATGGATCTGTAAAGGCTACTTAGAGATTTCAGTGAACAACTCACTGATTTTCAAACCGCTACTACATGATATGGGCAATTCAAGAATATCTTTCCTCAGTGGAAGAGATCTAACAGAGATCTAACGATGAATTAGTGCTCTTTATTTTCTTTCTTATGGAAATCTCATTTTAGTGCCAGGTAACATACAAGAGTGACTAACAGCACAAAACAATCTACAAGATTTTTCTGCTATTTATTTTGCTGGTTCTATACACAGAATTACGAAAAACATCAATAGATTTCCCTCTCAAGAAGTACATTAGACAGTCAACATTCTTTCTTCATAACTTAAAAAAGATATCTTTTGAAGATACAGAAAAGACTAAACACTTTGAGTGCCAATTTTTGCTAGCATTCCAACTTCTACTGTGCTAAGCAGTAGAACCAGTATCTTAGCTTCAAATGTGGATCAGCTTTTTTTGTGAACAGTATTAATTGTTCAGCTTCCAAAGATTTTGTAGGTGACAAAAGCATTTTTTCACATCAACAACATTTGACAGTGTCAGGAACTTTCTATGCTGTTTAAACAGAGAGAAACACACCCACCCCAGAATATTCACGTGTACTTTTGTAGACATGCTTTACACTGTTTGCTTACTGTACACAACACTTAGAAATCTGTTCCAGCTCATTTCACCTTGAAAACTCAGCAACACCTGCATTTGCAGATTTAGGGTATACAAATAAAAAAGTGCTATTGAGATGCAAACTAAGTTGACTTCTGCCTTTAAAAATTTAGGGATGTCTTCTCTCTAAAAAGGTTAAGTTAAAGCTCAGCTAGCTAATCTTGTGGAGGTCAAGTTGTTTAAATCTGTACTAGATCCACTTCCTGGCAATCTGTACTGCAAATCTCTCATCAATCTGATGATACTCAGTTTGAAACATTAATACTATGGTTATGTAAAGGGCAACAAAAATTAGGATAATGCTAGCCTGCTGTGTCCTTTCCTCCGGAGCATAAGCTGTTGCTATGGTTTCAGTGATTTTAAATAACTATCCTTAAAAGAGTGGCCACTGCATCAAATGAAATGCCTTGAAATTCTTTCCCAACAGTCCAGTCCGTTTGCTAATTATGTGTACTTTCCTTATTCGGAACTAAGAACATGAGTCTTAACGGCACTGAAAGCGCCGACAAAAACACACAACCATGAAATCCTAAATGTCTGTTGCAACAGACACAGAGATCTTCCACAGCCCGTGCTACATGGGCTTATGATAGAAGGTGGCTGTAGCCATCATCAGCCAGGGAAAGTCATTCAATCAACGAACACAGAAGGGGAGTCATCTTACAACCATTCTGCTCGGAATAACTTCAGAGAATTTAGCAAAGTCTCCTGGCTCGTTTCGGGCTGGGCTTGTTTTTGCCATCACTTTTAAAGGCACTCGTGCTATCGAGGGTCACCTCTCTGAAAATTGACCTCTCTAGAGAGAGTTTTTCTTGACTTTGACAGTGATACAAAGAAAGGAACGCTGTCCGAGAGAGAAAGAGAGAAAGCACAATAAACAGAGTTAAAGTCTGGTATTCTAACAGTTGTATTGAACAGTAAGAAATAAACTGGGGAAAAAAAAAAAAGAAAATGCTCTGATATGGCCAGCATTCATTAGAACACACTAGTAGGTGTCTAATGAAACAGAAATTTTGTAGAGCATTTTAGAACTTTACAAAAGCACATTTCTAATTACATTTGAGATGTTCGTTCTGGGACACACCATAGCCCTTACGAAGCCCTTACTTACATTTGGATGACATAAGAGCTGAGAAAATGCAGCAGTTTTGCCTATTATGCAAGACAGTATTTTTAAAATACTAACTGGTGGGCAAAATATGTTGCTGTAAGTAGTAGTAAGCCTTATGTTCATGGAGACAGAATAGAATTTTGAGAAAAGAAGCCAGACCTTGGAAAGAAATGAGGGCTGGTAAGCTGCTTTTTCTGGATTTAGTTAAAATTTCATCGGCGCTGTGGGTAACATTTCTAGTTTTGCAGCTGAGTTTTCAAACAATGAAGTGTTCCTGTTTCGCACAAGTCAAGGAGCTAAATCACTTATAAACCTGTTAGCAAAAAATAAGTGTTTTGTGTCAATGTTGCTCCAGGTAACACTCTCCGCTTTGGGACTAAAAATAAAGTTGCTCATTCAGAATGTAAGTGGGTAAAAAAGCAAGCACTGCAGAGTTTTCAAAAATGCTTCTTCCTTCTGGGTTTGAAGCTAAGCTCACTATTTATGAGGAATCTTGGCAGAACACAAAAATTTGAAACAACACAGTTGTGAAGAGTGTCAATTCTTTACCTTGTGTAAAATGATAGCTCTCTCACTACAAAGACATTGGCAAGTTATTAAGGAACGTATGTATTAAAAAAAGAGAAGAATTCTGCTTACTACCCGGTCACACAAGACTTTTTGAGCCATGTGAAAAGTGCTTAGCATAAAGTTGCCTAAATTCGATAAGAACCAAAATTGCTTGGCACTTAACTGAAACAGGCCAATGAATGGTTTCAGTGCTCAGCTCAGGAATTTGGGAAAGACACAGTGAAGTCAATGGAAATTCCTTTGAATAGGCTTTAAATCAGAACAGGAGTCAAAAGGATAGATGACTAAACATGATTAATTTCTTCATTTCTATGCAACTAACAGTACTAAACAGTCTCCTTGCTAATGTTTAAACTTAAATGAGTGACTTATTCTGTGTGCGATCCCCAGGAGATTAATCAAGAAAACAATAGAAGAATTGAAAACAGTCATCTATCCTACAATCTTACCAAAGTCATAAATTTACAAACCCTTCCCATTATGCCCATACTACAGCAAAGAAGCCTTACAAGAGGATCTGATCAGACTCTCCCAGGTTAGACCCGTGGCTTCACATCACTTCAGTGTCTTAATCTGCCACATGATATCCAAGCAAGGAGCTATGTACAGTTTTCCTCATTTATTCCTATGAATTAGTGTCTGTGATTTTATCTACAACTTCTCCCTTTGTGCATGCAAGTGTGTGTGTTGTCATGCCCCAAGCAGTTCTGTGGAGTTCTCAGGGTTGAAGCAGCTCTTTTATTGTAATCAGTTTTCATTACAGTCCTTTGATCTCTCTCCATTCTTTGTATACAACACTTCATCACCTTTATTTTCTGTCATAATTGCATGTGAAAGATTTCTCCTTTGATAGACCCTGAATGCCAAATCAGTATCGAAAAGAGTGTTGAAAAGTGTCATGTGCTCTGTCTGCTTTAGAAGGCATCCCATACACCTGTGGAAGACAAACAATTTTTCAGTGATATGACATATCTATCATCCGTCCACAGGATATGAGCTGTTCTGTCTGCTTAATAGCAAGGGGCTATGCATAGCAAAATAGTAACTGCTGAAAGAAATGTGTAGCACATTGCAAACTGTCTGGCAGCCCTCCCTAAGCCTCATCTCATTCTGGCCTGCTGATAATTCACAGACTGTTCCCGTGCGCTCATCACTCCGGCAGTAAGAGTGGCTAGATGGGGCCCCCTGTCTCTGCTCCCTGTCACACTGTCATTCAGGTGTGTCTGTCTGCCATCACCTGCTGACAGAGCCACATGCGTCTCAATTACAGAATAGGCCTCCATTCGCACTGCTGATGAAGATGTTCAATCTGTACTAGCTAATAGCATTCTCCCTTAAAGATGTGTCTTTTGGGGCTTGTGAAAACAGACACCAGGTGAAATCTGTTGGATGCCACAGAATCATACTTCTCACCATAGTTTTGGTAACAAATTATCAGTGGCCAGTCCTTTTCTCTGCAGCTCCTGGCCCCTGCCATCCCCTGCAGTGGTAAAACACAGTGAAGAAGTATAAAGAATTTTTTTTTCCCCTTTCTACTTCACTGTGAGGACAAGTGATTAAGCAGCAAAATTGAAAAGCCTGGTATGATACAATGTCGAAGTGATTTATTCCTCCTTTATATTACAAACTCCATTCATTTTAGTAATCAAGGACGCTTTTAACAACGCCAGCACGGTAGTGATGACATTCCCATTCAGCTTATTGGGAAAAACCCCAAAGGCACAAGGAAGAAAAATTGTTGGAAGATGACAATGTTAGATATATTATTGTTATGTATGTACCCCATAGAACCAGGGAGGGTAACACTCAGTGGTGTTTGACCAGCAATGCTACATGAATTATTATTGTCTTTATGCCAGATTTTCCTTTTGGTGTTTTAGATTCCTCTGGGATTCATGTTTTAATACCTATCTGTGCATCAGGAAGCATCACGTTACAAGGATTTATATTTAGAAGTGATCTCTGCACTAGGGTTATGCAGAACATGAAAAAACAAATATACGGCCACACTCTGCGGGACCAAGGTTTAGAAGAACCGTGTAATACTAACATTATTATGGTTGTCATTACTAATAGTAGCAGTAGTAAGGTGTTACACAGTTTATAAGTGCTCAGAACAAAATGTGAGGTTTCATTCTCACTCAAGGTAGGTTATTAGGTAAGATCTTTCATGAATCTATGAAATACTCTGTAGCACGTAAGCAGAAATTATTTGTATGCAGTCTTGGCTAAAAACCCAGGAACGAGAAATGGAAAGCAAGGAATTTGCAAACAATGATTTCTATTGGTAGGAAAGTTAAGCCTAGACCTCTTGAAGTAAAAAACAAAACAAAACAAAAAAAAAACCAAAACAAAAAAAGAAACCCCCCCACAAAAAAAAAACCTCACGATTTTATATTGTGATTATAATATCAGGCTGTATAACCTAGTAAATAAGTTGCTAGTTTCACTGAGGCTCTCGGTTACCATGTAGAGCTTTCCATTTGGAGTAACAGGTGGCCATTTCAGAGGCTGAAGCAACTAATATCTACTTCTTTATAGAGCGTATATAGAAAAATAAGAATCCTGACTGGAGACCTGACTCTGTCCCAGCTTAAGATNCAAAAAAAACAAAACAAGAAAAGAAACACCCCCACAAAAAAAAAAATCACGATTTTATATTGTGATTATAATATCAGGCTGTATAACCTAGTAAATAAGTTGCTAGTTTCACTGAGGCTCTCAGTTACCATGTAGAGCTTTCCATTTGGAGTAACAGNAAAAAACCAAAACAAAAAAAGAAACCCCCCCACAAAAAAAAAACCTCACGATTTTATATTGTGATTATAATATCAGGCTGTATAACCTAGTAAATAAGTTGCTAGTTTCACTGAGGCTCTCAGTTACCATGTAGAGCTTTCCATTTGGAGTAACAGGTGGCCATTTCAGAGGCTGAAGCAACTAATATCTACTTCTTTATAGAGCGTATATAGAAAAATAAGAATCCTGACTGGAGACCTGACTCTGTCCCAGCTTAAGATCTAGACATTTGCCCTTTTCTCTGGTAACGGACAGAAGATCAAGCAAGTTAAGCCAATAATTTGTTCTGAAAAATACCAAATTTACAGACATAATCTTAGCTCACATAAAACCTTTTAAAAAGTAGAACCTTCTGCTGTGCATCTCAACACACTTAACACAGTTTCCATCTTTCTCTCTATAATTACTAAGTACTATATTCAATGCTTTTCAGACCTACCAGTTACTCCTCTTGACCAATAGCACTTTTCTCCTTCCCTCCTGACCATAAACTTCCCTTAAATAGGGAATTGTCTCCAGTTCTAGAAATGCACCTTCGTTCAGTAGGCTTTGAAATCAATAGCGCTTCATGATTAAATCCAGATCCACATATTGGAACTTTACAATGAAATTAAAGTACCTGGTATTAATAATAAATAGAATTAATCCAATATCTTTACATTTGCGCAGATGGATACATTTTTGTTTGGATTTCTCAATTTCCCAGCACTCACAAACGATAAATGAGATCTGTAGCATTTAAACTAAACAGCTCACTTCTCTGACATCACATACTGGAATTAAAAAATTGTAATATCCATCAACAAGCAGCCCAACACAAGTTGCACATATAGAAAATAAAGCTACAGTTATCCGTCTCTGACAGTATTACTCGGAGACATAGATCTACCTGTCCTGTATGTACAAATAACAGAGTCCCTGATACGTACATCAGGGCACCACTTAGCACGTGTTCAGTTCTACTCCTCTATCAGCAATCTCATTTATGCACTTTCCCTAAACACGAACAAACTGATTGAATGAAAGAATAATTACCATAAACTAGAGAATATTGATGCCTAGGTTATCCCTCCTTGATCTCGGATGAGTTACTTGCACAAACTCCTTCTAGACGATGACCCTTAAAACACTGGAAAGCAAGATTATTATTCAACAACAAGGAATATTTGCAAGACTGTATATAGAAAATGAAATTCGACGACAGTCATGTAGTCCCGGTCTGGATTTAATCTTTTCAAGATTCAAGATATTAAATTAAGCTCAAGAGCATCCATATACAACTAGCAGAAATGAATAATTGGGTGTGACAAGTGAAAGAGGAAAGTAAATCTAGTCCTCTCTCCTCCTTTTTTAATTTTTAAAAAGGCATGGTTTGTGGCCTCAGCTCAACAAATAAGAAATCTTAAGGCTGAAATTATTTTTTAGTTCCGTTTCTTGCTTCTTTACTTGTTCCCTGCCCCAAAGTCAACATAAATGGTGACCTGCTAATTTGTTTTACACTCAATCCTCCTCCTAATGCTGTCAAAGATAACTGGACTAAACAGTCAGGCAAATA
Source organism: Steatornis caripensis (assembly GCA_013398225.1). Taxonomy (NCBI): domain Eukaryota; kingdom Metazoa; phylum Chordata; class Aves; order Caprimulgiformes; family Steatornithidae; genus Steatornis; species Steatornis caripensis. The sequence goes on from VZSC01000534.1 coordinate 75,974, forward strand.
AAAATATCCATACCATAAAGCCAAAGTCACAGTAACAGGCTGTGTGGCTGCCTGAATTGTGAAGAAATATAAAAAAATAAAGATTTACGTGTGTAGAAAACACATTAAATCCCAGCTGGCAACCTCTGTACATAGAAACAATTTACTCTGTTCGGTTCTGTAAATTCTGAAAACAGCTTAACTTAAAAAATAAGAAAAATTTACACAGGGAAGGAAAGGAAACTATCAGGTAAGGCCAATGCTTAGGGTGCTTCTACCTCATAAAGCAGGATTAGACACAGTAAAAACCAGAAGATGAAGAAATTGTTTAAAAAAAGGAAACGCATAATTTCTCTGTCATTGTTTATTCATTTAAACGGAAATACCTGAGACTTGGACAGAATCCTTCTCCCTTTTATATTTCTCCAATTACTCTCCCAATACATACTCTCTTTTTAGAGCACAACATTTGAGAAGTGTCTCGATCGCCCTTGGTTTTCCCCCATATCTCACACATATGTTTCTGTTTCTATCTCAGCAGTTTCTCAAGATGGAAGATGAAACCCCATTTTCTTGATAGTCTAGTCCAGTCTAGTGTCTGTAAGGCACAAAAACTTCTGACTACATCTTTTAGTTACGTGAAAGAACCAAAGAAGAGTTAACAGTTTCTAGTTTTGATCTCTGTAGGCTATATTAATATCAAAAAGTATTACGGAAAAAGCAACCGTCAGCAATATTTATAACAGCAACTGGGAATATTTAATATTTTACATGAAATTATTGTTTAGTCATATTAATGATTACACTTCTTAGTAAAATACAGAAGTGTAACAGAAAACAGTTCTAGACACTTACAAGTTAGGAGCTGAGCAGACGAGACAAAAAAAGGAGAAAGAAAACAGAGGTAGACCGATTAAATCATTTGCCCAAGGCTACATAACAGGTCAAAGGGAGAGAGAAATGTGACCTGGAAACAATTCCGCTAGCTTTCCAAGACAGTTCCTGAACATCAGACTATCCTGAGTTTTTAAGTCTTACACAAAAAAAGCTCTCCAATGAAAAATTAGCATTCCCTCATTGCCAAAAATCTACAGAACTCCTAACCCTGACACTTTACGGTTATTTTAAATACTCTGCATGCACATGTGTGTGCATGTAGCTGTAATCCAGTGCCCCTTGGCTAATCATGAGCGTTACCTCACACTTGCATAGGACGAGAGAACTGTAAAGCAAAGCTGATCCAAACTGTCACCCTTGGGTCACAGGAGTCGACACTCTTGATTATGCCCAGGGTGCATCTGCTGACATTGTGTAAATCATTGTGGGGTTTGAGGGGGTTTTTTTTAAAACGCTTCATAAATAATTTTAACATGAAAAGTGTTCTCTATGAGAGAAACACTTCAGGCAAAAGGTGACATATTAGAATGATTGCATTTTTTAAAAAATTTATTCACCACAGCAGCGAGTATTCAGTGTGATGTAACTTGAGTTATGGACTCATCTCTCTCTTGATATGGCTTTCTCACTGCACAGAAATGCCAATATTGTGTAGTGGTGTTGATGCAATAAACACAACTAAGAAAATGCAGTCTGTAAGAAATGAAGGGATCCATAACTGCATAGTGCATTTAAATGAATAAGCATAATAAATCTGTGAATACAGGCTTCATCTACCTTGGCTCAAAAGCAAACCTAGCAGAGACGTCAGCAGAACAGAACAATGTGTAAAAAACTCAGTATCACACACGGTTCCTTCAACTCAATGTTCATGGTCATTTTCATCTACTGTATCATTACAGCTCTTCTCTGCCCAAGATCAGATCTGCATTTGACCATCTCCACACTCCTTACCATCAAATCTCAGCATCTTCTGATGCCAGAAGTCCAGCAGCATCTCACAAGAGCCTTCTAGCTGTTAAAATACTGTATACTTCCATAAGATTGTTATCAACAAACATCTTCTGGTAACTGACATCCAGAAAAAAAAAATTGTAAGATTTTCAAACTGTTACCTTGCTAAAACTAACAGGTCTCTGTTAATGAATCAAGTTATCACAAAGTTGGTATGATCTCATCTAAGAGATTGCCTGTACATGCCATGTGCTGAAGTACTGCATATTTATATACTCAGGTTAGATGAATTAATTGTATTTACCTCTCTTTGTGCAGAGATTTTATCTCTTACTTTTTGTATCTCAAAATACCGAAGTCTTTAACGTCATTTTTGTTACTTGGCTGCTGACAGTCTACCTGAAAGACAGGCCCAGTCTCGTATAAACGACACACTCAAAACCTTAATGAAAAGTCAATAAGCTTCGCTTTCTTGCANTTTTGTATCTCAAAATATCGAAGTCTTTAACGTCATTTTTGTTACTTGGCTGCTGACAGTCTACCTGAAAGACAGGCCCAGTCTCGTATAAACGACACACTCAAAACCTTAATGAAAAGTCAATAAGCTTCGCTTTCTTGCAGCAGCAGACTTACCTACCTGAAGACCAATTTGATTCATTGTGACAGGAAAACTTCCTCAAATAAGAATTCTTATTTTCAGGACCTTGCTACTAAAAATAGATATGAAATGTATCAGCACTCAGGCTGGCAAAATAATAAGAATTTAAGCGCTGAAAGTTTACTCTGGAAAAGTAAATGTTCTTCCATAATACCATAGCAAAACTCATTTTGTTTAGCTCATTCAAGTTGACTTATAATGCAGAGGGAGAGAGAGCTGTACCTAGCGCGTATGAAAACAAGAAAATAGCACGAGCTACGGAAGCAAACAAAAACCCCCACAACATTCTAAAGTGATTTATTTTTAAATGTTAAAACCTATTCAGTTGCACAGCACAGAAAACAAACACAAAGGTATTCAAGCAACACAGCGTACTGTATCACCATGCTTTTTTTCAAACAGAAAATTTTCCCACCACTCACAATTTCATCTTAACTAAGGATGCTCTGTATTCAACATACCGATTTCCTAACTGAAACATGCAGAAAGTAATCTGTAACTATTGATCTACTGCTTTAGCTGGAGCTGTAATCTGCCTACATTAGCCAGGAGCAGACTGCCCTGTCATACCCTCACAACGTTATTGCTTGCTGGAAATTTTTTGAAAGACATTCAATTTGGCAATAACAATGGAATGAAGTAATAGGTTTATTCACTTATATACAGGCTTGAATAAGAGACCATAACCTCTTCCTAGCTCTGTTATCAAAGACCTATCTCAGTGGATTATTATGCTTTACGTTCACTCAGTAGGATCTTTGCGCACGGTGAGAGCCAGAAAAACGTCAGCTATGACACAAGCCAGGAATGCTCAAACTCTGCTCAGTGGATCACTACTGGACCATATTCTTTCACCCATTGAAAGCAGCAGCTGTAATGTCGGGCCTCATCTATGCGTTACATTCATGATTACGAATCATGAACACACAGCTCCAGTTGCAACATCAGTCAACGGAAAAGTCACTCACACTTTGAAGTCAACAGAGCTTATTGCGACATTACTTAAATCCTGCAGTAATGTCTCTGAATCCACCTCACAAAGCAGCTCTTTACTTTCAAGGCACAGAAAAAACAAAAATCTTGTTTCAAACCTACAGCAAGCAATGGAATTAGGCGGACACTAGAGCACAAACAAAGTACAAATGAAGACGGTTACTGCAACCAAAGGTCTTGTGACGTCTTGAGTTCCTTCAAACAGCTAGAACATACACCTTTTCTAAATGTTAGCTTTTCAAAGAAGTCTTTCCAGAATAGTTGTCGTGCTGGTATCACGAAACCACGAGTGAGAAGGAAGAGGGTCAGAAAGACTTTGGATAAGCAAGAAAGGTGTGATTAATGCCAGTGTTTCAAAAAAACCAAAGATCTGAACTTGTAATTTGAAGACAACCTCACAAACAGAAGGGAGCTGGAAAGAAAACACTGAAAACTCTCACATCATAAGAAGTCAAAACAAAAAACACATTCCAAGATTTGTGTATACAGAATACTAATAAACACAGGAATGGGACCTTTAAAGAGAAGAGGAACTGCCTCCAACTAAATAGCAGCAATTTAAATCCCTGCTTTTGCCTGATAAGGTACAACTATCCAGCTAAGCCGTCCAGAGATGAAACTAAAAAACCTGACACTGGCAAACTCTCTGGGTTTAACAGAGCTTCTTCATTAATTATCTAGACATTGGCACTGCTACTGTGAACTCCCAACCATACAGAGCAAGAAAAATTCATTTGGCCCCAAGCGCCTGAAGGTTAAAAAAAAAAAAAAAGAAAGAAAAAAGCTGCATTTCACTGGATGCAGCATTTGTATGCTTATCTACAGGTTTTTAATGTCACTTTACAGTTAATAATTAGCCCTCCTCTGGCCTGCACAAAGAGTGCCACTGAGACAAAGGAAAACGTTAAGTGTGTTAGCTATACTTGCCACTGGTATAAATAGTCAAAGGGATGATTAATGAATGAGGGGGAGAATTAAACAGAGCAGTGAACAAAGACAAAGCCCGTTTGCTTGGCTGCCCACAAACCAAGACAAGCTGCATCCATAAAGAAACTACAGAAAGTGACAAACAAAAAATCAGCTTAATAGACAGCTCATGAAGACTTTATTTAACCCCACATTATGACAGCCTCAGCGCTTTATTAACACGCTGACATGTTAAGATGCCGGGGTCATTTGAGGCTAAAACACACATTTGTTGGGGGGAAAAGAGGAGAAAAAAATGCACATTTTTGTGCCACAGAAAGAAAAACAGAGAAGGCCCAAATAACTTAAACAACACCCTTCAGTCCTCCTTTGTGGAGCATGCCAAAATCGACATTTTTAAAGAGTTGTTTAGAGATGTCAAACAAAGCAGATGAAGCGCTAACACAGGCGGCCCAGGAGAAGTAGCTTGACAGGCCTTATCCTTCTCTTCAAATGGCTACATTTTAGACAGATGCCTTTCAGATTAAAAAAATTGTGACGCCTTTTAAATTTAAAGCAAGTTATACTCGGTTTTTTCCCTTTAAATGAGCTAACGAACATTCCCAGCTACTCTCCACAGATGACTACAGACACCTAAGATCCTATATAAACATCAACGATTTCTGAACGAAGAACCTTGCAGTGAAGTTGATAAACGCAATATAGTCCAGCACCTTCATCGCTTAGGCCGTTTTCAAACTTTGACTTAACATAGACAAATTAAACATATATTTTAATGTGTTATCTTGTCTTTTCTTTTGTTAGGTAGAGTTTGGTTTGTTGGGCTTTTTAAATAACAGCAGCAACTTTCACAAATAATCTGTTCCCCTTCATCAGCTGCCCAATGCACTGGACAAATCTAATAAACCTCTAATAAAATGGGAAATACAGCAAAGTACAGAAAACGTCAAAAAGAAAACCACAATGAAAACCCCACGACACACGAACAAGTGCCATAATAAGATAGAGAAAAGAGCTACTTCTCCAGCTTGTAATGCCGTTAAGTGCTTAATTGCATGAGTAATGCCATAAGTAGCCACATCTTCTAATGAGACAACACGGTATGTAAATATTTTGTTGTTACTGACAAATGAGAATAAAAACGTTCTCTTGTTGCTATGGATTCAATATTGTATATCCCTGTAATGTTAAAAACAATTCTTTACTCTTTCCATACTGNTGCTTAATTGCACGAGTAATGCCATAAGTAGCCACATCTTCTAATGAGACAACACGGTATGTAAATATTTTGTTGTTACTGACAAATGAGAATAAAAACGTTCTCTTGTTGCTATGGATTCAATATTGTATATCCCTGTAATGTTAAAAACAATTCTTTACTCTTTCCATACTGTTATATGACTGATTTATTAGACAAATACAACTGATCTACAGAGCTCTTCTTACTGCATTTTACATTTTCAGGAGAGATATTCTTATCCTCTGAAATCATCATTAATACTCCTTTAAGCTTCTTGTCCATGCTGTTTTCACCATCCTCTCATCTACCCTCCCACTGCAGAGCTGCTTTCTGTATGCTTCACCGTTTGATTTTCTCACTGCAATGTCTGTGAAAATAAGCTGGAGCACAAAGCCATTCTATATTACTTACATTCTTTTCTCTACCATAACGCAGCACACTCAAAACTGATACCTTCATGACTGGCAAAGCAAGCCCCTTCTAATAAACACCTTCATGATCTGGAAATTGAACAACCTCAAGACTCAAGGTGAGATCACGCACAAAAAGCCTTCCACATTTCCTGCTAAAGACCCTCATCTTCCTCTGCAAGACCAAACTTGTTCAGGCTTCTACTTCCACTTGCATCAAATATACGCCACATCTACGACATTTAAATTTTCTCTATCAACTGCATAATATCTCCTAAGCCACAAAGCAAAACTTTGCTTCAAACTCCATTCACAGAGAACTGCAACTGTGTTTTGAGACGTGTTAACATCAGATGTATTTTCCACAAATCAAGCAATCCACGATTATCAGCGCAACTTGCAGAGAAAACAATGTAAATTTTCCACTTTGAAGGATTGACTTTTATTCCCTAATGTTAGTAAAGTTAGATCAAGTAATACAAGAACTACCAAACTACCAATGGCACTTTTCCACTACGCATTCAAGCTAGTGCTTTTTGAACACTTACAAGGAGCCCTAGAGAAAGATATTTAGTATGCAAAGTAAGCAGAGAAGCATATGACGCTGCTCTCTTCCCTCTCGTTTCTAAGGAAGGGCAAAACTCCTTACACCAAAGCTGCTCTCGCTTTGTGAGAAGTCTTCAGCTAGCAACTGAGTTTGCATTGGTGAGTCCAGTTCATATGCTGATGTTATCTGCACCAGCTTGCACACTGCAAAACCTTTATTAATTCACTGTGGGCATTCAAAGGAGATTAAAGAGAGCTCTCTTGAAAGTGCCCAAATCACCCCAAGTTTCAATATTAGGTTTTCATATTATTTCCTGTATCCAAATAAAAAAATTTTTACAAAACAATCACATTTTGGACAGTTAACCAGAACAATTTTTTTTCTTTAATGTGTTATCTTTTTAGAAAAAATTCCAATTCCCAGTCAAACCTCTAACTAAACTTGAGTAACTAACTGCTCTAGATTCCTTTGAAAGGAATACTCTGAGCTAAAACCTCTGTTGGCACCTATCTCGAAATACAGAATGTGCTATGTAACAGAAACTGTAGAATTTGCCTGAGTCTTCCAAGCTTCGAGTTCTTAGCCCAGTTCTGACTGAACATCAAAGCTGGGCAGATCTTATTTTCACGTATAATACTTTTCAGAAATAGCTTCTTCTCTCGCCCATTGCAATTTCTTTAAAAAGCTGTGATACAAAATTCAAACTGCGGCGAAGGAGGGCAGAGCAACTGTTCCGCAGTTCTCCTAAGAGGTGAGAGACAACTTAAGGAAGTGTTCTGTATCAGTTCTCACACGTGCCAACATACTGTTTTTACTTTAGGAATGCAACGAAAACTGATCAACCAAGTAACTAAGAGGTATCAACTTCAATAGTGAAAGCTGTATTTTCTGGGGGAACTGGCAGAAGGAGGGAAATACGCAATCTCCCAAGTCTCAAGTGGGATCTCTACAGGTAACTGCCACATATGCAATCATATATCCACATCTAGGATGCACAGGCACTTTTAGTGCCTTGTCTTTCTGCAACTGCCAATAAACCCACTGTTGATCTCCTGTACTGCCCCATCACTCATACAATCACAGAGGGTAGAGGCAGAGGAGACATATTAGGTCATCTAGTCCGTATCTCTGCCAGTGAGTCAATGAATGACTGGAAAAGCCTCTCGAGATTTTTCGTGCTGTGACATCATTCTCACAGCAGTATCATTCTCTTATAGATGAAACTTTAAAACTAATAATAAAGTGTGACACACACTCTGAGACCAAACAAAATACAGTGAACACCAAGACATTTACGCCATATCTACACTGTCAAGCATTCAAATCTCTGGAACAACCAAAACCTTTTCTTAGCCACATACATTTATTCTTGTTAACTCAGGCATGCACCTCAGAAATAGCAAGTCATGAGGGTAAAAACTTGTGAGAAGAGTCACTGTGTACAGCGAAGGAAGTTGTCTTGTTTATAAGAAAAGCTCCCAAAGGATGTTGCTGCTAATTTATCCTATTACAACGCTGTCATATATGTGTGTGTGTACACACATGCATAAACCAAGTAAGGCCCTTCTTAAACCAGCTAGGCGATACTAGTATTAAAGAATGAATACAAACGTCAACCCTCAGTACTTAAAATAGTTTTATATTATATGAGAATGTCACTGAAAATAACAAGAAAAGTTAGAAATTTGTTTATGTAGTAATCCCTTAGCGCTCTCTATTGATCTATAACCTCCATTTTGAGTTTGCAAATCTCAGAATAAGCAAGTCATGTTAACTTGAGTCACTCCAAAGACAAAAAAAAAAGAGTAAGGCAAAGTAATAAGCTAATACGAGGCAAGTTCCATAAACCGAAATAAAAACGTTGAACGTTCCTTTCTGTTTATCTGATGCACCGCCTGCAAAGTAAACACTTCTTTAGAAAAGATTTAACGTGGACTAACACCACATGCTTAGGAAAAGTGCACATGCAAGTAAGAATTTATAGTTTTAACATTGGTTTTCTTGGTGGAGTCGTCGTATGTCCTCACGGTTTTTAAATCAAATTAATCAGATTAATTGACGTTACTGATTTAATGACAAAGTTTAGTTCCACCTACGTCCCCTCCAACCCCTTGCACACTCCCAGTCTGGCTGTCTGGCAAAGCGAGAAAGCCCTGGCGCTGTGCAAGCACTGTCCAGCAACAGCCAGAACACCAGTGTGCTATCAACACTGCTTCAGTCACAAATCCCAGAAAAACCTAGCTCCATCCCAGCCATAGCAAGTACAAGTTTATATACTTAAAGAAATTAGTCAGTCAGTTTATACAGCATAGCTGACTCTTGAAAGGAAGGTATAGAAAACTGCTGGGGAATGGGAGGGAGAAATCAGTCGCTTGAAACTCAGCAGACAAATAGTGACAGTATAGACTCTTACAGTGCCCAGATTAAATTTAAATCTGTCAAAGTCCAGTTAAAATTTAAGATCTAAACAAGAGGCTGTATTCATAGCAGCTTATTTATTAGAAAAGACAGTAAGAATGAAGCACTTCTCCAAGTCCTTCAGCAAGGCTGAGCGCTCATTTTTGAATTTATTTTAAATTCAGTTATGTACACTGAGCAATTCAAACATGCAAAGGAAAACATATTTCACATCATTATTTATCATACCATAAAATAGAACAGTAGCCTATAAAATGATCTACTTCTCTATGCATCATTTTCATTCCACTTTGAATGTGCAATTCAGTTTTTTTTATACTTTAGATTGGAAGTTTAAAACTGCTCTCCTTGCATGCATCACAATAAAGAGACAAAGGATTCAGGATGCTGGGTTCTGCAACTCTGTAAAGTAGAAACTAGAGAGTCCGAAAACGAGAATCAAATGGAAGAACTACTATACCGATGGAAATGCAGAGTTACTTCCATGAAAGTGATCATGCTAAATAAGAGCGCCTATGTTCGATCCCAATTTTCCTGAAAAAACAAAGAAAAATGTCTCTCTTGACCAGTTAAAAGAAAACTGTAGTCTGCATACATTTTTACTCATATTTTCAAAAAATGAAATAGAAAATGCGGTTTAAATGCTCATTTTTCTCATGCATCGTTTATTCAGATTTCTTTTTTCCTTTTTTTTTTTAACTGTAATTGATATGCATGCAAAAACGATAAGCCATTTGCCTCTAAAGCTATATGGAGAAGGAGGATTGGTTTTATGTATTATATTGCACATATATAAGAAAAAAATCTCTTTCTAAGTTACAATGTGGCCAAGTACAGGAGCACATCTTATTAGGAATTTGTGCATTTTGCTCCTGTGATTTTTTGTTACTGGCTACATCAAGAAACAGATTCTAACCTGGCAACTTCAATTTTTTAGGAATATTCTATGGCCACAGGGCACTAATTGAGGTTCTTGGCCCAGCACACGAAACTACATTTCAAATTCTGTTACATATTGCAAAATAAATGAGAGCTTAGGTTCTGAATTCCTGTGTCCAGCATTTGCTTCATGCTATACCAGGATTAAAAGGAAAAAGGGAAGATGATTCCTCCCTTTCTTTACATAACAAACTCAGTCTAGATGACGTGCTGTTTTTCTCAGAGTATAGTTACTTCTAGTGGGGAAAAAAAAAAAGGGAACTTATTTTAACAAACACAAGGCCAAAACCAATCAGAAACATTTCTGTAAGATTGGATCTGACACTTGTCACGCAACTACAGAATCCCAAGGAGATCGAAGATATGCACAAAAACTTCCTTGTAAAGGGTTAATGCTTAAAAACCTAAATCAGAGTTAACTAAGCTGGAGTCCATGGACTCACACCCATGCAAGGGGCTGACATCAAAGATCGCACCTTTCATTACAAGATCTATTATGATTTCATTGTGTCCGTATTCTGCGCTTTGAGGTACCTGGGAGAAAATATGCACAAAACAAGTAGAGTGAAGAAGCATTACAGATCTGTTTCCTCTTCACATCAGCTTTGATGACCAGTAAAGACAATGGGGCAAAAGTGGGTGGTTTTATCTTCTCCTCCCTCCAAAGAGCATTGTAAAAAAGTTGATATCACCTGCAAGTTTCTCCAGGTAGAAAGAAATAACTTCTTATCCTCAGTACTAAGGAAGATGTTGAAGCCAGAAAGAGGCATGGAAAACTCAGTGTCTAAAGGCAAGGGTTTAGGGGGAAAACTAGTGGAACGTGATGAAAGCAAGGACGACTTCTCAGAAAAGTTTAATACAGGAAAAGCTAAAAAGAAAATGCCAAAAGACCCTACGAGACTCATACAATGCTTTCAGGTTACCCTCCCTCCGGACTTTTTAGTAGGCAGCCATGGAATTAGTTTGGATTTGGTCCGCTGTGATGCCCACAGGACAGCTGTTGCCCCTTCAAGAGCAATTAATTTTTAATTAATAAAAGAGCTCTTAACAAAACTGTTGCAGTAGCACTCATGAGATTCTTCACAAAGTAAAAAAGTATTGTCAAACCATAGATCTATCTATGTATCTACCCTAAAGTACAAGGTAGCAGAATCACTTGGGTACAGTTAGGTATCAATTTGATTTCTTTATGAAACAATGAAGTTCAAAGAAGTTGTCATCAAACAAGCAGAAACTCCACTCTTGCTTTCTGGCATCCAATGTCATTTGTTTTCAGCCTCAATCTACGAAATTCAACAAGAGCAAGTGCCGAAAGATTTTTTTTTTTTAAAAAAATATTCCACTGGCTGTAAGGTAGCAGTGAGATTAACACTAAACTATACCTTACTTCCAAATTTTAACTAAAATATATGCCATAGACTTCGAGGCAGAGAGTTACTTAACAGCAAAACCGAGATGCTGCTGACATCATCTCAGCAAACCTTAATGGTGCTACATGACAACTAGATCCAGAAAGTAAAATAGACTTTCCCTTCTCCCCAAGAAATGCATTTCTGAAATATAACAATTAATCCTGTGCTGCTCTCACAGAGGAGGTAAGGACTGCCCTAGGCAGCAGGAAATTGCTCACTGCTCAATCACAACGTTTTGATTACCAGCCTAGTTCGACACAGCTACAATTTTGGCTCTTGTAGCCTCCTTCATTTGTTTTCATGGGTTTCGTCTTCATTTGATCATTTACTGTTCTCATTTCACTGAGATACTTACTTCTCTAATTTCTTCACGTCAATCTGTAGAAAGCTACAACATTTGAAACAACGTAACTACCTCCTCTAGGTGGCAACTCAGAGTGGCTTAATAATCTTGTGCCTGTTAACAATGACGAGTACGGCTTCACAACCCAGCACTTACATTAGCTCCAGTATTTTTGGACATCAGTCGAATACTCAACGAGAATGCTATATTTCTGTTGTATAGTCAGCTTGATCGGTACATTTCATCCAATAGCTCACTTAAAATAAATTAAGATCGGTAACACCTCCATTTTGACACTATTTTATTACATATGGCTATTGGGACTGGAAAAGTGTGAGAAATACTGGGGAAACACACCACCTTTTATAACAACTATCTAATCAGCAGGTTTTTTCACCTATCAACACTGTGAACTTCAAATATAATTCCTGANAATACTCAACGAGAACGCTATATTTCTGTTGTATAGTCAGCTTGATCGGTACATTTCATCCAATAGCTCACTTAAAATAAATTAAGATCGGTAACACCTCCATTTTGACACTATTTTATTACATATGGCTATTGGGACTGGAAAAGTGTGAGAAATACTGGGGAAACACACCACCTTTTATAACAACTATCTAATCAGCAGGTTTTTTCACCTATCAACACTGTGAACTTCAAATATAATTCCTGAGTAATTGGCAATCTTGTACCTTCTGAAACCGGGAGACAAAAAAAAATTATCAAGCCTCTAGTTCATCCAGTATGGTGACTAAAGCATTTAAGATACTGCTGTAAATGAAATGTGTTGGTCCATTTTGATGCTTACTGAACGTATTAAGTTCTGGGTCAATAATATGTAACTAACTTTCTCCCCCCTTGAGATCCAATTTAGGCGCAATATTAAAATGACAGAAAAATAGAGATGTATTCTCTTAGGAACATACGATCTAGCTTGTCATAATTATAGTTTGGGAATTATTTTCACTTCCAAACAGCTTTCTTCTTGCTGAGGAGGGGAGAGCAGTTTCTACTCTGTTACAAATGCTGGAATGACTTTAATTGCACATATTTCTAGTAAGTTTTTTCTTAGGTACATTTAAAGTATGAAGACATTGAAATTTTGTATAATTTTGTGACAAAGGTATATTACGTCTTTATCTCTTCTTGATGTTTGTAGGTTGAGATGAACACACCAAGCTAAAGGGCATTGTGAAGATAAGTTTCCATGACATTTACTGTAACTCTTTTATATTATCATCTGACTATTTTATATGTAGCATTCAGAAGGAAATATAAAAAAAAATGATGTAAAGCTGAAATTATTTCCTTGATAACACTTGTTTTAAACACCATGCCACTAAATAGCTAAAAAGTCTCCAAAGTGAATGCATAAAGCATATAAAAGCTACAAGCCTACTTACATAAATTCTTAAGATTAAAGTAATAACTTCCAGAAAAAGGTGGGAGAAAACATTCTGCAATAAATCTATTTATAATGGTATTTGGGTTCCAGCTACTGCTTTCATTGTTCTCAAGCGGCTTACATATAAAACAATACATCTGATGTATGATTTCAATTCCTTATGGAAAACTGTTCCAGCTACAAGCAGCCTGTCAAACAAAACAACAAAAACAAAAAAGCAGCTCAGCACTAGGAACAAATAAAATACTTAAAAACAAAGTAAGGATACTCTTTTTTTTTTTTTTTCAAAGTCCATTTCAGACATCTGCGAGGGCTGGTTTACCACAGTTAACGGGATGCAGACCTAGGAGGAGGGGCAGAAGTATGGGAAAGTGGAGAGGTAACTATGGGAAGGTGTACCACACACCTCTAAAATACCATTCACGTAAGCTGGATAAGAACATGCGATTTTATAAAAGGCCATGGCATTATCTGACAAGGAACATTAGCTTCCTCAGAAATCCGGCCACTCCCAAAATGATGGACTGCTGCATAGAAGGATGACAGAGCACAGAAATGAAACAAACGTGCTACTTTCATAACTTAGCAGGTGTAACCGTACTAATTAGACAAGATTTTCACATAGCTGATTGACCTTGTACATTTTTTTAAACGATTGCTACTGATCTGTCATACATAACAGGAACAGCGCAGTATCTGTTACCCAAAGATACCGTTATTGTTAGTCATTCATATTAGAGCAACGCCTACACGCTTTATCCAAGGTCAGAAACTGCCAGTGCTGGGCTGTTCACAATCAGAGAATAGCATGCAGGCCCTGCCTTGAACAGCACACAATCTAACTTGACAAGACAGACAAAAAATAGCGTTAAGCACAGATACAAGTATCTTGTTCAAGGTCATATAGCAGGTTGATGGCAAAGGAAGAAACAAGTGTTTCTCCCACACTGAAATCTCTCGCCCTCACTGACTGGAAATTTCTGTCTCTTTAAACTGCCTTTGTAATATATATTCTTGTCTCTCAGAGCAATATTGTATGAAATTATTTTTCATATTGATCAGTGCACATTAGTTCTATGCTTTTCAGCAGTTTCCCTCTGTACACAAGACTCTAATGTGCTTACGCACTGCATTACAGACAGAAAGGAACTTACCCTGCCCACATCAAACCAAAAAATGTCATATACCTGTATTACTCTTGCGCTATACTGAAGCCAATAAATGCTGCTGAGAAGTTGGATTCACAGGCTGAGGCTCAGCAGTGAATACATTTATCAGCTTTTTCTCAGCTTGAAGCACGAGCAAGGCAAACTTACAACTGATCAGAACCTGAGCAAAAGTAAGTTTGTCTCACCACTTACTAGTCTCATGGGTTTAATAAGTTGAGTAAGCAATTACTAGTTTATTTTTACAAAAAGGGCTGCAGCAATGTTACAATGCTGCTTGCAACCATCAAAATGACTCGCCTGATCAAAACTTCTCGCTTGCTTTCTTCAGTCCCAGTTTCTCGTATTCTGTAGCTAAACTTGTTTGGCTGTCACTCTACGCAAGGTCCCAGAGCATGTCTCAGCATACAGCCTCTTCCTCGCTTGCTTCTGCATTTATCAACTCTGAAGTTTAGGTCTATTTTGGCAACAAGGAAGCACAACCACATACATGCTGTTATCAGGAAAGAGAAGTCTTTTATTTAGCTAGGATACAAATAGTCATATTTTTCTAGCAGTTCTATTGAGACAACTAAATAGCATTTTGAACAGTATGTGAACAGTCATGCGGGAATTAAACAATCAGCAGCTATTGTGCATACTTAATTGTTACTGAAGTCCATGCATGACTGCAGGTTTGGGCTTGTGGTAATTAATTTAATTCTTTGCGATTTGGTAATCTGATCCACTGTCGGATGTGTAACGTGATAGAAAGAAGAAAACTGTGTTGGAGCAGTTTAAAGTAAAAAGCACAGACGAAATACATCTGTTTGGCTGAAAGCTTTGCTCACACTTTCACTGCATAAAGCAAAACTACAACTGAGAAAATGATGTCTATATTCAGAAGTGTTCTTTGTTACACAATCTAATTCTTCAAATGCTGAGCTACCGACCAACAGCTTCTATAGCAAACTGCTCTCAAGATGCCTTCTGACACGCTGAAATGCAGTGTCAGAAAATACATACGCATAAATTGAATGTTTCTTAGAAATCTGGAAAATATCCTGACGTGTCTGGGCAACTGTCTCTAAAAATAGTAATATAACAACAGAGGACAAGAGAAGCACCTGAAAACACGACTGTACAAACTAAACTTAACAGTATACTAGCACTGGACTCTATATACCACAGGACTGTACAGTGCATGACATTTACTAAAACTTCCAATATTCTAGAACGCTGTATCACAAAATTATCAACTCAGATTGCTTTTGTATTAATCTTTTTTTTTTTAATCTCTCACTATTACTAGGTGGGTTCAGAACAGCACAGATGCTTACAATCACGCACCATAGTGTGCGTGTGACTTGTAGACGACTTCACTATGACTTTACAAGCAAACACAAGAGTAACACGCCTAAAAGGCTTATTTTGTTTCCAATGCAGTAGACACTGAAGAGGTAGTATATTATCTTATCCAGGTGGAGAAATTATCACATTAAATTTCATTAATACGTTAAACCTGAAAATACAATTCTCAGAACTCATTAGAGATTTTTGCTTTTCAATTTGAGACACTTGAAAGACATTAGGTGTTTTGGAAATTAGCCTTGTTCACAGAGTCTCAGGTCGGCACTGAGCCCCCTTCCTCCCCCTGCATTAATAGCTATTCCTGAAAAGTTAGACTAGAATATGAGATATTTAACATGAGGCTTATCTGCAAGTTCTTAGCAAGTACTGAACAAAGATTGTCACTGAAAGTGCTTCGAGAGCCTCAAAGAATACAAATTATATTCTATCCCCCCCAAAAACATTAAAAAATATTATTTTGGGTTCAATTACAGTTTGAGGTCAAGGTTCAGATTTGGTTTCTATGTTACTGTAAGACTCACCTAGCTGAAGTACATTCTAAAATGATGACTGGATGCAAAAGTAAAAGTATCTGATTTCCGTAATGGTTCTAAAAGAAAGCTTCTTAAGACGACCCTGCTGTATAAATTATCAATCTCTGTCAGTGGTGGTTAACAGCGTGCTTTGAGAGTGCTGATTAAAATAAAAGGTCAGAGCAAACATCAGTGCTCGAGAGACTCTTGTAGATAGTAGTGTAATTAAAATGTAACTCTAGACTGCTCCATGCTCTCTATGTCAGCATCTTTCCAGCAGGGAATGGCCAGATAGCCTGGCAAATCTAAGCAGCCACAGTAGAAAGTGGCAGGAGATGTCTGATGAGGGAGCAAATAGATAGCCATCAATGTTATCAACTCATGCTACATGCTGGAACCAGAACAGTCTTTTTTTCTTTCTTCCTTTCTTTCCTTCTCTTTTTTTTTTTTTCCCCCTTCTCCTTTCAATGTGCGTGCTGTCCTGTCTTTTGTTCTGGCAGAGATAAGATGTATAAATTATGAGTGGTTGACAAAGTATACTCCAGTGCCTGAGGCAGCTCATCAATCATTTTCCGCATGTCGACAGGTAATTGATGCGAGCCCTGCAGGCGCATCTCCATCAGGTAAAAGGAGGAAGGAATTAAATCTGCTGTCATGGTTTGAGCAGATGATCTGTATTTAACATTATTTTTAATTTAGAAGTTGTTTATTTTAAACTGTATTTGGCTGCTGTAGCGCCTTCCCATTCTCTCTCCATCCTCCTCTCTCTCCCCAAGACCTC
This sequence comes from Steatornis caripensis, assembly GCA_013398225.1. Taxonomy (NCBI): domain Eukaryota; kingdom Metazoa; phylum Chordata; class Aves; order Caprimulgiformes; family Steatornithidae; genus Steatornis; species Steatornis caripensis. The sequence continues at coordinate 92,911 of VZSC01000534.1, forward strand.
ATATAGAAAGTGGTGTGTAACTGTCTGTACTCAATGTGTCACATCACAAAAAATCCCTTCAGCAGGGTGACAGGGTGCTCCAGCATCGGACAGCAACAGACCACCCAAAGACTGTTGGCGAGCAGCTGAGGAACTTACTTTCTACTTCACTGAAGCTTAACTTCAAAGACATTGCTTGTCAGGCAATTATCTGTCAAGTGAGTTAGGTTCTGACCAATGCAGGATACTAAATATACAGACTTTTTCCTTTGGCTATTATCTTTGTTCTATTTAACTACACCTCTCAACCTGTTTATATTTCTTAGCTTTGAACGGAGCATTTTCAAATTAAAAAATTCAGGCAGGGGCAAGGAAATTGTGCTGGGTCTGGCTGGGTTAATTTTCTTCATAGTAGCTTACACGGTGCTGTGTTTTAGATTTGTGACAAAAACAGTGCTGACAACACACAAATGTTTTAGCTATTGCTTAAGAGTGTTTGCCCCGCGTCAAGTCATTCCCTGTTTCTCACTCTGCCCCCTCAGTGAATAGATTGGGTGTGCGCAGTATGTCGGGAGGAGGCACAACCAGGCAGGTGATCCAAACGAACTAAAAAGATATTCCACGCCATATAACACCATGCTCAGCAACTGAGCAGCAGAGAGGTGGGTTTAGGTATGTTAGCCGTCTTTTGCTCAGGGACTGGCTGGGCGTTGGCCTACCCACGTGGGGTGGTAAGTGACTGCAACATTTGGTTTGGTTTTTCCCCTCTTGCAGTTAAGCACACTACATCGGTTCTTTGTAATCTATGCTAGCTACTTTCTACTCTGGAAATTCACTGGTAGATATAAACCTGTTAAATCCTGGACGATGTGGAATCTCACAAGATTAGACAGTATTCTTAACGTAATTAAGCACTCTGCATAGACCGGAGCTGAGCCCCTCCACCACATCTGAGACGGCGTTTCTCTGACAAGTTGCTGAATACCAGAATTGAGAAACAGTGTTGTTGAAGGCTGGCATAGCACCCATTGTTCTATTGTGAGTGGAGATGAAAGAAGTGTTAAAAGAAGTTTTGTACTGGTAAAGTTCTTCACGATCTTCGATATCTTTCCAGTTTGGGCTGAAAACAGTCAGTGCAAATCCAAGCAAATAGTACTCGACAGGTTCATCAACATTGACACAGAGAGCTTCCTCCATGAATTACTCAATATTGCCAACTCAAAGGCCCTCTAAATCTTTGGCTTACCAGCACAATGCTCCCAAAGACAACACAGATGGACTGCAGGGGAGAAAAGCTTTCACTTCATTTTGCAAACAGAAAGACAAAGGCCTAGTCCAAAGTGCAATGGTCCCCCTTAGTTTCAAAACAAATCTTAGTGAGACCTAGAGACAACTGATTACATATTAGCTATGAAAAAATAATGGTCGTAGTGATTTTCAGAACGAACCAGAACTTAGAAAAGCTCTGGCATAGTTTGAGGCTAATCTGAGTGGCAAGAGGAAGACAGAGATCTGTGAGTTACTGTCACTTCCATTCTGAAACGCTCCAAGAAAAAAAGCTTAGATCGTAAAGAAGAAAAAAGTAAAAACATTAAAAAAATCTAACTATGTAAGTATGATGCCAAGCATTAAAAAAAACAGACGGAAGTTAAGAAATACTACACTCGAAAAAGGTAGAGGAAAGATCCTGAAACGACCAGCTGTCTCCCTGATGAATAAAACAGGAAAATCAATTAATGAAGCAAAAAGACTACATCTACCTATTTCTAGAGGGATTACCTTAAGCAGAACNACAGACAGAAGTTAAGAAATCCTACACTCGAAAAAGGTAGAGGAAAGATCCTGAAAAGACCAGCTGTCTCCCTGATGAATAAAACAGGAAAATCAATTAATGAAGCAAAAAGACTACATCTACCTATTTCTAGAGGGATTACCTTAAGCAGAACAACTGAGGGGGAAAAAAAAAAAAAGGAGAGGGTTTTGGAAGTGTATTGGAGACAAAGAAATGCATAAGAAATGTTCAACGCTTTAAAGAAAAAAAAATTACAAATCTTCTGTTGAATTCCAGTAAAAATTGGAATTTTTCAGGTGTCTTGGTCTAAAGGAGTACCATAAACAAATACTCAACGACCACGAGAAATATAATTAAAGCTACTGTTGTAAGTTGCCTATCTAAAAGGCCTTAAATAGATCAAAGAAATTTATGTCTTGAAGTTGTCTTGTTATTCTTAATTTTATGCTGCTTTTCCTGGCAAAGGAATTAAAATCTGCAGATAAAACAACATAAAGAATTTAAAGCAGAAATATTCTCACAGGAGTATTATTTACATTTCTAAATGGTAAGAGCTTTCAAGGGCTTTCTCCATATTTGAGGAACTTACTTTCAATAAGAGGACTAAGATCACAAAAATCATTGGCAAACAGACTTCCGGAAGATGACTCATTTTGCTTCATGCTTATGACAAACTTATTTTTGACAAATATGACAAATTCATTACATAGTTCTTCTGTAACATAAAGTTACTTCACATAATTTAGGTATTTATAGTTCTTGATTCAATGAACAATTGCAAAACTTTAAATAGCATTTCATTTCTGTAGCTAATTGTAATGGTATAGATTTGGTATAGTGAAACATCTCTTCACTGATTAGTCAAGCGTGGTATATCACGCTCCTACCAAAAGTGATAGAAGTACTACTATTCAATGGATATGGTAACGACTCAGCAACAACGTGTATCCCCTTTATTCTGAAAAGAAGAGGTGTGCTTCTTATATTAAAGAAGAAAGTACTGAATATTACATTTTAGCCTTACCATCATGTATACATGGCATACACTAAGAAAAAACTTGAGATAAAATCTGGAAAATAAGCCGAGTCATTACTAGGAAAACAGGGGTCTTTCCTCACAACCTAAGAAAAAAATTAATGAATAATTTCACTCAAGGTCAAAATACTCAGACTTTGATCAAAGTACAAAAATACTGTTTCTAAAACATTCTTGATCAAATTCTAATGCATGCCATAAATAATGCACCTCATTTTATAGTATACCATGGATTAGTATATATTTATAATTAATTTTTCAAGTCACAAGAGCATGCTTTTGAACCAAATTATCTTTTTTAAAACTCTTTCGACACTGAAAGTAATAGATTATAATAACACTCCTGATCTATCTACAAAACTTGCCAAGATCAGTTCACTTCATAAGGGTAATACACTTTAGCAAAAATTATACACAACGATATTGCTGTGAGGGGAAGATAAAATATAAAGGAACTTATTACTTGAAGAGTCTTTTATATAGAACATAGCACCCACACAATACAAAGAAACAGAAGTTCAACAATCTTGGGTTTGAGCCACTGCTGCAGTGTATCACCCACATTATCCATTGCACCCAACAAGACTGAACTTTTTGCTCAGATAACAATATAGGCTTGATTGCATGGCACACATACACGAACTCTTGTCAAAGTTAATATCAATATTTGTCAGTACAACAGAAGCCAATCAGTGAATTATCAAGGATGAAGACTAAGAACTTTTGTTTAGGCTGAAGAGAGCTCTAATTAAAGTTCTCTAGCCCTAAGTGCTTTATGTTGTTTGCCAGACTCAGACTGGCTGCTGACAACTTGAATCTCCTCTTTAGTCCTGAAAAGAGCTTTTTCTGCATTCATTTTGATGTAGAGGCTTTAATCTAGCTGCCACTTCCAACACATTTTATCAGCCTTGAAAAAGGCTTTTTGTTTATTCCAAATGGCAACTCTTTTTCTGACAGAGAGGCTTCAAGTTGGCAAATGTCAAAGGTTCCACACACAGCTCTACTTTTCTTCATTTCTAACTTGATTGGTATTAGACTGATAGTTAAGCCCACATCACAGACAAGTTTTTACTAGCAATTTGACTGGTTTCTACAGCCTGTTGATTCCCAGATCAACTATTCCTCACAATTAAGGGTACCCTTGATCTCTAGCTAAAACCATCACAAATATACACAGCCTCAAGAATAAGTATATATACACACATATATTGATAAATATGATCATGATGAATAATGAAGACTTACAATTACGTTCACCATCTCAAATACACAGGTAATGAATGACACAAGCATTTGACACCGAATGCAAAACATTTTATAAATATATGTTAGAAGAGCTATACACAGAGCACTCTGCTATAGAGCACTCTCAGCATCCATCTACTGAATCAAACAAAACCACTGAACCCATTGATTTCCACCTTTTCGCCAAGAATCTTGCTCTTCCAAACCCTGAATAAAACTTTTCTACAACAGGCTGGCCAATAGGAATAGATTATGCTTGCATAATCTACTTCAATATTTTAATTTAATTGCATTTTAATTAATTATTCATTTCTGAGAGACAGTCCTTCATATCCTGGTACTCCAAATTCTGTGTGACTGACGTCCTACTGCCCTGAAGTTCAATTCAGTAAATTTGATTGCTCCAGGAAAATTATTCTTGGTCCTTAGTCATGCAAATTACTCGACAGTTCTAGGCAGCACAGAGTCTTTCTCACGAACTACCGTACTCAATATTGTGTAAGCAGTAATGTTTTCCTAGTGATGTGAACCAACTTTTGCTGGCCCTTCAAACAGATAAAGGGTACAGCATTTCACCTACAGGCAGTTCCACGTAGAATCTGGTTTCTGAGATAGTCAGATCCTCTTATTACAAGGCAGCACTGGATTTACTGAACTAGAGCATCAGACTTTCTTCTGATAATAATCATCGTAGTTCATAAACTAAGATTCCACACCATTAATTCATTTTCAAATTTATTGAGCATTTGACTTAGTATGCTTTCTAGACAACTGTTTTGAGGCCATCACCTTTGTTGGCAATTCTCAAACCGCATAAGCTTACTAATTAAATTAAGCTTTGCTGTGTGTAAAGAAATAAGGGAATGTTTTATACTACCTTTATGTTGGTGAAACAAGGTAGTCGGTCAAACAAGATGATGAAATCATACTGCCTTTGACTTACAGTCTGTGCTGTAAGCATCCTAACATTACACAGAATAAATTTGTTTCCGTATAATGTAATTGATCAAATCATATAAAACCCCCTAAAAACAGATCATGAAATATCTCAAGTACAGTAGTCAAGAGAAGCACTCTCTTCATTATCATACAACTACTGCAAGTCAAAAATTTTCATCTAATGATTACCACTGATTTAGTCATGCAAATTACTTAAAATTAATACCATGCCGGCGGAAATGTGCAGGTTGGTATCACCAGCAATTATGCTTTCACGTACTCTTATGAACTGGTACAGTTTATGGGGAACAAGACCTAAGTGGACCCCAATTACTTCAACAATGTGCCCCCAAAACTGATTTCCAGATTGGGGGGCAGCGGGGAGCAAGGAAAAGAACAATTCAGATTCTATTATTATTCAAGCTTCTGTTTTTATGCTGAAATGTGACACTGTTATTTGGATAAATGCTTATTAGAAACTGTATTAGAGTTATTAGCATTCATATATGAAGATTTAAGATAAAAAGCAATGGGAGCTGGCCAGAAGATAAACACAGCTGCAAATGTTTTCCTTTCGGTGTGAGGAAGGGAAAAGCACCCGTGACTTTACAGAAAGAGACACCAGAACTGCAAGAAAAACTTCAAAAAAATGAAACATATTTCCCATATAGAGAAGTATGTAATTTGTAACCTCTCATTTAAATCAGTTTCTCCTTTAATTTATTAAAAAAATAAAATTATCCTAAGGAAAAATTCAGCATGAATGTGTGAAGGAGCATTCAGGTTTCCTACCCCTGCAAGTATAATGAACTTCCATGAAGATTACCACTCTTCCTGTAAACTTGCCTCAAGCCTACTGAACAGCAGAAAGCAAGACAACTTAATGGAGAAAATGTATTTTTCATGTCAACACTCTTCGCCATATATCCTGACCTTCAAAGCTGGTTCACAAAATACTTCTTTCTGAATGAGAACCAGAAAGTTTACCACACTGCCTAACGTTGTAGAGCATTAAAGAGCTACCCGATGAAAATTATCGAAATCCATATTTCTCTACAGATGTTTTGTTCAGAAAACATAGATTGCCACTGCCTCAACAGTCCTAAGGACTTTTTAGCATAAGCACTTAGGTAGTCGACCCAAAGAGAAAGACAACGTGACTCCATTTTCATTTTATGGCATGAACAAAATATTTTAAGAATAATTGCCTTTATTGCTTTTGTGCTGCTCTTAGGCCTACTCAGGTTTTAAGTTTAGAGGAAAATGTTTCACAAACATGATGAAAAGTACTGCTTTAAATTATTCTGCAGATGGACAGTGACAGGAGAATATATCCATCTTCTAAGTGTTTATTTGTCCATGGCAAAAAAAAATATTAGGAACAGATCACGAACAAAAAAGAACTTCTATCCGCTTTTGAAGATGACTTTGCTTGATGATATTAATATATTTCAAAAATTAGGTATTACATTACCTATAATTTGACTTTTTCTAAGCAAGTTACTACAGTAGCACGACCTTAGATCAAAGCTCACAAGCTATTCACGATCAATGAATGTAAGTGAAAATCACATTCTTTAGGCGTGGACACACATAAACTCACTTGAACTATTATCAATAAAAATCGTAAACTGTCCTCAAATCAACAAGTTTGGAAAGTTTAGCTTAATATTTTTCAACTGCCTTCTAACAAACCAAAAAGAAAAAGCCACAGGAGTTAAGGTCAACTGCAACCCATTCGTTTAGCAGTTTGGGGGCAGGGTGAAAGAAAGTAAAAAAAAAAAAAAAAAAGAGTATTAAAAAAAAGTAAAAGGAAATAGCACAGTAGCTTGAATGATGCGTTTTGATCTATTACCTAATTTCCAGAAGTACAAACTAAGAAACTCAATACTACTCATACGCTTTTCACGAAAGACGGTTTCAACCTGGCAACTAAGAGCAAATGTCTGTTCTATTTTATTTGCTCCCACTCCCAATGAATAGGCAATGAAAGCCTACGATGTGTTTACATAATAATACGGCTATAACAAACCAACAGAATACTCAGAAATTCAACACCAACCTGACCAAAGCAATTTTTCCTTTCTGCCACACAGGCTGTTGTTGCGCAGGATTAGAAACATTTCTATGGAAAGAGTTAAACTACAAAAACTTCTAAAAACCTAAGTCATAATACACTACTGAACCTTGATTAATTACTCAAGCGACAATCTGTCAGATTTACCATGCTTACTTCTACAAATGCATATTTCTGTAGCCTGAAGAAGGATTAGTGCATCTAAAAGCTTTCTAGTTTTTTCTGTATCAGCCAGGCTAACAAAAGATACTACTTTTCCTTATAAATGTGGCCTGCATATATCCTTTGATCATCAGTGCTACCACACCACTACTGGTTAACTGTCATCTTCTAAACTGCGAGCCAAGTGGCTAACAGGACAAAGAAGAACGCAGATACAGAATTTTAAAGTATCAGGTCTCAACAAGTATTATGAAAAAGAGAAAAAAAAAAAAACCCAAACCAGAAAACCAACCACAGAACTCAACAACTATCCAAGCACGCCTGCCTCCAGAAACGTCTACTTTTGCCTAATGCTCAGAATTAAGCACAACATTCCTCACATTCCAAAACATCAAATTCCACCATACTACTCCATAATAGAGTCTGTAATTATTTCAAGCTTTTTCCAAACCCTCACAATTTTCTGTTTTGAGACTAAGGAGATCCTGGATCTATTGTGTTACTTCGGGGACTTGGCCTCTTTGAACATCTCACTAGGACTGGAGATCAAGGTCAACATACCAAATGCCCCTTACCGGTTAAAACTAGACAGGTTTAAAATTAATATCTTATTCCTGTAATAACCAGGACCGAAACACACTGTAAAAAAGGATTAAAAAAATCCCGCTGAACACTTCACCAACTTTGAAGGACTAGGAAGCAACCTTCTCAGAAAGGCAGTTCATATTGTACCTCTGTTACAGGACAGAGAGGGCTGAGCAACACACGTGGCCAAACCACAACTGCCTGCCTTTCACTCTTCCCATAGAACTGGGTGACTGGCAAGAGATGAAGACAATGGCACTGTTGCCTCATTGTCTTGTGCAAAAATTCAATCAAAATGTCAAAGAGTGGCGGGGGTGAAGGGGGTAGTACTTAGGAACAGGCAACCCTACATGCTGGGGCATCTCTAAGGATACAGGTTCTAATGTATCTACAATTAGTTAAGCTAGATTCAAAATGAAGTTTTACTATGGTGATGGATGTTGGACACTGCCCTTGCTATTGCCTGTATCGACATACTAGAATAAGAGCAAATATAATGTACAGTTTATGATTCATAAGGTGACGGCTAATGGAGGTGCTTTTACACTGGCTTAGAATCTGAAAGTTCTGCACGAGGCCCATGCATTCTTTTGTAGTTGTTAAGAGTACGTCACGCTATTATTAGTGGTACGGAAAAAACCGCTAACAAGTTCTTTGAGCTCGTCTATGGGTGAAAGCATACGTTGCCTGGTGAAACACATTTGGAAACGGATCATTACCTNACGAGGCCCATGCATTCTTTTGTCGTTGTTAAGAGTACGTCACGCTATTATTAGTGGTACGGAAAAAACCGCTAACAAGTTCTTTGAGCTCGTCTATGGGTGAAAGCATACGTTGGCTGGTGAAACACATTTGGAAACGGATCATTACCTTCGAAGCTGAAATATCCCTGACTTACACACTTTTTCTGCATTTATTTTCATCACTAAAGGAGATCAGAGCAAACACAGGGAGGTACTCAAGACTGCATGATTTTCTGACCAACACCACCATTCAGCAGTTATACAAGTCGAGACAAGCATAATAAAATCTCACGATGGAGACATTAAGGAACAGGTCTTCCCTATGCATAATGCTACACTAATCACCTGTTGCATTCGGGGGATTTGAGGTCATCCTGTGAACACTGGAGAGTGCCAGAGGCAGGTAACCTTAACTAAGGAACCGGGTAACTAATCTGTTGGTGTGAATGCAAAAAGCTCTACAGAATATTTGCTCATTCTGGCAGAACACAACCTGACTCGTCTAAGACGTCTATATGTACAGTGACATAAGCAATATCCTTAATGGATTCATCAATATGAAACATAGGTTCCATGCTCCATATGCTCATATAACCCATAAAATCCCTGTCCTTCTTCTCTTTTTTCCTGTGCAGTTTAATTAAATTGATATTCCAATTAATAATAATTACAAATGCAAGAACAGAAACTGTAACTGTTCCCTGGTTGCTAAGCAGGGAACAAAGGCCAAGTCCTGAAATGTTCTTTATGGACTACTAGAAAAGCAGTCTCAGACCTTAGGAACAGCAAGCACAAATGGCACCACCGTAGCATCAAAAAATGTTTAGACAGAAACTTACAATGTTTACATGACCAAGTGCGGCTTTCGCAGTTCCTGTCAATGAAGAAGATTCATGTGAGTTTACAAGATTTATCCCACTTTGAAATGGGCACTTAGACAATAGTGTCATTCAGCCACGTTTAGTTCTGTGAGTCACTGAGTCCAAAATGGAGGCCGAAGATGCCACATAGCTTCCATTCACAAATTAGTTGAAAGAAAAAAATAGTATCAGGTGTAAAGGCTCTAAAGTTAAGGCGACAATGGTGACTAGAGAAGCACAGGTTAAGGTAGAGAAGCATTAACCCTAACTGTTTGGTAGTCCTCACGATTGCCTGTCTTTCAGGAGTACCCAATTTCTTTCCTTTGGGTTAAATGCATGTTTTTATTGTGGTTGCTACCAGTATCAGCTACGTGTTTAAAAACTCTAAGCAAAATTAATGTTTGCTTATATTGCATCGTGTAACAAATACAGCTTTAGTCCTTCAGCCATGAGTTCCAAGTCTCAAGTCACAGATTTGCTTAATGAGTAGGACATTTAAGGAGCATTTGAATGGATTTTACAAAGATCTGTGAAATTTCATATCTTTGGTCTCCTGAAAAAGCTTCTTCATCTCACGTATGTTAGATTACTTACTCTCTTACAGTCTCGATCTATTTCATTTGGTAACAATCATGCAAACCAGATAACTAACCTGAGATTTGAATTAAATGGTATTTCCTTTACTGACTATCCAAATACAGCAGTTTTCACGTTCACAACACAGTACTGCTTTGTGTCATGCTGCCATTAACTATTGTTAAAAACAGTACAGATCTTCAGTATAACAATCACACAGTAACAATTTAATTCAAGCCTTTAAGAGACTTTTTCAGTTAAATACACACTCTCAAAGGGAACATTTATTTACTACCACTTGGTAGAGCATCACAGCGCATTAGGTACTTTAAAAGTTACCATAAAATGCTACGCCTCTCGATCAACATTTATCTTTTGAGACAACTAACCCTTGACAACAGTCTCCGAAAAATAACTGTCGGATGGGCCCATCTTATTTCGTTACTCTAATAATCAGTACAAAATGCAGAGACATCTGTCTCCAGTGCCAGCAAAGCAGCAAAAACTAACTCACCAAAGCTGAAATAAAAATATCCAGTGTGCAGCAGAAGACCATTAGACAGATGGGAAAAAAAAATCTGGTAACTGTAAACAAATGTCTTTTGATGACAGAAATACATAATATGGACACAGGCTTTTAGAATGATATTCATCACATCAATTGCAAAACTCTTAGCTGAAAAGTAAAATTAATAAAAGATAGGTGGGCATGTTTCTGTTCTGTTGATTAACAGCAAGGGAACAAAGAAGGATCCTTATCTGACGTGGAAATTTCAGATTTGTGCCACATCCAGTATTCAAACGTTGTCCTCTTTCAAAAAGAGTGCAAAATTGCTACATTTAAGAAACAAACACAGCTTGGGACCACAACTAGAGGTATGGCTCTTTAAAGACACACCTGAGCAACAAGCCATTGTGGCAGCTTTGCTGTAGCATACTTGTGCTCTTTCCATAAAATGCAGCAAATATATATTGTACACCTCAAACTAAAACTTGTAAAACTTTCAACGTGAGAACTAAGCCTTTTCCTGGTTAAGCAGAGGGACTAAGCCTTGGCAAACACTTCCAGGTTCCATTCTGAGTTGAGGGTATGTTAGAACTTGTCTGTATTGCTCACAGACCTTTAAAAGTTTTACATCCACTTTACCAACTTACCAAATTTCTTTGAAGACTCTATAGACTGGTTTACATATAAACAGTTTCAACATATACAACATAGATCAAAGTTTTAGTTTTGATTCTTTCAAAGGACTCTGCTAACAATAAAGCCGATCTTTACTTGAAATGAATAGTTACAGTTATGAGACAACTGTCTGAAACAAATGAGACAATTCTCAGCAACTAGAAGAAGCTAGTAATGTAATAGACCAAAACCTTCCAGAATGTGACACACAGGCTGTATCTGTATCAGCAATTTATTCAGCAATACAAGCAGATTGGTTACTTGAAGAAGTTATTGCTTCAGGCTTTTCACACTGTCTCCCAATTCTCTCAACTGGATTAAAAAGCTTTATAAACACCCAATATACATTCCAAGCGGCTTCTGCTGAGAGGACCTGACACTTGGATTACTTGCAAGTAGATCATAATCAATAAAGAAATATCATGCCAAGACTTGTACCAGATAAACCTTCTGTTAACTCAAATGGCACCCCGTTTCTTTATCCAAATAAAGACAAATTGTGAAAAATTTACATAGCTACATTTGGGAATAATAATGCTTCCTTAAAAATCCATATTTCACAAACTAAAACTCAAAGGAACAAAGATTATTCCCTGTTTTAAGGAATGACGATTGTTAGTTTTGTATACGTACACAGTGACAGATTTTAACGTATGGAAAAGAAGTTTCACAAGAGTAAAAAAAGTTGAGCAACCTTAAAAAAAAATAATGTGTGTAATGAGTGCTGGAGAGAAAGGGCAACCAAAACTGGAACTCAATCAAACATAAATAGTCTGCTAAATATATGCGTTATAAAAAAGAATTACTACAGATGTAACATCAGTTGCCTTCTGAACGCTACTCATTTTTTGTTCAATAGCTATGACACTTAAAGGGCAGCATGTACAGTCTGTACAGATTCAGTTTGAGAAGAACATTTTAGTTTCAGCCACGATGTACTTGCACACTGCAGTGTAAACCACTGAAGAAACATTATTGCTTCAAGTGTTAAAATATGAGTGGCACATCATGTTTCCTCTTCACACTGCCTGCAGAGATGTTATGGATGAGATGCCAAGCAAGAAACTCAAGTTCTTTCTTCCTATGGCTTCTCCACATTCCTACGCTGCTCTCTGTATGACAGAGGATATTTAATAACAAAAGATTATTTATTGACATATTTTTAACTGATGAAGGAGTTAGGATGAAGCAAAACAATGGAATTAAGAACAAAAATATGTTGTTATATAACACTACTAACAAGTACCTCAACAGCTTACAGGGAGGAACTAGACAAACTCACGCACAGGTTTTTGCTATCAAACATAAAGGCATCAAAAACCTTGATTGATTCCTTTTCCTTTGCGTAGACAGGGCCACAACTGTTCGGGTTCAATCATACCTAATCCAGTGTAATAGCTTCCAATCCCTGTCCTTTATAGCAAATATTGCAACATCGGATTTTTCTCTACATGGTTTTGACCTGAGCTTTTGGCAATTTCAGCCCAGTTTCAGTTCTGAGGCTCGACCAAAATTTTGTCCCAGCCCAAAACAAAATCCAAAATTAAGGCGATGGAAAACTCTGCAAATGCTACATCCCAGGGTAAGGTTACCCAAGCCGCTACATAATTCAAAACATCATTTTTCACAGAACTCCATTTAGATCTCAAATTTGTTGCTCCATTTATCCTTACTGAGAAAGAGTATTCATCCGCTCTTTTCTTATGAATGACAACGTATGTCCCAATTAACGCCAGTTCCAGAGCTGAACTGTCTCATATGTTCATCTGATGCACCAGCTATGAAGACCAGGGAAACAGGACCTAACTACTACCAGCTGGTACGAGAATGCACTAAAGTCACCTTGAGATGCAGTGGTCCATACCTGATCCCTAAAAACCCCACTCCTCTCCTAAATTATTAAACAGTAAATTAAGATTAAAAGCAGCCTTACTGATCAGAGTAAGAGTGGTCTATTCAGCTACTCTCTGACAGTGGCCCAGTCAGTCTGGGTGCCTTGACAAGGTAAAACACCACAAGTACGCTGCGATAACTTTCCCACTATATTCTCCAAGGCTTCATGAGCCTGTGGCTCAAGCACTTCCTTAATTATTAAAGTCCTTTTTTGTGAGTTTGTTTATGTGCATCTGAAGGTAGGTAGGTTTCCGTAACTATCATCAGTCATATTTTAGAACCCTCTAAATCTTGCAGCATCCATCACATCCTGTGGCAGTCGGACCCACAACAAAAAACAGAAAGCGTGTCTAACACAACTAACTCCTGGTGATCATTTTGCACCTTTCATTCAAGATACATGCAAGTCCTTGGATTTGCCTCCAAAGGCTTCAGCTCAAAAATTATGCGCTATAAAATTGCCTGGGACATTTTGGAGACAAAGACTGAGTAAGTACAAGAAATAAGCATGTTAAGAGTCTCATTATCAAAATAGCTACTTATTAGAATAAGAAATTAATTATACGAAAGTGGCCTGTGACAAATCAGATTTAACACACATAAGAAACAAAGGTATAAATACACTTTCAATTGTTTTACATCAGACTACTTTAAAGGAGACTTTAGAAATACACTAAAGTTAATGAGCTTTCCCATCATGGGACACCTTGTGGTACCTCAGAAGTATTGTACAATGACAGGATCACATTCAGAGCCCAGGGCTCACCTACTGTATCAAAAATTATCAGAATTTGATTGGTAAAAGGTTTCCAGTGCCTCATGAAACTGTAAAATAGCAGCATATCACCAGCCACTACAGCAAGGGGCATCTCATTCAGAGCATATCCATGTGCAGATTAACCAGCACCTACTTAGTTCATTTCAAGATAACATATATCTTTAAGATGTTCTAAGTAAAAGACATTGCCATGTCAAAGTCACTTTAAACCAGAACAACCTCTCTCTAAAAGGAGATCCACGGGTATAGAATCATCAAATAGTTTGCGTTAGAAGGGACCTTTAAAGATCACCTAGTCCAACCCTCTCTGCAGTGAGCAGGGACATCTTCAACTAGGTCAGCTTACTCAGAGCCCCGTCCAACCTGACCTTGAATGTTTCCAGGGATGGGGCATCTACCACCTATCTGGGCAACCTCTTCCAGTGTTTCATCACCCTCAACATAAAAAATGTCTTCCTTGTATCTAGTCTAAATCTACCCTCTTTCAGTTTAAAACCATTACCCCTTGTCCTATTGCAACAGGGCCTGCTAAAAAGTTTGCCCCCATCTTTCTTATAAGCCCCCTTCAGGTACTGAAAGGCCGCAACAAGGTCTCCCCAGAACCTTCTCTTCTCCAGGCTGAAAAACCCCAACTCTCTCAGCCTTTCTTCATAGGAGAGGTGCTCCAGTCCTCTGATGATTTTTGTGGCCCTCCTCCGGACCCGCTCCAACAGGTCCAAGTCTTTCTTTTTTCTGTGTTGAGATGAAGTCGGTCCAAAAGGTAGAGCAGAGCTCCACACTTGGACTGTAAAATTCTGCTCTAAGGAAAGACATCTATCCAGCCTCGCTCTGACCATAGTTCGGTTCTAAGCAAAGCTTAAACTTACAAGTAAAATAATGCTCTGCAATCAGTCTCAATCACAGTGATTTTTCAGTCAGATTTCTTAAAATGAAATATTGCATGATTTCACAGATAGTATATATATGCGTATGCACTGATTATAAAAACTGTATGTACGCACACCCGTCAAATACATCCATAAGCATCTAAGTTCTACTGGCTAGAACCAAGAACTAGCAATGTGCTTTTTCCCTACACTTCCCCTACACTTTGTCTCAGCTTTCCAGGCTCTTCAGCATAAATGAAATTTAGTGCTCTATTTTCCAGAAATGTTGAGCCGGTATATAGTGAAACTTGAAGATATAAATTTTATGTCTTATTTGTACAAAAATTAGGCTCTCTCCAGGTTTTCAGGATGTCTTCTGACACACTATAAATGTATTTTGAGCACTAGAAAGACTCTGAAAAGTGGATTCCTCGAGGGCCATTTAAGAACTACGAAATCATCTGTAACAAAGGGATTTAAAGATTCTTTAGTGTAAAACAGATCATATCTCAAAAGACAGCCTACTATGTGACTATTAAACTGAAGGCTTCACTCACTTTCAAGATTAATTTGCCATGTGGTCTTCAAGCGTCATCATTGCAGATGTCAATTTTTTTTATGACTGTCAAGTAGCACCATTTTCAAGATACAGGCACGAACACCACGATTCCCCTATCAAAATCATGGGGCTTCACAATGTGTCACAGTAAGATATATACAAATGAATTGCCAATAGCTAAATCAGCCATCCGCAAACAAAGCCACCAGCTGAGGAACAGCACGTGATGTCCTAATAGGTCTATTAGATCTACCTTCGCTGTGAATGTTACTACCGGAAGAAATGCAAAGAGCGAAATCTGTGGAAAAGTCCTTCATTTTCAGAAAGAGCAGAGCAGGTCCTCCCAATGATGGCCCAGATCTTGGGGGCCACGTTGTGCTCCATATGAAGTGCTTAGAGGAGACACCAGGAGAAGATGAAAAAAAGGAAATATTATCTCAGCAGGTGTGCAAAGGGCAACAGGGCTGGAAAAGAAGGAACTAAAGAGCAACTCTCTAGCTGTAGATGAAGTGGAGGAATAGAGCTGCTAAGAGGTTTCGATACGCAAGACCATTTACCCAAAAACTGTCCTTGAATTCAATAAGCTGAACTCTAGCAAACCTTGGTCATAGCTGTCTGTCAAGTGCGATAGATGGCTTAACATCTGACAGATACAGACTAAAACACCATTTCTGCCAACATCTCTGGACTTGCACCATCCTGAATCAATGATGTGCATGAAAATCTTTGCATGTAAAGCTTCACATACCTCTCCGAGAAGCTAAGCCAACTGCCAAGCCCACCGGTATGACTTTCTGCTTTAACGAGTCTATTTTGGTTACTAGGTACCTCTTTGAACCGCCACCTTTTGAAATAAGCAGTTCTGTGACTTCAAACCTGAACCTTTTGAAAGTTTGCCAGGCTTGAACCTTTCGCTCCCATGTCATCTCATGCATCTAATGTATGCCATGTAATCTCAACAAAGTGTGCAGGTGTAATCTGCAAATCTCTCCTCTCTTTCAAAGAAGTACACAAAGAAGCTTAATTAATTCATGTTTGAAAAGTTCTAGGATACTTATATAAAAGTATTATGTGGCTGCCCCATAAGGAATTATTAAAGTTGAGATGAGGGGACATGGAAGGATAGAAATATGATATTGCTTATGTCAGCAACATTTATATCATTACAGATACAAACATTCCTAAATCCTCACTGATTTAAGCATTTCTTGGTGCACGTGTTTGCCTTCAGAGCCCTATTAAAAAGCAAATAAAACTGTTAAAATCTTTATTAAAGTAGTTAAAAATCATGTTTCGTCTTGAGAACTTCAAAAACATTGTCCAAAGCAAGCGAGAACAGATGATTCTAAGCTCCTTAAAAACAAGAACACCATCTGCAGTTTCCGGCTACGGTAGACTCAAACATACCACAACAATATACATGATCATTCTTGACCACATTGCTCACCGAGTTTTTGGTAAATTCAAACATGATTTTTCAAGAGGTACAACTTGAAGAAAATACTGGCTTTTTTATGTGGCCAAAATACATCCCAAAATACTTTTAAGTGCCTGTCCTTTCTTGCTTTGCTTTTTTAACAACAATTTCACCTATTCATAATCGTACACCCTAGATTGGGGGAACTGAACTTAAAATCTGTCTTTTATTTATATATTTGTTAGTTTTCTGCTTTTCATTAAGTGGAAATATTTAAACCAAGATTGCTTTTCCTTTCTTACAGAGGAGCTTACTAAATTTACAGTGTTTGTGTGTCAAACCTTGCTGGAGAAGAGAGACTGCAGTCTTTCTATTTAAAATAAAGTTATTCCCATTAGAAGGAGGGGGAGGGAAAAGCTCTGTTCCTTTCTTCCCCCTTTTTCCAGTTTTAACACCATGACAATACTATTTAAAGTCAGTCGTTGTAAATGCGTCCTTTAAAAAGCCTGCATTTGGAGCATACACTGATTAAGCAAAATCCCTTTGATTTCTCTGAACTTTCCTAAGCCGTATTTTATCCCAAACGAGCCCTAGGAAAAGGACCTACACACCATATAGACATAGGGTTCCCAAGCCACTAGCTCTGCCAACTAACTACCTTGTAAAAATTACAGCAAATTATTAATCTTCTGCTTTTTGAGAGCTTAATTATCTTTCTCTTTCATGCTTTGTTTGTTAGACTTTGAATTTCCGGCCTTTCTTTCTACTCTACCCCAAGAAATAATCAGTTGACTTCAAAATGCCAAGTTCTCCAGTGTGCTTACCCAGAGGATAATATAAATGCCTACTGTGGAAGAAACAGACTTTCTGTATTTGGGACTCTGACATTTTCTGCAACATTCCCACAATAGTATTTCAATACACACTTACCATGCATCTTGCGCATCTTCATTTAGACCCACATTTTTTATTTTACCTTTCTCATCACAACACGCTCATTTTCTTCTAATACCACCACACAAGCAAACAACGTAATGAAAAAGTCTTTCAGCAATGTCTTATTCTGATGCATTAAACAGTTACAATCACTAAATACCTAGAGTAAATTAGAGCTCTCTCTTCCATATATGCATACACTTTTATTTAAGTGTTGCCACTCAAGGAAACAGAAAAGACTACATTGAAAAAAAAGAAACTGTTATAGCCAGACAGGGGTTTTCATGGTGCTATTCTTTTCCCAGCATCCCACTGCATTTTTAACTAATTCCATATGCTTTAGTGCCAGGAGACCTAGCAGCTCCCCAGCAAAAGCAATCTATGCTGCCCTGCCACTTTAAGCATGAGGAGCACCATCGCTATCGAGGCTTGTCATCTTGCCTATTAGCTTGATGTCTTTATTCACAAGCCATCTGCACCACTGAGAGATACAGAGGCAGCTAATGTCAATATGAACAAATGCCTCTTCTTTTACAAGAAATGTCAAACATAGGACAGTGCAAGAATGACCCCAGGAATACCAACAGATGTTAGCTACAAGGCTTTAAAACAACAACAACAAAAAAAAAAATCAATCTTTCCTACTGGGACTAATTAAGATGAAATGAAGAGCAAAAGTAAGAAAAAAATCATGTCACATTATCAGGAACTTCATAAATACTTCCTAAGCTCGTTATTGGCATATTGCCCTGAGTTCTTTGAAAAACTGCGAAGAAGTGGTATAGTAGCTGGCACAGTATTTTGCACTGTCCTGCTCTGAATTTCACAATGGATTGTGCCAAGAAAAAGTATATACAGCTCTTGGCACAGTACTGTTTCAGGTAGAAATGAAGCACAGCAGCAGCATTCACACTGTAAGTGTGTATGCTAAAAAGAACTGCTAACCTGAAGAAAAATCCAGACATGTTGCAGTACTTGGGCAATCAGGGATGCCCAAAGCCACATTCCGGATTTCCCTGTAACAAAAAGAAGCTAACGATCGAGAGCCCCTCTACCTACTACATAGATTAATCACTAGAGTACAACATATAATATGGTAAATTTTGTGCCCATGTTCACAGGCTGACAATTAGCATTACTCCTAATTTGGCCAAGAACACAGGGACAAACTCTTCTTCATTACAAGGGAAACTGTCCTACTCGTTATTATATATTGTAAAGATGACCGAGGTGAGAGGAGGTACATTAAAAGCATCTACTTGGGATTAAACTGCATGAAACTTGAAGCTGTCTTCCACAGCAGCAGCTCAGCTGGAACTCGTATCTGTGGTTAGAGGGAACCCAAGGAGTTCAGCCCTGCTACTGGAGCACTATGCTGTCCCTCAAGCTGCAATACGATGAAAATGCCAACTCATTTTCAGTTCACGTTCTCTTTTGGGAAAGAAGGATACGGTTGTGAAGAATAGCTGAGACCCCCTGTGGCAATGCAGCAGTGGCAAGACAGATCCAGCTGTATCTTCGAGGTTGCTGACTATGCACACAGACTTTGTCAAAAACTGTGGCTCTGTGCGTACTAGAAAGCATTTACAGATATACTAGAACAGCTCGACGCTCTACACACAAGTCCACTCCATGCAGCTATGTCAGCTCAAAGAATTATCCTGCTTGCATAGTTTCAGATAGCCCTCAATGAAACAGGCTTTTTTTAAGGAGCAGGGGTGTACATGAAGTTTATTGCGCACTTAGCTACACTAGTGAGAATGATTCTTCTCCCTCGTCCCACTCTTGGTATTGCCAGTAAATATGTCAAATGAAAACAAGAAATACCCCTGCAGAATTCATTCATTTGGCAATGCAGCAGCCATCCTCTACAAGGCTCAATACAGGCCTGGAGAGAAATATCACCGTATAAGTTCTATGCACAACATGGACAGTCTTTTATGCCCTATACTATATAGACATATAGACTATATAGACATATATACTATATGTGTGTGTATATATATATATATATATAGTATATATATAGTATTTATGCCCCATACTGTATAGACATAGGTTTGCATTTTAACTCTATTACAGCTGCATCTTGCATTTTCTCTGGATGATGATGTCCATTCTATTGCAGGTGCTCTTCCACAGGAATGTCTGATCACTCTTGGAATAATACATCTTAATTACAACTATTTCACAACATCCTGTCACACTGTAAGCGCACATCGTACGAGTTAAGGAAACAGACATTCTTGCAACTCTTTACGGAAACCAACATTAAGCTTTCATTAGTGTTACTGATAACAACAGAAACACACTTGAGTGTATTATGAAATGTAACAGATGCACACCTGTACCTCCCTAGTGCTAAGAATCATTAGGGTAATTCTAAATTCAGCTAGAGAGCCTCAGGCACCGAACTGTATGAGATAAATGACACAAATTGCTAATGCAATCACATTCAAAAATGCAAAGGTTTTCAAAGCTCATTGAAGGACGTGGGTCAGTTTGGAATATTCCAGCATGATACTGGTTTTCTGCATCTGGATTAGCAGGTTATCCCTAAAATTAACATGCCCTTCCTCAAACTCGTTTGGATAGCAAAATTCTATGCGTTGTCCTTGCTGAATAGCTTTCGTTTCCCACCATGGTTGCACAGCGGGTTAAAAAGTCAGTCTCTTCTTGTATCTGACAAGCAATTTATACCAGGCTTACTTTCTGATTTACTGATCAACCTATGGGAAAGGATATACAGTGACAAGAATTTGAAAAACTGATAGTAAAGTTTGAAACAAACACAGCTAGGCAAACTGTTTACAAGATAAGTTGTCACAATTTATCAAAGTCTATCATTTGTGTGGGAATACAGTAAGAGACAGTATTTGAAATTGCTATTAAAATCTTTATGCTACGAGCGATTCGTGTGTTTGTGGAATTTTTTAACAAAAACAGAAAATAAAAATCAAACAGACTTGGACTTCAAAGTCTGGATTGTTCAAGTGAGGGATTTTAGTTCACTCCCTCTGAAGCTTTTAAAGTTTATTCTTACCTATATTCTCCCTATTTGCCACTCTGTGACCATGCACATAGAGGAGCTTTGCCATCTCCAGTCACTGGTCCACCGAAGTGTGTCTGTTTCCTCTATTAATTCTATGTTGGGAAAACCACTCTGAAAATGACCTTTCACCTAGCCAATAAAGATTCAGAAAGTGTAAATGATAGCATATGGCAGCCGATTTGCTCAAGGGAGCATGGCATTTACCATACCCAAAGCTGGCTCTGACAGCTTAAACAGTGGCAAAGGACAAAAGTAAGTCTTAGAACCACATAAATGAGAATTTATGAAATGAAGAATTAAGAAATGAAATTTATTCAGAATTACTCCCCTTAAAGAGGTGAAAATACAGATTAAAGAAGTTCAACTAAATGCAAAAGCCTGATGTCAGAGCACAATAACTTAACCTATACTGGCTTGACCGTCCTACGTCAGATTTCTGTACTCCACATTTTCATCCGTAAAATGGAAAGAAGCCATTCTTCTCCAAGGTACGTAAGGCTCAGAAAAAAAAAAAATCACCACGTAAAAGAAAATTGACCTATTACAGTTCAACTGAGGAAGATACTCTGCATACGCTAAAACAAAAGCTGAAGAAAGCAAGATTATAAATGGCTAAAAATAGTACCAAACACTAATTAAAACAGTATAACAGCAATAACATTTGCACAGAAGAAACTTCATTTGGGGAGAGGGGGAATCCTATTCTCTGGTTTCGCTTTTCATTTTGTTCCGAATATTAACCATGTGCAGAGGGAATTCCATAAGGACCTCAGGGCTAAGGTTCCCTTCTCTGACTCTATAGTACTACAAAGATATTTTACATCATTTCTATAATGAAATGAAAAGATCTGTTTATCTGAAAGATGATACCTTAGCAATCCCCTTGCTAATTCTGTCTTGGGTGATATTGCAAGGTAGAGCACGTCAGGATCCTTAAGCCGGGGATTTGAACCTAGGACCTAAGAGGTGAAAGTACTCTAGAAGATATAAAATACCTCACTAGATCATCACCACCTAATAAAAACAAATGAGGATTTTTATAAACTATTTTAACTTCCAAGATTGTCTTGCCCTAAATGGAGCAGTACTGATGAGAATGAGATGGATGATATGCACCAGAACAGGAAGACGCTATACTAAAGCATCAACTCTATCAAGCCTTATCTGTATTGAAGCAACGAATATTCCTCTCTTGCCATGAAACACGGTGTGTGGTATTTTATCTAGTCTATACACACACACGCTGGATCTACAGTCTCCTGTAGCATATCAGAAAGCGTAAACCAGTGGCGATAATATGATGTGTTGTGCATTTTACCAGCCCAACTTGGCAGTGCTATAATTCTTCAATAACTATGGAACATCTGCAGTTTTTTGATACTTGCTATGTTTCATTCCCATGATGCTCTCGGTGTCTGTTCAGAGTACAGAAAGGTCAACCAGCCCATCTGGAATCCTCCCCATTCATCCATTCTTGCGTGCCGCCTCTCTTGCAAAAGGAGTTTCTGCAGAATTTGTCACTTCCACCTGTTCTGACAGGTTCTCCCTGCCTGACCTGGAGATGGCCCTTGGGGACATTAATCATATAACAGTCTGAGCTGTGAAAGAAACAAGGCTTGGCTGGATACTGTTACAGTCTCTGTCACCTACTAATCATGTCCTGTGACACAGAGGGGCTTAATCAGATGGTCAGGTTTCTCATTAATCATTGTGGCCTCACAATGAAACTCTTCTCAGGGAGATTAAAGTTTAGATGATCTTCTGCACCTCTGTTCCTATTCAAGTGCCTAAATTTAGCTCAACACCAAAGTACGGTTTAAGCTCCAACTCTCATTTCCTAAAATCCAAGGGTTCATTTTAAGTTTCTTACTGTGATTGAGTGTATAAACATTTCCAATGAGAAAAAAATACAGATATAGGGACAGATAGATAAAGAAATACATTTACTGATACAAAGTATATTACAAACATTCTCAGGATGCATATAGAAATTAAGATATATAAAGATAACTGAGCCACTATACCAACATTAAGCATCATTTATTTGTACGTAGTCAACATGAAATTAAGGGAGCCAACTGAAAAAAAAAACCCAAACATTCTAACAGACATTTGCTACAAGAAANTAAACGTTTCCAATGAGAAAAAAATACAGATATAGGGACAGATAGATAAAGAAATACATTTACTGATACAAAGTATATTACAAACATTCTCAGGATGCATATAGAAATTAAGATATATAAAGATAACTGAGCCACTATACCAACATTAAGCATCATTTATCTGTACGTAGTCAACATGAAATTAAGGGAGCCAACTGAAAAAAAAAACCCAAACATTCTAACAGACATTTGCTACAAGAAACTTTTGTCCTCCTATTCTAGTCGATGTGAAATCTTCCACTACAGCCAAATGAACTAACTTGAGGAGGTAAAGAATAATTAAAGGCAATAATCAAGTGATTCTAGAACAAGAAATAGCTATATCAAAATCAAAACACCAAATTAATTTGGTTATGCACTTTAACCCTTATCTTGTTTCTAATTTTCTAAGTTTCAAAAGGCAAACTAGCTCTAACATAGATTCTGCTGCGTCCTGGCGAGTTGGCTTTGCACTTCCTCCCTGTGTTTACTTTCTCTGCACCATACGATTACAGGAAACATGTATAATTTTGCCTTCTAAATCATGAAACAGACATACTTCATCAACATCTAAACCATCTCTCGTGTTGGCTGGGGCTGGAGGGGGGTGTCAGTGGGAGAAGATAGACAGGATGGAGAAAGGAAGCTCTAGCCACCATATGATTAACATGGTCTCCTACCTGCCTGAACTTGACCTGACAGCTTATTGCAACAAAGTCAGCAAAGAAACACTCAGTTCAAGAGTTACTTAAAGGCATGTGCTTACCAGGTTCCCCAACAATACACCTCATCTGAAAGCTACCACAAAAGACCTACAACGCCGTCTGACTTAACTTCACAATGAGGAGCTGAGGCCTGGGTTTTTCTGTTGTGTTTGTTTCTATTCAGTGATCCTCCATTGCTAGCCTAGAAATGACAGTAGGTGGAAACGCTATCTTTCATTACACAAAGTATAAATAGTGTAATCTATCAGCACTGTCAATCAAGATGATTGATTACAGGCTGTCATAGAGAAGAGTGACATATTAGAAAAGTTTTGTTAACAATGCCTATTGCTAGTCAGCCTGCCACAGAAGCTGGTGATTAATGTGTTGTCAGCCTGTAATCCCACACCCCTGGCTAATGAGGCAGGAATTTATCATCTTTACAGAGTGGCAGATGTCAGAAGGAAAGGAATCCAAGTGCTGGAAACAATATACTTTTTCTTACCACGCCTGACAAGTCTGACAGGCCTAAAAAACCACAAAGAAGCTTTGTGTAAGCACAAACTTAAAACGAGGAACTTTCCTTTGGCATCTTTGCTTTAAATAGTGCTGCAAATCAGCCTCTATCCCTCAAAAAGGGCACAATAAAAAGCTCTATGAACTCTGAATGCATCCTTGACAACTAGGAAATCTCAGGAAAGGTTTCCATGGCAGGCAAACAGACAGCTTTCCTAGCAAGAAGCAGCAGGTAACTTTTAACTTTACCTGTGAACTTGTGAACTCCTGCAGGACAAAAAATCCTTCTGATCAGCGTGCAGAATGCACCCTACTTCAACGCTTTAGCAATGAAGGTCTTAAGAAACAGCTCTCCAGAAAGTCCATACTAGTTTTGCGTTACAGATTCATGTTGGGACAGACGAACACAAGACAGACGATTGTGAAGATTCTGGAAGCTGTTCCTGAAGAAAAATAAAATGTGACACAAGCATCTGCAGCTAGCAGTACTAGAGGCAGCTCTAGTACTTTGTACTCAAAACAGTTTTACATCTGGCTGAAATACGCCCAGATTTGATAACTCTTCCTTTAAGAGTATTTGAAAAATATTTGAAAGACTCTCTTCGAGTACTTGAAAGCCGCACAGACGTGGTATGCCTTTGATTGATCTATGTTACAGGAAAGTCTCAATAGAACATTGGTGATCTGCTTAAGTTTCCTTTTCCAGAATTAGAGTGTTCAAAATCCAGATTTAAAGCAATGATTTCTCCTTTGCCTTCAAGGTTACTCTTTAAGGAAGGTTAACTCTTGCCTTCACTGCAGTAAAGACTGTAAATTATCCTAAATAAGGGAAATGTAGGGGGAAATTCTCTGTTTAGTTAAATGAATTTAAAAAAAAAAAATAATCAATGTCAGCAAATCTCAGGCAGCTTACACTACTATTGGCTGGCACTGTCAAAAATCAACAGCTTTTCAATTAGATGTATTAAGAAGTTAAACCTTCTGGTTCCGAAATTTCCAATATGCTGCAAAAGGGCTGTATTTTGCAAAAGATTATGTGCGGCTTAGGCTCCTGTCAGTCAGTGAGAAAAGGGGGCAAATCATCTGTCTTAAATTTTGACTAATGTAATCCTTTTTCAAACACAGATACCTCCACTAATGCAGAAAAATGCAACACACCAAAAAAAAAAATCATAGAGCGAGACAGCAATCAGGGAATAAAGACACTGCTTTCTGTCAACAGCACCCTTGGGCTAAAAACACAGCAAAACATTGAGAAATTTAATCTCCAAAAGGCAGCATTCTGGAGTTAAGACTTATTTAAGGTTTATGAGAGACTGGAACTTCCCACACTAGTCAGTGAAAGAGAGGTTTACTGGCCTATAATCTGTGCACCCAGGAGGAGACCAAATCAAAACAAATAGCAATGCCATGAAAACCAGACCCTTCCTTGCCAACAATGGGATACAGTGACAACTTATGACCTCGGTGGAAGGCAAAATGTCCCTGACAGCTACCCCAGTGTCAACAACAGAGCAGCATTTTCTCTTCCTTTCAAAACAAAGTTCTCTCCAGAGAATGTATACACAAGCGGTGGTTGGAACTGCCAAACAAGTAAAGTTGCATGTGATCTGACCTGTAAATGAGGACACAAAAACTGTCTTTGAGCCCATACAGTTTTGCATGCTTCAATACGTACTAGTTAGCCATTTCAACTGCTGATAAACAGGAACAGCAACATACATTTTCTCCCCTTTCAAAAGGAAAGCAAAAGGTAGGTCCTATGTCACAGTTAAGCACAGGTTTGCAGATGAATAACTCATTAACTAATAATGGGACTATGACGGTGAGTTTTAACTTTGCTTTGGGGGAGGGTAAGGTCGACGTGAATTTATGTTCCCTCTTCTGCTTTGAAAAATCCTGACAGATTCAGTGCAGACATTTCAGACCATATTAGTATAAGACAGTACAGATGCCTCAGCCATCTCCTGACTGGTCCAGCTCTGCTTCCCTCCTCAAACTAGTAACAACAAGCTTCATCTGACTTTCACGTTGCAGCCCCTTCCCAACCTCCCTAGTTAATGGGAAAATATATCTCCTGAATCTGCATAATTCAAAATGTAATTAAACTTTCCAGTTCTAGCTGGAAAGCCTATTTCTTCCAAGGATTAGATCAGACTCATTACTTTGGTATGTACTGACCTTTAATCCCCTTGGCAGCCTCTTGTCAAACTGTGACACTGCACAGACTTCTTTGGAAAGAACCCACTGTTCATTGCCCCACGGTTTTGGACTCTACTCTTTTGAACCAGGCTGATACAAAGAATTCTTCCTGAATTCCACAACAACCATAAAATTTCACTAATTCACCTCAGTTTCTATCTTCAAAAGTCTTCATTCAGCCAACTAGGAATTTAGGATAAGGGTAACTTTTGAAGACATCGACAGAACTATTCACGATATGCCACGGTAACGTCCTGGACGAGGGCCCTAATAATGCTTCAGGGGATTCAGCCAAAAGCCTCTAATTGTCAGCAATCTTGTTCACAAATTTATACGCATTTGTAAAAAAATACAAATTGGATTAGCTCTAAGCCTACATGTAAAATTCAGATTCTCCCATGGTCAACATATTAAATGTTAAATTCATTGGGAAAGGAATTGCTGCTTGTATTTCATGTTTATACAGCTCCTAGCACACAAAGAAATCTGGAGAGTGACGATAACATCAATTCATTCAAAAATAGTATTTATTGATGCTACAACTGTAGGTGCCTCCTCACATTGAGGATATGCCCTTTTAAAAGTAAAACTACATACACTGCTTTTTGCTGCATCTGGATGACACGGCTGTTAGGGAATTTCTTTCCACTCTTTTAGCCAATACCTGCACAAGTTAAATTATTTTAATTTTATTAGCAGTTAGTTCTGATAGCACCTATCACAACCCTGACATCCAAGCAATTTCAATCAATTGCAAAAACATTTCTCTGTGTTGCTGTGTCTTAATACTGTCTCGAACGTAGACCAATCAAAGACATTAAAACATGTTTATGAGCTTGCTTTATGGAGTTTGAACCAATAAATCATCATTCTCCACAGAACTGCAGCTGAGATCTTTCTTGCATTGAATTATATAAACTTTTTGAAAGTGGGAGCATAATGTCTTTTTCTGAAGCTATGTTATTATTTTGGTCAAAGACTGTTTACATTAAACAAATCCAATTTACCAAACTTTGACATGTTTGCACAACTGCACATAATTTATATTGGAAACATGACTTTTAAATGAACTTTCTGTAGTCTAAGCTCTCTGGTTTCTAGCCTGCAGTTCTAGATTCTTATACTGCACCAAAATCTTGTCGCTTGTGTAAATCATATTCTCTAAGAGGTTTCCAATAAAGTAAATAATGGCTGTAATTTCAAATTATTCGTTAATAACCTTCAAACAGGCTACATCTATCAAAGACTGATTTGACTTTCTTGCCAGGTGCAGCATTTTGTCAAGAAAATAGCAATCTCCAAATTAAGATTAGGGAAAGCAATTCCTTAATGCTGCTATTCCCCCGTTAAGATTATTTTAGTAGGTCTGACAAATGCAATTTAAATTAGGATTTCATCATCCTAAAGCATCAGAGACTGATTGTAAAATAACCCTTAATAAATCCATACCGTCTCCTATAAGCTGATATACTTACGGCACATTGCAATCGTATCTGTACTGTCAAATATACCAGGCTGGGGTTGGGTTTTTTTCATTCTAAAAGACCACACCTGTCTAGTAATTATGAAACCAATCTATGCCATACTTCTCTCGAGCTTCAACACATTACCTGCCAAGCATTCCCAGGTTTCACTGATTTTGCTGGGAACCAACAATGCCTAGTGCTTGGACAACTTTATGCATAAGATATCAAGTAAAATTTAACATTGCTCTTAAAATCTTGAGTTCTCAGAGGACTGCACAGTCCACACTTTCGAGGATAAATGTGGAAAGAAAGAAACCCTTGGAGCATCTGGAAGAACAGAGTAAGATGGAAGAACAATTTTTTCTATAAGAAATATCCATCATTTCTTTAACTTCTGCCATGAAGCCACTCCTACTGAAATTAGTCCTTTTCCACGTTCACATGGCTTTTCTCAAACCGTGTGCTCTACTTGCAACCTTGGTAGAGCACAACATTAGTCACAATTACCCCTCCACAGGTAGGAGAATATTCTGATTTACTAAGGTCTGCATTTGTACAGATACTGAGACACAGGCCAGCCAAGATTTCTACTAATTCCTCAGGCAGATAGAAACACAACTCCCACTGACTTGGAATGGGTATTGAGAAACCAGAGCTGGATTTCTAAGCTTATCAAGATACCTCTTAAAATCTGCCTCAACACCCCTGTAAATCCAGGCCTAACCATTGCAATGAAAGGCAATCCCTGCTGCATTAGACGCAAGATCAGTATTTCACCACTGCTCGGCGTTGCACTTCTCTCTTCAATACACAGTGTGAGCTGAGAGAAAGTACGCTCCCGACTGATTTAAAAGTCTAAACCCACCTATGTTTCCAACAGTATATCGACTGCCCTGTAGATTGTGATGTGCTAAAACTGGATATGAATCTTAAAGTCAAATGTGCTTTTTGAGACCTACCTGGCTTTTAAGGGAGAACAGAAGAAATTACGACTTCTGGGGGAACTTTAGCAATTTCTTTCCTTTTTTTAAAATCCCTCCAGATTTCTCCAAAAGCTTATTCAACTCTTGCTTTGTTACAATTTGTAATCTTATCACTGTAATGTGACAAAAATTTAGTAAGAATGATCCTTTCTCTTATTTGTACCCGATTTTGTAGGTGCATTTCACATCACTGTCCTTCAGTATTAGTGAAAAATTAATTCAGAGGTAGCTGATTCACATTTATAGACAAAACATCAAATTGCAGGAAAGCCGCTATTATTTTTCCTTTCGTAAAATTTATAGCAAAACCACGAAGCCCTAGCATAAGAAAGGGCAGTTACTCATAAAGCGAATACTTAATACTAGCCACTTAAAACAATGTGTAGGAAAAGCAATCTTATTCCAAGAAACAGTCGCATTCCCGCTTTTCTGAAACCATGAATGCTGTTTGAGGATGCTTAAGCCAAATTTACAAGCAGCTGAAACAATAAATGCAACCTAAGATTACTAAAATGTTAATCCCACATTTAGGCTAAGCAAACAGTCTATCAGCACACTACCCTTGGGGTCACACCAACACAAGAAGCTCTGTAACTCAGCTCACATCTCTCCTCAGAAGTTAATTGTTGCGTGCCATAGCTTCATCGGTTCTTCGTGCCATTTGAGTGGCCATTCCAGCATAAAGGAAATCTTGAGGTCCTCTGCATGAGGTGTCAATTAAAAACTCCACCGGCTTTGTAAAGCACAGGAACATGTAACAAAAAATTACAATTTCCTGAAATTGATACGGTTATAAAATAACTGTTTCAAAGGGTATGTTAAAAACAGTTTAATTTCAGAACTGACCAGTATCTGACAATGCCTAATGATTTCAACAATACTGAAATATTTCACGTGTACATGTATATTTTGTGTGTCAAATTTGCTTTCGAAAAAGCTTTACCCCACTGCCCATTTTGCACCAAACCGTGTGAGAATTTTTCAATTTTTATCAAAACAGTTCCAAATTTCAAATTATTAGTTCAGAAACAAGTGAACACGCATTCAAGGGAGGCAAGTCAAACACACACTTTTTCATCCCAGTTTGTAAAGTCTAGCAGGCCTGGATATAAAGAACCCTTGGAAAAGAGCCACCAAGAGAAGGGCCAAGAGGGAAAGTCCCTGAAATACTGTAGTCAAAAGGGATAATAAACATAGCATTTATTTTATGTGGCTGAAGTCCAACAGAGGAAACATGCAAAATAAATACAGATTATACTAAACACACCTTCCTAAAAAAACCCCAAATGGAACGCACTAGAAACGTAGCATAAAGCTCACGTAAAAAATATCAAAGATTAATTCATTAAGAAAAGTAATCTGATTGATTTTTAGATAACAACTAAATATTTGCCAAGAGCCTGGAATGAGGAAGAGAAAAAAATGCAAGAGGAACCATTTTTGCTACTTTGATTGTATAATGTTGGTCGCTATTAGATCCACTTTGCAGGTCCTAAATATTATTCCATAAAGATATGACCCAGTCAGACGCAACTGTCTACCTAACCTTACTCTGAGTTAATTTTTATTCTATCTCTCTGAGGTCTTCGTTTTACAGACCGTTCCTTTACAATGCTATACCTTTCTAAGAATTGTCTTATTCTAGGTTTACTTAGAAAGCGGCTATATTCTTTCAGTCCCAGTGAGTTGGTTTAGGTTAAAAGAAGCAGGAGAAATAATTTCCTCGTTTTTTTTCCTGGGGGAACACGCACGCTATTTTTCTGTATTGTATACTATATCTGAGCACAGATATTGCCACAGTTTGCATCCTTCTACATCATTAAACTCCATTCCCCTGCTTAAGCCCCTTTAAGCTTTCTAAATCTGAGGGCTATGGTGCCATACCAAGTTTTGATAGGTAGAACGTCAAGTTGTAAGCGCGGAGGTTTAGAAAGCTCTAGCTGCTGCTTCTCAGATAAAATCAGAGCTTGGCTGCACACATACGCATCCTTTGCTACATCTATGGGAAGCTGGAACAAACAGGACCAACCTGGAATCGAGATCAACATGCATCTCTTCCCAAGAAGAAGGTCACTGTGCTTAGGCAAATGAGCTCTGAACTCAGGCAGGAAATTGTACTGCTATTTCTGCTCCCCAAATAAAGTCAGTGGAACAACCATTCTGCTCTACTAGTGTCTTTAAACCAGCTTAGTTTAGAACAAAGCACAGCAGAGGAGGTGCGGATGCAGAGAGGAACCACTTGCTGCCAGGTAGCAAAAATGACTGCTTCTCAGCTACGACCAGCACGCACATCTTCGCCCTCTGCTCCAAGGCGTTTAAACACAAGACACTCAAGCGCTAGCATCAGTCTCAGATAAGTCTCCTGCTGTCCTATGAAAACTCATGCATGCAATCAGACAAGCTTATCCAGAACAGTAGGGACCAACAGAGGCATGTAAACAGGCACTGCTGAGAGGCGGTGTTTATGGCAGAATCCCAGTTGGCAAGACCCACCTCTCAGGAACAACTCAGAGGCTAAACTCACATGGTCAAAGATTAAAAAAAACAAAGCCCAAATTAAGCCCAAATCAAAACTGCAATGTAGGCACAGAGAAAATTGTCCCAGTTATAGATAAAGCAACTAGAAGTACTGTGATTGTACCTTACAAAGTGAAAGCTGACTCTTGAGATTAATATCTTGAGCACCATAAAGGTGGCATGCATCTTCAGGACATAACAGATCTGAACAGCCATGTAGATTCCAGGTGTCCTGTCAAAGTGGATTTCCCACAGAAGTTGAGGCTTCCACTTGAAAACCTGCTACTCGGCACTACTCTCGCCTTGCCCTTTCAGCCAGAGGACATTATTTTTTGAACTGGGAATATACATAGATATAGATAGATAGATAGATAGATAGATAGCATTTTTTCTCCTTTAAGCTTTAAATCTCTAACTAGCATTAGAGATTTAAGAAATAAAGAAACTACTGTATAAATTGTATCAGTTAAGGTAAATGGTCAAAGAGAGAATTTGCTGTTAAGAGTTTATTTCCTTCCCATGCTACTCACTTCATAAATCGTGGGACTTGTCAGCCATCTCCTGAGAAAGTTTTAGGCTGTTCTGACTTGGGAATCTCTAAAGAAGACTGTAGGCATTTCAACAATAACACAACACTCTAAGTCACTGAAATGGGAGGAAGAAGTTTAAAAGAATACTTGTGTATTCCACAGGAATGTGGCTGCTGTTTCAAGACAGAAATATTCATTACTGTTTGTAGTCCACATTTCAACCTGTAAGGCATCAACACTCAAAGGTATTTGTTCTTTGTGAAGTACAGACCCAAAGAAACAGACGTGCATTTAGAAGTCAAAACTACTGCTACTTGGAAAACTACGATTCAGTGGCATTGATAGCCCTCAGGTTTGTTGAACTAATCAGAACAAGATCATTTAATGGTGCATTAGATGTAGACCTTGCTATTATACAGCAAGTTACCATCTACCTTGTCGGAATAAAAATTTAAAAATCACACAAAAGAGACGTCCGCAAAAATAATTCATTGGAAGCTGATCTACCAAGAAACTAAACCGGGAATGCAATGCAGCTTCCCCTGAATACTATGTGCACAGAGATAGCCGAGATAAAAGCAGAAAAACAGTAGTAGGAGTTGAATTATTCTTAAATTACTGTTTTTTTCTGTAGCATATATCAAACTGAGCTCCATCGCTAAAATTATGAAGTTCTAGTTTT
This sequence comes from Steatornis caripensis, assembly GCA_013398225.1. Taxonomy (NCBI): domain Eukaryota; kingdom Metazoa; phylum Chordata; class Aves; order Caprimulgiformes; family Steatornithidae; genus Steatornis; species Steatornis caripensis. Next base: position 125,333 of record VZSC01000534.1, read on the forward strand.
GTTTACTGCATTCAAAAGATGGACACGTCCCCGCTTTGTCTGACAAAGGGAGAAAAAATCCTAATCAGCCTGCAGATTTTATCTCCTGCTACACACTGCAATTTTGCTTAGCATAAAGTTAATATGAAACATACATTAGCATTCTATTTGTGGTTAAAAAGATGCACTTAACAATTCGACTTTTCATATTCAAAGACTTATAATTTATTCTGTTTCATATGCCTTTTTCTCTGTCCTTAACTGTTAGGTAGCTACCTCATTTAGCTGATGAAAGTCTGGGGAGGCATGCGGTGGTTATTTCTTACCTATGGAATGATTATTTTTTAATGTGATGAGGTGGGAAGTTCATACAAATCTTCTGATAAAACACCTTTTAATGGAACTTCTGCATCTTTCTTGGTAAAAAATACCTTTTACTTCCTATTTTCCCATAAACTTTGAGAAACAGTATAATCTTAATGGTTTCCTGTCTCAACACTAGCATCTTTTATATTATACTCCTTAGTTTACATTTTTAAGTAATATGTATCTGTAAAGGCACGTTTTATTTATATCAGATTTTACATTATTTTTTTACATACCTTCTTCACCATATATATGCATGCTTTTGTGTTTTATAACAGCTAATTCTTCCAGCAATCCTAAAATCACTGGATTTTTCTCTACAGTTGTCTCTGTACAAATACATCATTCAGGTTTTGCATTTATCTTTCAGTAATGTCCTGGGCAGAGATCTGGGGCAGGAAGAGGAAACAGGAGAGATGGTTCAGCTCAAAATTATTTCTTATTGGTACATATAAAGCTTTTGAACTAGAGACATAACTGAAATCCTGACAAGCCTAACTACGAGTTTATTAAATTAGGTATGAAACTTTCAATTCTGTACTAGGTGGGAGCAGCACGTCACTCCAAAAATAGAGATGTCCAACTATCTATCAGGACTTGGTCACTGAGAGTAATTTCCAGCTTGACTAATAGAAGGCTTTTTCTGCAGCCAATTGCTACTCTGCAGTCTGATCTTAATTGGGAAAGTAAATTTAATTATTTCTCTCCTGAGATGGAATTCAGACTACTCACATACCCAGGAATACGAAAGCAGAATATTAACTCTGGAAGTTGACTCCCATCAAACCTCCACATGTTGCCAGTGACCCATCACAGTGACCCACTGCAGCTTACTAAGACCATCACCAGATAAGGCAGACTGCCTATAAGAAACACGGCAGGTTTTACTCAAGTGATTTAGAGCAAGGTTTATGGGAAATGATTTTCTAATATAATCATCCTAGAATGAGTCTTCTGATGAACAACAGTTTTTCAACTCAGGAGTATTATCTCCAGATATCTTTCTTACTTCACAAAGAGACTACAAGGTTTGCCGAGCAAACAAAGCACAAAAGTACTTAAACTATTATTCAACAGTCTCTGGCATAGTTTTAATATTGTTAAATGAACTTAATGTTTAAAATATTTCTCAGGAAATAACCTGGAGAATTTTATGCCTAAAATGTCAATGCAAATAAAAATGTGTCTTGTATAATGCCAAAATGCTAGTTTCTTTTGACATTTAGCAAACCTCACCTATAACCACTAGCAGCAGTAAAAGGACTCAGTCATACAATTGTTTGAAGAACTGGTGCAGCTATTCTAGTACGAATTTCACTATAAGAGAAAAATCACTGAGAAATATACTCTTACAACAAAACCATCTCACAATTAGGTGATTTCTTGAGATCTTCAGTTTTTACAGCAAACACCTTTTTGGGGAAATCTTGATGCACTGTACTATTTTCAGTAGAATTTTTTTCTCACGACCCCCCCTCCCCGCCCCCAACACAACTATCTTACCGCAAAGTCATTCTTATTCAATGAAATTGTTATGCAACCACTCTAAAGGCAAGTTCATTTATCTAAAGGATACAGAATCCAAGATCTAACAACAATACTTTAAACAGTTAATACGATTAATTATTTCATCACCTCTCTCAGAAGTAAAAATAACCTGCAATTACTGGCTTATCAAATACAGATGGATTTCCTGGAAATACAAGGAATTTTGTGCTTAGTTACTTTAACCTAATCATAGCTAGAAAAAGAAAAATTAGGGAAATTCTCTGACAAAAGGTGAATTTGTGGGAGATAAGGTTACTAAAGAAATGTTTAGAAAAAGTGACACACCTGAAGGATTAAAAAGAAACATTAGTGTAATAACGTCATTCCACGTGAAAAATCATGTGTTAGTAACATAAGTGTACATGAAGGCACCTCTTTGCTTTTAATGAAGGGCAGGAGAAGCTTTTATGCTTAAAATCTGAAGATTACAGAGAAACTTTGAATCTTAAGAAGAGGTTGGGCAGAGTTTTGCAAAGTCTTCAGCAGATACAGAGGCATGCAATTATGAGACAATCTTTGAGCTGGAAGTGCTTGATAATACTCTTTCCCGACACTTCACGTCTTCTGGAGAAGTTTTGTAGAAAAGTCAATCACTGTTGCTCACATCAACTGTTCTGAGAATTTCAATTCTTGCCTGTATTTACAAGGGCATAATGCAAATATTTTTAAATAACATATTTTTAAAAATGGAAAATCTCATTACATTCACGAACCCACACAGGATGATGGGATATTAAATGTTTTACCTCTTCATTTGGAATCTATCATCAGACCTGCAGTGGGCAAGGCCCCATTACATCACTCTTCAGTGACCAACATCCATGTTATTGACAGTATTTGTATCTGTTCATTGCTTGAACATTATGCTTTTAACATTTCCAACAGGGAAGCTGAGAACTGAGCTGAAATGGCAGTTACAGCTCTTGAGGTTTTTGTCAATACAGGACACAGTACCCTAGCAGAAGTACATGTGTACATGTACCTACCCGTGTGCACAGAGGAGGGATAAAGTGACATTAGCCATCATGCGTATGAACTGAATATCTAACCCCTCTTTGTAACGCTACCTGTCCAGTACATGTCAAAAAATGTGAATTCATTTAACTGTCTTGAAAGTCCACTAATTTTGACATTCAGAGCCAGCGAGCAATACTTTAACTCCAAAAGAGAATCTAATCTGTAGCGGGTAATATAACCAAAACTAACCAATCTCTTTACGTGCATTAAAAGGCTGTGTTAATATTACATTTGGGGCCATTATAAATGTCTTACATTGCACACATTTAGGATACATCAAAGTTTTATCACAGTCATTATAAAAATGTCGCTTCAAACTATTTTTACACTAATAAGATGGTCTTCAATTGAATAAATTGCAGTTACAGAGTGATTACCACTGTTACAACTTACATTTAGTTCACAGGTTAGTACGGTGATGGATAACGTGCACTGAAAAAAAATTAATGCGTGATTCAACTTTACAGTTTGTCACTAACCAGGTTGATTTAAGTCATAAGTAAGAGTTGAAATGTCAAATCTACTTGGAAGATATAAGGTAATAGATATTCCACTTGCTTCCGAAGGGCACAACCAATAACATACTATTATTTATGCAGATAAGATAGCACATTCTCTTTGCCGACACTGCAACATATTTTGTCTCAAATTAGGCAGTAAATCACTATTGCAGAAGCTATTAACAACCATAAAGACTTTTGAGTTTTACAAGGTATTCATAATGGGCCACTCCATATGATTTATATGAAAAACATGACTCAGTTCTTCAAATGCAACTAATCCGTGGATGCGGGGCTTGCTGTGTGACCTCTTGTTATCTTTGAGATGATATGTAAAACTTAAAGGGTTTTGGCAATCTTTCTTAATATTAGTCAGACAAATGCAGTGATAAAATACAACACTCACAGAGTTTCTATTAAAAACGTGTTCACATTTGATGAATGAGGCTTACACAGAAATGTTACATTTTAAATTGAACTTCAAGAGGTTTCAATGGTACATAGGATTAAATTTACCCAGAAGTACCTTGAAACAGGCATAAGCAGTTATGATCACCAGCTATAGGGACCCACTGATGCAGTTCTTCAAAAGATAGAATTTGTTGTTAACTACACTGGCATCTATGGAATTCCAATTAACAAAAGTCCCCGACTTCCATAAATGTGTGTTAACTTGCTGTATTCCAGCTGTTGAACTGGTTAGGAAACATAACGCTTCTTTAACTGAGTTGTGCTAAGAAGGTTTCAGTGAGGGCTTTCCTTCAGCGCCACTTCTCTGTAATGGAAACATTAGCATTATCTAAAATGTTCTTAACTTCACTCAAGATGATGTACTTTGCTGATCCCACAAGGTAAATAAACTGTTTTACACTTCTAGCTTCCTCCTATCCAGTTAACACTCTGTCTTGTCTTTTCTGTGTTTTTCTTGGGTTTTTTACAATTTTTCTCTATCCTTTCTGCTCAAAGCAACTTACAGGGATGTTATTTAAACAAAAAGGGATACTGGACTTACTGTTCAGATTTTCCCAGTCATCTCCTCTCCACAGCTACAGCCTGTTTTCACTTCTCAAGAGCAGCTGCTGCAGTTCTAGCCTAATCTACTCATTACCTATCAAAGTGCAGATCTAAGGTGACGAAAACCAGCAGATGTCCGCTTTACAAACTAAATTACTATATTTTAGTGTCAGTTGGAAAAGAGAGAGAATTGGAGAAATAAAAATAACTTTTTTTTCCGTCTGGAAGAACCTGGAGGTACGATTGTACCGAACTAACTTTAGAAGTGTTCCGAAAATGAAATCAAGGTAAATAAATTAAAAGTTAACATCCCACACTTGCTACTTTGAGATTTATTTCCTGTAATGACCTTAGAGAAACAAATACAAATGAAAAAGAGAAAAAAAAGTCCAGTTAACAGAATAAAACTCAAAAGGAACTAAGAAAGGAGTCAATTATAAAACTTGTAGTTAGTGGCTCCAGAATTGTCTGCAGGAGGTTCATAGAAAAAAAAAATCAACATATGAAATTAAAAGAGTCTACAGCATTTATATTCTTAGGGTTCCAACAATCACATTAATCAGGGAAACAGTTATTCTTGAAAATACAAGCTCTTCTAACAGAGCCTACATTTCTTCTTCAGCAGGCGGCAAAGGGGAGGCAATCAGGAGGCAAACTAGCCTGAACTGTTGTGACTGCAAAGAAAATAAGTGTTTGGTATTATTGTGTTTTCTCGTTCTATAAAAAGTACTTCGATCATGCGCTTCTGACTTAATCTTTAAGATTATTTCAAATCCTACTTTGAGCAGATAGGAAGATAGAAAGGGAGATCTGAATATCTTTGTTCCAAAGAAAAGAAAAAAACAATTTGTGTGGTGGGAGTGGCTCTAAAATGAGGAACGGCATTCATCAACTCTTATTTCAGACACAGTAATTAGAAGGACTGAAGATTCACATTGCAACAATTGTCTCTCAAAGCCTCTTCCCTTGAGTAATATAGAAGGAATTTGGGACCAACATGTTCTAGATACAGGGGGAAATAAGAACAAAGGAACAGCAAAAACTGTTTTCTGGATTGTATAATCCTCAACTCAAGGGTACACTTAAAATAGGACAATACGATGGTTTCAGGAGCTACAGCTCTCTCATTTATATTACTTCCAAGAGAACACTGTGAGTCTGAAAACGCACCAGAGATTCATAATACATATACATTAATACATACACATAAATACATATAACATTGAAGGAAATGGTTGTTTCAGAGGTCTGTGGTTGGATGGTTGCTGTAAATAGACATCCACACATGCAACGGCTGGTGTTCCTTGTGTGGCGTATGTGAACCCAAAGTACACTTACCCCTTACGCAGGTCTGCAAGAATAACCATAAACGTATGCTTCTGCCTGGGAGATTTGTCTCCAATGTTGCCAGAAGTCTACCCTGTACGAAAATACACCTTTTTTTTTTTCCCTTTATCCTAAAAGCAAACAGTAATACAAGGAATTGACAGCCTGCTAGCAGTGCTGGACCAGTAGCAGACCAACGGTCCCCAACATCACTACCTTGATGCTGGTTCATTCCACTTCCACTGTATGCAAGTCGTCTCTGGCAAATATTCATTGATTTATAGATATCTGCACAAGTCAACTATGAAACACAAAACACTTCCGCTTGACGCCATGAAATCAGGAATAGTATGTATTTGAGAAGGAAAAAGAAAAAGAAAAAAGCCCCCAGCACTAGCTGCCATACAATCCCAGACCAGCATCGCTCCATTAGGCACGAGAGTCAAGAAAGCAGGGCTGGCTGTCGGTGACCTCATCGACAGCCTGCACACACGGGAAGCAGCTTCAACATTAACAAACATGCTAATCTGCCTCAAATCAAATAGGCAATTACTCTGCTATTTCCACGAGTTCTGAATTTGATAGTTAGACATTAATAAACCTGTTTCATGGATCTTACCACTATCTGATAAAGAAGATTTCTTTTACTATCTCTTCAATGTTATTAAATAAAATAAACTCATATCTGGCTAAATAGGCTTCACAAGTGCTAATCTTAGCCTAAAGCATTCTAATGGATTGACTCTTCCTCGGTATGGCTATATAAATATTTATAAAGTCTTCACATGAAGAGCAGATCTGACACGAGCGTTTAAAAGACTTCTCTGCATATAGAGAAACCGGAGAAAGAAGAGATTTTGTAAAGACAGTGCAGCTCTTAGCCTTCAAAAAACCCCTCTTAAATCCTGCCGGACCACTTACAGTACACAAACACATGTCTGAATCTACACCCAAGATTCTCATCAGGGCCACGCTACCAGTCCTCCATTAGTGATATTGGCTCACAGGTTGCTTTATAAGATTTTTATCTTACTTGGCCCATCTGCTTTTCTTGATAGACAGCTTTTTCTGTGCCCCTAAGAAAGGAAAAAGTGATTATGCTATTTTTCTGACTTGTTTCTGAGCGGAGAAGAACCAGCACTGAAAGGCTACATGAAAGCCAAACGCGCAGTCCGTTCTCCCTTTAAAAAAAAAAAAAAAAAAAACTTTGTCCAACACAAATTACATCAGACAAGTAAGTATTTCTTTGAATAGTGCAGAAGAGAAAGCATGAAATCTTGTCTGCATTGATAATGCAAATTGTTTCTAGTCACTGCACCGCAGGCAGGATTTTACTACAGATACAAAGGGCTGGCCCTTCAGTCTAGGCCCGGAAGTCCAGCCACAACATAAGTAAATGATTTATTTCATTCCCACAAAGCAAGTTTCTATCAACTAAAACTATTGCAAAACACCATTATTAAAGATAAGAAAATTATAAACCAGCAATTTAAATTCTTTTCCATCTTGAGATCAAGTAGCTACCATTTTTAATTCACATGTCACATTAGTATTTGACTAATCTATTTCTTTCAGAGACCTTATGAAAGAATAATATTTTCTGCCACACAGAACAGATATATCATGTAACCAGCTAAACACTAGCCCTGATAATGCAGTGTTTTCATCATTATTATCAATATAGGGATTGGAAGAGACTACTCTCATCTTCAGGTAACTAGAGTATAGGCAAAATCTTCAGTTGAACCTTCTCTCCACACACAAGGCAAAAAATTTTACCGGATTTTTCAAATTTGCAATAGCTGGTCTATCCACATACAATATTCCGACACCCCCTGACCGAAAATAAACTTGAAGTTAACGTCCATGAACCTTATTTGGGATCACCGGACAGCTTAGACTGCAACGTAATTGCTTCTCAGCTGTAAAACTGCAAATATTATTAGGCATGTGTCTTGTTCTCCCAGACCACACCAGCCCTCATGCTAACTTCACTGTACCAGTATTACACAAGATTTATAGGGCTTGAATTACTGCATTTTAGGTTTAATTAGAGCTCCATAAATTTTCAGCAGTCATACTATGACACTGCCTCAGCCAGTGATTGTTGGTTTCCCCTGCATTCTGGGCAGAAGGTAGAAAGCCAGGCTGTAAAGGACAAGACAACCATTGGCTCTGTATACAGCAGTTTTTACAAGCCAAACCATATTCCACTAGGGATTTATCAAATCAAAAAACAGACTTCCCACTTGCCAAAATATGACCTCAAGAGCACAAACCAAGTAAGTTCTCTAGCAACAACATACCTATTCATTTCTACTTGGGGGGAGGTAGAGGAGAGGGCGGTGAAAAAGAGCACATCCCATAAACAACAGCTCTTCAGAAGTCCTCTCCAGAGAAACTGGCAAACATACGGAGGAGCAAAAGACCCAAAAGCTATGTTGCTGTTGCCCTGAAATCACGAAGTTGCTATGAAAAATATTATCTCTAGCTTCATGTTCAAAAATAAAAATCAGGAAAATAAAATCCATTCCGTTCTTTTTCTTTCCTTACTTTGCAACTGTCAACGGCCTTGCAGCAACACTTCCCAGAAAGTTAGGTACATCCTTTATAGAGAAACCATGTGCCATTCTGGTCTGGTGTTTTTCTATTCACAATCTGAACTATTTTCTCACCTTGCAAGAATCCTCTGCTGTCAGAGATAAACAATAAAATCCGAAGTACTCCTATCAGCAAGTTACCTGCATAGCTGCTGCTGCAAATCTTGCCAATGCAATATTTCTTTGTATTTAGAGAATGATTGTTTGCTTGTTTTGAAATTAGAATCACATGTGCAGACATTTTAATGAGCTCCGCTTTGGAAAGACTATTTGACATGGCACAGATCTATGTTCATTTGTCTTGCTGACACCGACACAGCAGACCACTCCTTCAGAGTCTACTCAACGAGCGCAAAAGCGGATTCAAAGGTTTGCTTCATATGAAAGAAGAAATTTCTGCCACACATACAGTGCTTTTGCCTAGTCCTGTTACGGCATTCTGTCTTTCAACATTGCGCATGACACCTTTGACTCGCTATTTAGAAGTAAATAGCGCTGTAGAGTCTTATCCAGACAATGAAGATATGTAAAGTCATCGCATAAGAGGAAGGGAAAAGGCTGGGGGACATCACACAAAGGCAACAAAGTTACAAATTTGAACAGACCTGAGGCAATGGACTAATACTGTGGCCTGTTAGACATCTCTGGAACAATACGCAATATGAAACAAAGCACAAAACTCCTGCCAAAATGCAAGCAAAGTGAGCAAGTTCTCCAAGAACAGCTCTAAGCCCCAGCAGCACAAATAGTTTATGCTTTATGTTCAGCAATCCAATGGACTTGACCTGGAGCTAACTGCAAAACATGCAAATGACATCCTGTTTCAAGCTCAGGAATGCTATTTTTCCACAGAACTGTGTACAGCTTCTTCCAGTCTGTGCTTCGTGGGCTAGACAAGAACAGGTAGAGCAGGAGCATTCGTTGCCTCTACCACTCCATTCTTTTTCCTGGAGAGACTACTACTCTGGTGTTAGTACCTCGTCCGCCTTTCGATTTAAAACAAACATTTAGTTCACATTTTCTGTCGGCAACTAATAATAATAATAATAGGCTGACTGCTTACTCGTATCTAAACATTTTACATAAATTTCCAGTCATTGATGATTAGATAGTAGCCACGCACCATACCGACACATGCTTGGTGGAAAATAACAAAAAGCAACACAGAGAGCAAAACTATTATTTTCATATAGATGCAAAACTTTACAGCGAGAGTCACAAGCCACAGTCTGGTGGCAAATTAATAGCATAGAAAAAAATAGCAGAATGCAGTAATAAGAGATGACCACAGTCCACACACTTACGCTAGAGTGGAGCCACCTCCTAGCTTCCAAGAATTACCAGTTAAACTCAGTCACATTCACATAATACTACTGGAGCAGGATCCTGACTCCACAGCATGACTGGAGATAGTCCTGTATTATTTCCATAAAACGTTTTTCTTGCTCATTCACATACTTTCTGTATGTATTCACACTAATAGTCCTTTTGATAAAACCCTCCAGAAAATAATTAACTTTAATAGCTCTTCTGCAGCTAAAGCTGCACAACTGGTGGCAAATATAAATGAGCTTTCTACAGCAAAACTTAAGTCTTCAAAAGAATTATAAGAAAAAAAAGATTACGGGTTCAGCACTGCTTCTGGGGTAAAGTGTATATTTGTGATAAATGTATCAAATCCCCTAAAAACTACACCCATTGAAACTTCAAATGAAGGCTGTTTTGCTTCCCAAATCATACAGACAGCACAGTTGTGTACAATCTTTAAACAAGTACAACCACAGAGAAATGCTGAGAGATTTAAGAGAAATAAAAGCATGATCAGCTAGCTTGTAATCTTCTTTTCTCTTATTCTCCTCCCTATAGCTGCATTAAATTGCCTGTTGAGAACAATAACATATTTGTGCTTTTATAGGTAGAATGATTTGTATTATGTAAAGATTTGGCTAACAGAGTAAAGACGCATTCACACTGAGCTGGATTACATGCTGTTAATAATTTTCTGGATGCTCTAGGGGACCCATAATTCTGGAGGACTACAGATTAGCATTTGAATATATGCTTTGTAATATGTCTCAAAGCAGACTTTTTTAATTTACTTTTTGTCATTTTTCTAGAACCACACTAACCAGAAATCAAATAATTGAAAGCATTTTGGAGGAAAAAGTATACCACGATCAAGTTTTTTATCCCCCACCCCCACATACTCTTGAGAGTACACAGAAAATCTGTCTTTTCTCAACTCCCACACCATTTCAATAGCTTTCATTAGAATGTCAGGCTACCTAGAATATGCGATCAGGCTTGCAGTACTGTTCTGTGCATGTTGAGTAAATGGGTAACTCGGCAAACAAACCAGAATCTGTTGTTCTGAGTAAAAGCTCGAGCTATCTAGAAAGCTGGTTTTGCTGTGGGCTAGTTCCTGCTTCAGAAAGTAATCTTAAAATGCATTATTTTAACAAACTTAATAAAATACCTCGCATTGCAAAGAAATACCCATCAAAACACGCTAACATTCTTTTGTTATTGAGTATAAACTTCAGCATAGACCAGACTCCTGTATTTCTGTTTTCACGAAACACTGAACTCTTTTGGCCACCATTTGCTAAACACTGAAATCCTTTGTAAACTGTGCATCTCTTTTCATAATTTTTGAAATATTTAGTACTTCAGAACAGTCTTAAAGCATATGACTCTCTAATAAACACTATATTCTCAGACAAACACAGCCAGGAAGCATACTATAGTGTTTCTTATTTAATAAATCATTTTTCTTAGTGTTGTAAGGTTCACCTAGCAAGTACACATTCACTGGACAAAACCTACTTTTCATGACCTTCGGTCCCCAGTTATAATTAGTTGTCTGGTCCCAGTTGCTTACAGTGTAAACAAAGACCGAAAAACCCACATTAGCTACATGTATTTATTACATTACAACACAGCTGCCATCTGTCTAACCGTTCTAATAAAAAACTATTTTCTAAGGTTTATGTTTTATTGCATGTATGACTCCCTCATTGGTTAGCATTTTGGAGTTGTGGAAAAGGTTATGAATTTAGAAACCGACTGCATTCATATCATATTTAAAACTTAATGCTATTTTATTAAAGACATATGGGCCTCCAAAGTACACATATTAAATGTCATGTAAGAAAAGTAGCAGTTTAAATCATGGTCAAATTCATTTTTGACGTGACTCCTGAGGCTTCCCAAGATCTGAACTATTTCTTTGTAAATCTGGCAGTTTAACCACACTCATAAATCACTTTCAAAGCATATTATTTCTTAATTTTACTGCATTAGAGCGCATTTGGCCTACACAGTGAACTGTTTGTAACTGTTACGTGAACAAAGTTGTATATTTAGTCTTACAATGTGGGAAGGACAAAAAAAAAGTCTTAATTTCTCAATCCTGAATTTACTACTTATTTTAAACCAAATGATACATTTCCTAATGAAACTTGCCAGAGTAAGATACGTAGGACAGCTTGCTGTACTGTAGTAACAGCAAACTTCATCCCCTTCTGCTTCAAGCTCGTAAATTAGAAACACAAAGGTAATCGTAACTTTAAGCAAGTATCCCACAGGTTCCTTTACAAGAAAGAACGCCTAAGGTTTTCAAGTCCCACCAAGCTTGAAAGAGACATGAATAATCTTTAGGACAATGCACGTGTGTCTACTAGCCACCTTGATGTAATCACGTTAGATACATTAGAACTGAAGCATCCCTTAAATACACTGAAAAATTAACTGCGCATACCCTAAGGACAGATTCCCTGCCTGCTGAAGTCACAAGAACCCCTAGCTTCAAAACAGATCATTCACAGAATAGGATTCAAAGTAATGTCATTTTTCAAACACGACTGAAATTTTCTTTATCTATCAGAGAAGCTCCCAATGGCAGAGTTAATTGCAATTTGTATGTTTTCCTATGAACATTTTGTCCTTGGATG